>CANTUR010000095.1:4062500-4238991 GCA_947683625.1 Mallotus nudiflorus | reverse complement strand
AGTCCTAGAGAGTCTCATTTGAATGCTATCAAAAGAATTTTTAAATATCTTTATGGTATAATGCATTTAGGACTTTGGTATCCTAGGAGTTCATCCTTTGACTTGATTAGCTATTCTAATGCAGACTTGGCCAGTAGTTTACTAGATAAAAAAAAAAGCACTTTTAGAACTTATCAATTTTTAGGAAAATGTTTAGTTTCTTGGTTTAACAAGAAATAATTTTCAGTTGGCTTGTCCACTACTAAAGTTGAATATATTGCAGAAAGTCTTTGTTGTTCATAAGTTTTATGGCAAAAACACTAGTTGTTAAACTATGGTGTAAAATTTGATCACATTCCAATCAAATGTGATAATACAAGTGCTATCAACCTTAGTAAAAATCCCATTCAGCATTCTAGAACTAAACGTATAGATATTAGACATCATTTCTTACGTGATCATGTTCAAATTAGTGATATCTTACTTGAATTTATTTATACAAATAATCAACTTGCAGATATCTTCACCAAAACTCTTAATGAAGAGAGATTAAATTTCATTAAGCATGAACTGGACATGATTGATGGTTCTAGTTTATCTTGATTTTATGTTTAATTTATGGTTGAATTGTTTTCATGTGAAATCATGTTGTGCTTTGATTACTTTGATTGATAAATATTTTGATTTTGATCTTAAATTTTTTTTTAGTTGTTAGCTTATATTTGATTTATCTTTTTAAATTTCCTTTTGCATTTTGTCAAAGGAGGATAAATAATTTGAGTTTGCATGTGTACTTAGTTAATTTTTTTTAATATGTGTACTTAGTTTGTTTTTAATTTTAAAACTCCCTTAAAAAATGTGTTTATGTTAGTGACATATTATATTTTTGTTTGATATAAGGGGAGAAATTTTATTTAAATTTTTTCATGCATATTAACATTATGGCTAATTTTGTTATACATTATATATGACAAAAGGCCTTATTTTGCTTACTTTATTATGTATGACATAGATTTTATAAACATTTTGAGTATTTTTGTTTTCATTTTCCCTTTATATCTCTCTCTTTTCATTTTACTTTTGACAAAGGGGGAGAAATATATTTGAGTTTGTTATTTGTTACTATATACGTGTATGATATTTTACTATTTTGTTTATACATGTATAATTCATGTATAATTTCTTCTTAGAAATTGTTTTTATCTTTGATAAGGCATGCATTACTATATATGTGTATAATATTTTATTATTGTGTTTATACATTCATAATTCATGTATAATTTCTTCTTAGGAATTGTTTTTATCTTTGATAAGGCATGAATATCTCCTTAAGAATTGTTTTGATATTTGATAAGGCATGAATATTTTTACAAAAATTTGGTGTATCTTTGCTTTGTTCCTATAGGAAGTGATGCATTTTAGTAGCACTATATGCATATATGTTTGAAATTATTCCCTTATATTTTCTAACATTTATTTAAATGATCATGTTATCATATTTTATGTTTTCAATACATTTATCATAAGAATGCCATGTTTTTATCTCTCCTACTATATTTTATGTTGTTTATATTTTTTTTTGTTAAGGGGAATAATATATAAATTTATATTTCTTATCATGTCTCTATTCGGAGGGGGAGAAATAAAGAAATATATTTTATTTCATTTGGTATCATTGTTATCACAAATATTATCACACACTTTACTTTGTATTATTTTTTATCAAACTCAAAATAAGTTTGTCAAAATAAAAAAGGGAGAGATTTTTGACCTTAGAAATATTCAATATTATTTTTTTATCTTAAAAAACTTAATTTTGAGCATTTAATTTGTTTGTTTAAGTGTGTATAAGTTAGGACTCCATTGGAAGTTAAAATGAAGTATGATTATCTTTAGTTGATTCGACCTCTAAGATTCAAGGAGGCTTTTGACATCCTTAGAGCTTTATAATGAGAAATTTTTCTTCTTCAATTTGAAATAGACATCTTGAGCTTTTTGAATTAGGCTTACTTATCAAAATCTGAGTTCATTTGGGTATGCAAATATTAAGTCAAAATTAATGTATGCAGCTGCCATTTTAGATTGCATAGCTCTTAGTATTTTAGACATATTTTGAGCTAAAGATGTCTAATTGAGGTGATTCAAATTGATATGGAAATATAAGTCAAATATCTAAAACTTTTATGAATAAATTTTGAGCAAATTCAAATGTCTTCAATATAAAATCATGGGTTCAACTTGTGTATAGCTGTTTGACAGTAGTTTGCATTTTAGATTGCACAACTCTTAGTGTTTTGCACACATCTTAAGCTAAAGATGTTTAATTGATGTGATTCAAAATGATATGGAAAGCTAAGTCAAATATCCATAACTTTTATGAAGAAAGTGTGGGCAAAATCAAATGTCTTCAGTAGCCAACTATGGTTTCAATCAATGCATAGATGTTTGACAGCATCACCTTCAATAATCCAAAATTATAAACATTGAATTCAAAATATAGATGTTGGACATATTATTTGCACCTTGAACAACTATATTTTTGAGTTTTTGTCTATATAAACACCTCAAGAGCTGAATGAAAGTTAAGAAAACTTGTTATTATTCATTCTTTCTTAAGCTTTCAATTAAGCTCTTAAATTCTCTTAAATAATTCTTTGTTTGAATAACTCTTGTGAGAGTTGATTGTGTGTTAGAAATAGAATTTATCTTCATCTTAAATCTTGAGATAGATTATAAGGGAAGTGAGATTTATTTTTAAAGGAATTAGTTTAAGTGTTGTCCATTGAAACACTAGGGATTTGGTTTTTTGAGTGAGCCTTGAAAAATCATGTTGTAAAGTTGTAAGAATGAGCCATAAAACTCTTGTGTAATCTCAATATTGTGAATAAGATTATGGATGATTGAAAATCCTAACTTGGGGATAATTTAGGTGGAGACGTAGGATTATTGTTGAATTCAAACTCCTTAAATCTTTGTGTTTCAACTTCCATTCAATTCTTGTAAAGAATTCTTTTAATGTCTCATTTTTATTTGATAGTCCTATTCACCCCCTTTTAGTACTCTTTTCATTCGTATTTTATTACCTTTTATTATTAAATTATTTCCTTATTAACATGCTAATCACGATTGGTTTCCAATTTTAGATTTTATTCTAAGTTTGCACATTAGTCTCATTTCATGTTTATGTCCCAACATTCAATCACAAATAAAAGAAATAATAATAATTTACAATCATTCATTCCAAATAAAAGAGGAGAAGGATTAAGGATTACAACTTTTGGTGTAAATAAATGTAAAAAATATTGAAAATAAATCGTACATAAACCAAAAATAAATAAAAAATAAACTAATTAATTATACAAATCAAAACTCTCAATAATTGATTAATAAAGTAATCATCTAGTGATTAAAAATCACCAAATACTTCCTACAACAAATACGAGTTAGTTTTATCTGACAAATATTGACAATATCTACAAATCATTAACAAATGATATTCATAAAATAAATAGAAATAAATTCACAAAATAGTCCACAAAACAACATAATAATATAACGTTAAAAATAATACCAAACAACACAATAATCATGCATAAAATCAGGAGATATAATAAATTAAACATGGAAATCATGTCAAAAGTACAAAACAAACATGGAAAAGCAAGGTAGAATTCACACAGATTCTAATCAGGTGGTGGAACCTCTTCAAAGAGGCATCGCCTCCTGACCAGGAGGCGATGTTCTTATCAGTTCATCACGAAGGGGCAACGTCTCTATGAAGAAACATTGCCTCTTTAATAAGGACAGAGATAGGCTATATTTCTTAAATTCTAAAAAATTCAATACTCATGTAAATAAACAAGAAATAGACACAAATATACAAAGATTAACTATCAATATTTAGTATTTCATGCAATCATGCTTAACATATGACTTTAAACAAGAAATAAAACTCAAGAATACAAACACAAGAGTAATGAATCAATACTTATAATGAAAACAAAGGATTTAAAGCTTAAAAAGGGGGAAGCTTATTGACTTGGACGTGCTTATTGCTCTTAACTAAGCCCTTAGAGCTTGGTTGATTGATTTGAGGTTATGAATGCAAGAGAAACCCTTTCCTTTCTAAAAAATCCAAGTCTTTAGCTTTCTTAATCTTCTTCTTCTTCCTTTCTTCTTTCCTTTTTTCTATCTTTTTTTTTATAATTTTTTTCACCCTTCTAATTGCCAACCTCCTCTCTCATGCTCCTATATCATTTTTTAAAGCCTCTCACCCTCTCCCCTTTTTCAATTTCCTAAAAACTCATTCTCACCCTCTCCCCTTGCTTTTTTCATTCCTTAGGCTCTTTCCCTTGCTATTTCCTTTCTTTTTACATCCAAAAATGACAAAATCTTCAATAAGTGAGCCTCCAACCATTATCATTAATGACATTTAATGCTACAGAGGGTGGGTGTGAAGAGGCGATGCCTTTTTAATGAAGTGTCACCTCACCGATGTCTAAGGTGAAGAGGTGACGCCTCTTTATTGAGGCAACGCCTCTTCATTGAGGCAATCACCTCTTCACCAGGGCTAGGTCAGGGCCTTTAGGCCAAGAGGCGATGGGCTTAGGCTTTAGCACAATTCTGGGCTTGGATATGATATTTTTGGGCTTGGCTCAGTATTTTGGGCTTTCCAAGTCGATTTTAGAGAAGTCTTGGGCTCCCCTTGCATTCAAAATTCAAACTTTCTCATTATCGAGCTTTTGTTTTAGGCTAATCAAACTAACGGTGTCCACAATAACATGGAAAGATCTAGTGATCAAGAGGCTCATATGGATGGAGTAAAGGAATTAGATTATGGTTTGGATTTAACTATTTTAGTTCATTTTTAGGGATACTTTGTTGAATATAGGAATGATTGTGGAACCTAATATTGATGATGAAACTGTCTCAGATGATAAGGGGGAGATGATGGAAGAAGAAGGTAGTGATGATTGCCCTATCATTACAATATCTAGAGAAGAGAAACATAGACTCCACAAACCATGGTAGCAAACCCTTATTCCAAAAGTTATAGGACGAACAATAGGATTCAAATATTTAGAGGGTTGTATGAGAGTTTTGTGGCAATCAAAATCGATAATGGATGTGGCAGCTATTAAGAAGATTACTTCCTTACTAAGTTGAGGATTATGAGTATGCCCTCTATGGTGGTCCTTGGATGGTTTTAGACCATTATCTTAATATTCATAAATGGTGCCATAACTTTGATCCAACATAAGATAAAATGGAGAGAATCTTAGTTTAGGTTAGAATTTCATGTTTACCAATAGAGTATTATGGTCGAGATTTTTCGATGAGAGTTAGTTCGAAGATTAGTAAACCAGTTAAGATTGACACTAACATTAGCGATGTTACTAGAGATAAATTTTCTCGAATTTATGTAAAAGTGGATTTGACTAAACCTTTTTTATTTAAGTTTCAATTGAGATATATAATTTGTAAGGTGGACTATAAAGGTATTCACTTTATATGTTTTAAATGTGGGAAGTATGGGCACTATAAAGATCTCTATCCTTCGTTAGAGAGGAACCTGAGGAGGCTATGAGTGATAGGGATCGTCGGAAGCAGGTGGAGAAGGATCAGAATGGAAATGTCAATAAATTAGTAAATCCTAAGATTTTAGAATCATTTGGTCCTTGGATGATGGCTAAAAAAAGGGAGAATAATATTAAATCTAATCAAAATAAAAGAAGGACTAATAAGGTTGTGGGGAATAAGGAGAATTTAAATGGTAGGAATGGTGATAGAGGGATTGATATTAGTAAATCTTCTTTTGATGTCCTAGTTGAGGAGGATAATGAAGGCCCACATAATGAGAGCTATAGCTATAAGTGGAATGGGCCTGAACTTGGAATATCTATATAGGCTAGTATAGTAGAGGGGGGTTCTATTATAAGAGGAAGGGCCGTGGGAGATCAAACAATGGGTATAATAGAGTCACAGCTTAATGTAAGCCTAGTTCTTTAAGGAAAAATAAGGAGGTTGTTCATTAATCAAGTGTCAGAGGTCTCAAAATTTGCAAAATAATGGTAAGGGTATAATTAATCAGACAACAATGATGACTAAACATACGGTTGTTTGAGGTGGAAAAGGGGTGGAGAAAGTTATAACTAGTATTATGAACCATGTTCAACCTAACACACTTCTAATCCTACATTAGTGGGTATGGAAATCCAAGTTAGTGATGACACATATAACGACCTTAAAGATGATGATGGAATGCATCATGATGGTAATAAGATAGATCCTTTTGATGAGTTCATAAGAGTAGAGAGAGGGCATATAAACTAGACCTTCTCCTTTCCTTTGTTAGCTATATGTTTCTTTTAGTATATTCTTTTTTATTTATTTTTTTATGTTTATCATGATTATTATGACTTGGAATTGTCAAGGGGCAGTGGATCGAGAATTCCATTATAATCTCAAGAATATTTTGAAGCTTTTTAAACCTTCAGTCTTGGGTCTTCTGGAACCAAAGGTGAGTGGTGCTAAGACAAATTCAATTTTGCCAAAAGTTGGGTTTTAACTAATGGTTTTAAGTGGAGGTAGTTGGCTTTAGTGGGGGTATGTGGTTATTTTGGAACAATGAGAATAAGATTCATATACTAAAATCTCACCCCTAATTTATTCTTTATAGTATTTAAACTTCTAGGAATGAGCATTGGTTGTTTACTTTGATTTACGACAACCCTTCTCCTTCTCTGCATAAACTTCTTTGGGCAGTACTCTCTTCTCGCAAAATGGTGTTAGATTCTCCTTGGATATTAGCAAGAGATTTTAATGTCGTATTACTTTGGATGAAGTTAGTAATCCTAATAATTTTGCTCATAGAACTAATGGTCAGTTCTCTTAATGGATTTTTAATGAAGCTCTTATAGATATGGGTTATCATAGAGATAGATTTACTTGGCACAGGGGAAGATTTTTGGACATTATCAAAGGTGCTAGACTTGATTGAGAAATTTATAATATTGGTTGGAGTTATTTGTATCCTAAAGCTAGTGTTCAATATCTCCTTTGATGTAACTTGGATCATAGTCCTTTACTTATCATGCTCTATAACTATCCTCTTTATTAAATGGCTCGGCCTTTTCGATTCCAAGTTGTGTGGTTGACTTACCACAATTTTGATGGCCTTATTTAGAAATGCTTGAAAAATAATCTTAATCTTGAGAATAATATTGTTGCTTTGATCTATATTCTAATTGATTAGAATAAGAATTTTTTTTGGAGATATTAATAAAAAGAAGAAGCATTTATGGGTTATAATTAAGTGGGTTCAATAGATCCTAAGCAATAGCTCGATCAATCATCTTTTGAAACTGGATACTAAACTTTGTAAAAAGTTGGAAATGGTGTTGTTCTAGGAAAAGTTGATTTGGTTTCAAAAATCTTGAGAAGATTGGATTTGCTGAAGAGATAGGAATACTCTTTTTCTTCCACCTCTCCACTGTTATTTATAGAAAATTCCAATCAAATTAAAGCTTTGAAAAGTGGTTATAGGATATAGGTCACTGATTAAGTTAGGATTCAGAACATGGTGCATGATTTCTCTAAAAATTTATATTTTGTTTATGGCTTATGTGATATTATGGTGTTGAAAGGTTGGTTCTTCCCTCTCTTAACTCCCTCTGATCGGGCTATTCTTGATAGACCTTCCAATAGTGAGGAAGTTCATAATGCTTTTTTCGAAATGGATCCATTCAAAGCACTAAGGCCTGATGGATACTATGTTGGGTTCTTTCAAAAACAGTGACACCATGTTGGTAATGCTATGATTTTGTTAATTCTGAACTTTTTTGAAGATGGGTAGATATGGGAAGACTTTAGTGATACTTTCCTTATGCTAATTTTGGAGGTTTAAAATCTAGAGTTTATGAAGCAATTATATCCAATCAGACTTTGTAATGTTGGCTATAAAGTCATTACTAAAGTTCTAGTCAACAAGCTGAAAAAGATCCTTCCTGACATTATCTCTCCCACTTAGCGTAGTGGAAGACATATTACTGACAATGCTATTGTCTACCATGAGGCCATTCACATTATGAGGAATAAAAAAAGAGGGGTAAAATATATGGCTATCAAAATTGATCTTGAGAAATCTTATGATCGGGTCTCTTGGGAGTTTTTATGTGCTTCTCTATGTAATGTTGTGTTGAGGGACAATTGGGTTCATTATATTATGACTTGTGTTACTTTAGCTTTAATGTTGGTGCTTTGGAATGGGACACAACTTGGTAATTTTCATCCTACATAAGGGATTAGATAGGGAAACCCTATGTCTTCTTATCTTTTTATGATTTTTATTAAATGATTATCGCAACTTATAGTAAGGGTTATTGAAAATAAGAATTATAAGCCTTTAAAGTTGTCAAGAAGAGGGCATGAAATTTCACATTTGTGTTTTACTGATGATATAGTTCTTTTTGCCAAAGCATCTGTGGGTCAAATGCAAGTGATAATGCATTGTTTAAATTTATTATGTAATACCTTAGGTCAAAAAGTGAATTTTAAAAAATTAAGCATGTTTTTTTGTGTCTCTTAATGTTCATTCCTTGGTAGCTCAGCAACTCTCTTGAATGTTTAGAATTCCTCTTACAAGGAATTTGGTTATGTACTTGGGTAATCCTACTTTATATGAGAGAGTATCCAAAAACACTTACTCTCATATCCTTGAGAAGGTCTTAACTCGGTTGGCAAGTTGGAGAGCAAGATACTTTAGCTTTACTGGGAGAGCGACTCTCATACAATTGGTTCTTCAAACTATTCCTTTTTATTATGTGCAAACTGTTCAATTACCCCCTAAATGTTTATAATAAGATTGAAAGATTGGCTCGATAGTTCCTTTAGGGTGGTGATGACTCAAAGAAGGCTAATTGCTTAATGAGCTGGAACAAAGTGACTTTGCCTAAGTTGAATGGTGTTCTTGGTATAAGAAAGCTCTCTTATATGAATTTGGTTTCCTTGGCAAAATTGGGATGCCATACTTTAAAGAATCCTGATCAGTTATGGACACAAGCCTTTTTAAGTAAGTATTCCTATTTTAGAACTGGAGTTGATGCTTTTGAAAGTCAGGCTAATGCTTCTAAAGCTTGATAGGGTATTGTGAAGGTTGTCCCTATTATTGCTAAGGGAATTTGATTTAATGTATGTATTTCTTTGGTTGATTATTTAAGGGAGTTTTGAATTATTAGGATGCTCGAAATGGGTGGAATTGGGATTTTTTACATGGTTTGTTGTCGATTACAATTGAGTAAAAGTTAGCCACTATTTTTGTGTCTTCTTATATTAATGTTATTGATGGTTTGTATTAGAGTCTTTATTCCAATGGAGTTTTTATAGTCAAATCAGCATATGTTGCTGCTTAGGGTGAGATCTTTTCCTAAAGGATGAATTGGAAGCACATTTGGCAGTTAAATGTTCCTAAAAAATTAGAATATTTGTATGGGTTGCTGGTCAGGAGAGGCTTATGATAAATTTGGACCGGATGCAGAGAGGTTATGTTAGTAATTCAGATTGCAGTTGGTGTTATGGTTCATATAAGGATATGGACCATGTTTTGACAGGATGTTGTTTTACTTATTCAGTTTGGGAAAAACTCATTCCTTCTCAGCATCTGAATTCTTTTCTTACTATGCCTTTTCAAAAGTGGATTTGGAATAATATTTCCAACAAGATTAGCTTCCCTTGTGATGATGATTGGGGTCATTTTTTTGCCAGTGGTTTAACATATTTAGAATTAGAGAAATGCTTGAATTTTCAAGGATGACTATTCTAGTTTAGAGATGAACCTTTATCAACTTTGTAGTTCCTTTGCTTGCATTAAAAAGGCTTTCATTAACACTCATTCATTGGTGAAGGGGGGGAGTATCTATTCCAAAGTTTCATTTAGTGCGTTGGAATCTTCCTTTCATAGGATGGTTCAAATTTAACACTGACGGTTGTAGGAAAGGGAATATTGGAGACGCAGCGGGGATGGGAGTCATAAAAGATGTCATGGGAGATTGGATTTATGGTTTCATTTTTAATATTGGTTGCTGTGAGGCAACCTTAGCAGAATGTTAGGCAGTGTTTCATGGTCTTTGTTTGGCTTAGGAGAGGGGTTTACGCAATCTGGTGCTAGAGATTGATTCTCAACTTGTGGTAAATTAGTTAAAAGATGCTAAGCTTTGCAGTAATCATTGCTCCAATTTGGTAAGGGCTTATCAGGATATTATGTGTAGAAATTGGCAAGTTATATTTTAACATGTGTATCGAGAAGGCAATTCTCTTATTGATCAATTAGCTAATCTGGCTTTGAAACAAGGTTGTGGTTTGTAGGTGCTGGAGATTTGTCCTAGTGAGCTTTTTTCTTTTGTCCAAGCTAATGCTCAGGGCATCGAATGGCCTTGTAGGATTAGGAGTTGATAGTTTTTTTTTTTGGTCTCCCCCTCCTTCCTTACAAAAAGAAAAAAAAAAAGAATAAGTATATAATAAAACACCTTATACTAATTACAAAGCACAAAATTGATGATCTAACATGACACGAGGGAAATTTTTAGTATAGAAATATGATTGATTAACACAATGTATTATTGATTTTGAAATTTTTTAGTATATATATATAATTAAAAAAAATTGCATTTTTAGTTGATGAGCAAATTATTTTTTAAAAATAATTTATTATTTTATTAAAATTTTAATTAAAGGATTAGATTTTTCTATAAGCAAATTTTTATAACAATCAGATGTAATATCATATAAATATTTTATATCTTCTCATCCAAGGACTTATAATTAAATTAAGGATCATATAGTAATTTGCAATTGGACTAATACACAAATAAATTCTTCAATTTATGACACATAATCAAATAAAACCAATTTAAACTTTTTTAACAAATAGAATCAATACTTTTATTTAAAGACTAAATAAATTTAAAATTTTGTTAAATTAAGTGCGTACAATACACTTTCTCAAAAACAGAAAAGTGAGATAAATATTTTATTAATAAAACTTTACCCATAAGTTTTTATGTGTTTCCTCATGTATAAAAAAATAAAACAGTTTATTTTTAAATAAAAAATTAAATTAAAAACTAGTTTACAAAAGATATTAAAAGTCTTTTAGAGTGTTGTAGTTTTGCTAATCTAGTTCTTCAATCTACTATAAATGTTATTTTCTTTTACTATTAAATAAATTAGGATTAAAAAATTAATTTTTATAGAAACTTTGATTATCATGCGTCTCATGAGTAGATAATTGGTTTATTTGATACTAAAAATTGAAATATTGATCCTATTTGTTGTAAAAGTTTAAATTTAACTTATTTGATCCATGTCATAAGTTTAATAGTCCATTTATATATTAGTCCATTTGATTTTTTTTTTTTTGGCAATTGAAAAGAAATCTCAACTAATTTTCTTATGAGAAAATTACATTAAGCTCCCTGATATTAGACCTAATTTACATTTTAAAACCTTTAGTTTTAAAATTGAATATTAACCTCCCTACAATTTTAAAATCGAACACTTAAAAACTTTTATTGATTTTTTTTTACAAAAAATAACCATTATACCGTTAACTTTTATAAGAGCAAATGACATTAACCTTCCTGAAATTAGACCTAATTGACATTTCAAAACATTTTATTTCAAAATCGAATATTAACCTCAATATAGTTTCAAAATCAAATATTTAAAAACTCTTATTGACTTTTTTTACAAAAAATGACCATTATACCCTTATTTTAATATATGTCTTCTCTAATCCCATTACATATAATTCATAGCATATTTTCTCTAACCTTATTAGATTAAATCCCTAGCATTTATCTTTCTTCAATTTTTATATTTTTTTTAAAAATTTTATTTATAGATCTAAAAATTATTAATTATTAATTCCCTTTAATTTTTGTAAATCTAAAAATTTTTTAACTTTTAATTTTTAAAATAATTTTTTTGTATAGAAACCTTTTATTTTCTTTATTAAATGTATATGCATTGATTGTAAAATTTTTAGATTCATAAAAATTATTTTTAATTTATTTTAAAATTTTTTTTAAGAAATATTAATAAATGATTTTTATAAACTAAATTTTTTTAAAAAAATTATAACTATATATTTAAAAAGTGATTTCATCAATTCTCATTGTTATTCAAATATAAACTTTAAAATAAATGTTATGAATTATATATAATGAGATTAGAGAAGATATGTGTTAAAATAAGTGTATAATGATTATTTTTTATAAAAAAAATTAATAAAAATTTTTAAAATATCAATTAGGCCTAATTTTAGAAAATTTAATATAATTTACTTTTATAAAAAATAAAAATACAATGATTATTTAAAAAAAAAAATCAACAAAAATCTTTAATATTTAATTTTGAGATAAAAGTATTAAAAGGTAAATTAGCACTACCGGCTAATAATGTGATTTTCTCTTTTCTTATTCGCTTATTCGCGCTTCACTGGCTTAATCTTCTTCCTTCTACCACTTCATCCAAGCAGAAGCCAAACCCTTTTACAGGTTTGTATCTTGAACTTGTTCAATTGCTTTTTTTTTTTTTTCCTACTTCAATCTCATCCCTCTTCAATTTCTTGTGTTTCTCTCGAATTTGGGTTTTAATGGATTTAAGTTCACTTAGGGCTTGTTGGATTTAAGTTCACTGGATCAAGAACTTCTGCTTTGATTTCTGATTTTGGTTTTATGTGGAATAGGTATATTATATGGACTCATTTGATAGCTGACATAATTTGGAAACCTAAAGGAGCAATTTTTTTATTTGAATCGTTGAAGAATTTTGGGAAACTAGGGTTTTATTTACTTATTTTGTTCTCTAGAGATTTTCAATTTGGTGTTATGGTAATGGATTGCAGCTGGTTTATTTTAATTGGATTGTTTTTTTGTTTGTGGTTGCAATTGCGGTAGTGTAGTGCAGAGCAGAGCAGAAAAAGGTGAAATTATTGTTTTTGTTTAAAGATGGCTGAAGAAAGGAGAGTTCATCCAGATTGTATAAATGCTTCTAATCCTTACCACGAGTGTGTAGAGTATTGCTTTAGGAAAATTGCTGAAGCTAAGGCACGATTGGAAAAATTAGAGCAAGGTACCTAATTTCAACTTCATTTTTTTGTTATTTATATTGCCTTTCTTAATTATTATTGTTCATACATGCTATTGTTAATAGTTACAGACATGCAAATGGATGCAAATGCTTGTGCATGGTATTGTTCGCTTGTACCATATGTTGTAATGGTGATGTTTTATTGTTTGAACTTGGTGCTTTTGTAAGATTCTTAGCTTTTCTTAATTTATGGGATTGAATGCTGAGAAGTGTTTGTTCAAGCTTTGTTAGTTACTTTCATTTTTTTCTTTTGACTCTTATTTGTGTATTTTTATATATTATGCAAGAAGTTGTGCAAGATAGAAGTGCAAGTATTCAGTCCACCGCTGCTCTCGCTTCTAAGAAAGATGACGAGCAGCACAATGAAAGACCAGATTTGGGTGAACAGTCAGATGACAATGACGATGATGATGCTCCAACCCAGGAAACTCTGGAAGATGTAACAAAACTCACTGGGAGGCAGAAAAGGTTGTTTGAGTTAAGGCTTAAGATGGTAATTTCCTTCAGCTATAAAGCTATGAACATTAAGTTTTTGCAGTTAACTTGTTATGAACTTTAATTTCATGATTTCTACTCTTGCCTATGATCATTATGGATCATTAAGAAATATGTTTTGCTTATGCTTAAATGTAGAATGAGGCAAGAAAAGCCAATCAAACAGCAATGGTAGCTGAAAAGAAGAAAATGGAAGCCCCACAAGAATCAAGGGGTATTTCTAAACAAAAATGGCTTGAGGGGAGGAAGAAGAAAATCGGCAAACTTTTAGATGCAAATGGTTTGGACATGACAAATGCGTATATGTTGGATACACAAGAGGCTGCCGAGGCAAAATATAAGAAATGGGAGAAGGATCCTGCTCCATTTGGTTGGGATGGTACATTCGGATCTCTGCTTGTTTATTTATTCTTTTTCATTATTTCATCGTGTTTTAATTTGACCTGTGTGGTTTCTTTAAATTTCATCTACATCTGTACACTTCTTCTTTTTCTGTATATAGTAAATCATATGCATATCTATCTGTGTATTAGTGGTTTATTGTTTGTAACCTTCTTGAAATCATGGATGGAGTGAGTATGCCTGTGGTTTTGTTAACTTACATGTACATCCATGTGAAGATAATCATGAAGTGAAATATTCTTCTTACTTATATTAGGTGAATTATTGGTAAGATGTTAATGTTGGCATTAATCTGATAATAAAACTGGCGTATATGCTTCAACAGTGTTCAATCAAAAGACATTGTATAATGCATATAAAAAGCGGACGAAAAACATTGAGGTTGACCTGGAAGAATATAACAAAATGAAAGAAGCTGATCCTGAGTTTTACCGTGAAGCCTCAAGTCTCCAATATGGAAAGGTACTACTGTTGTGAAAGTTTTGCTTTCTGTTGTATTTATTTTTAGGCAATTTGGAGTATGTATTTTCTGTTCAATCTTTTAGGCGCCCAAGGTCCCTGAGGAGAAGATCAACAAGATGATAAAGGAACTCAAGGATCAGGAAGAGAAGCGGAATTCATTTAGTCGAAGGAGGAAGTTCCATGAAGAGAAGGATATTGACTCGATCAATGACCGTAATGAACATTTCAACAAAAAGATTGAACGAGCTTTTGGTAAATACACACTAGAGATTAAGAATAACCTTGAGCGAGGGACTGCTTTGCCTGACTAAGGTATGTGCTTATTGTCATTGTTTTTCTATTTGAGTGGATATTTCCTAAGGCATAAAAACTCAATTCCCTCTGTTGCTCTCTGCAAATCTGTAGTTATTGCAGGCTTAATTACGAACTACATTGTGCCACATTAGGTTATGGCAGTTGAATCGGAATGCATATTATGATGTTGGCTAATTTAGGTAATAGAAATTGGAAATTTGGCTATTAAAAATTATCTTCGTTTGTAGATCTCTGCATGCCACTTTGTTCTTTTTCAACTAGATAATGAAGCTATGTAGTTTTGAGAGGGTTGCTAAATGTAGACCGAAATGTCCTGTATGAATTAGATGTGAACAACTGTACAATAATATTTTCTTAATTGGTTATCTATAGGCAAGAATTCACAAAATTGTTTCTTTGATTAGCTATCTATAACTCTGTCATTGCTTTGACCTACTGATTATATATATAGTAGATCTTTCTGTAAACTGCTTCTAGATTATGATTTTTGTTGTATGTACTAACCATTCTGGGTCCTCGCGACTACACTTTTGAATACACTTTTAAATCAAAGTTTGCAGTGAATCGGATTTTTCTGTGTGCTTGCAGAATAAATTCACTTAGTCTTTTAAAATAACTATATTTTGCAATTTTGAACCTGACCTCATGGTTTCTATATTGAAGTCTGTGTAGTGCAAACTTTAACATTCTTGTTTCTTCTAATCTGGTTGCACCTTGAATTTCAGAATGTTGTTCATACAACTGATTGTACTATTTGCATGTGGAAATCAGGGCTGTAGATCTTGTCTCAAATGTGTTGGACCAGCATCAGTTAGATTCCTCGCTGGATGCAAGAAATTTTCTATTTGGTTGTCTTTTGATAACTATTCAAGTAAAAGATATTGCTCTTGCAGTTGTAAATCTCGGAGCAACTAAACTCCGCTGATTTGGCTTTGTAAGATTAGAAAGAGGTTTTACCTTTAAGCGCTCATTTCATCATCACAAGTTTTTCAATGTAACCTATGTTCAAATATAGTGTTTGTTCAATTCAGAAGTGGAGTTCATGTACTAACTTGTTTTTCGCTAAATTATTTACCTCGGAGGAGCGATGCTCAAGATGGAACTAAATTGCTTGATTAGTAACAACGTATTCATTCTCTTACTATGGTTCGCATGCTGGTGTAATCCAGCAACAGCAAATTGAAAGGCAGTTTAGCATTGTAACAGCCAAACTGTGATTGAAGCTATAGTTGGTCTATCTATTTATGGTGCATTCATAAAGAGTTTTGGACAGTGAAGCTCAACTCGGCTTTCAAATCTTATTGTTATAAAGGGCATAAGTATAGGACCATGTGCATATGACTACAGGCACACATGGCTGAAGGTTACGTAGAAGACATGCACTGAGCAGGCGAAGGACCACGGAGGAGCCAGTGGTGGTCCAGTGATATCAGCCTGATTTTTGGACTCATTGAGGACCACTCTTACACTGGGATCAAGACATTGACACGTTGTTAAGCGTTTAAAGAAAAACTTTGTTAATTTGATATGCAAAACTTTGTTAAAGAACGAGACGCATGGATTTTTATTGATCTTTTCCCCTTTTCCTTCCCTAGAGAAAAACAAAAACTCAAGAACAGAAACAAAAGAAATTAAACTGCCCTTGTTGTTTTTTATTTTAACTTTTTTCTAATTTGGGTCCATATATATACAAGATAAAGTTCTTTTGGGTGTATATTTTTTATGATGGATAAAGCAGCAGTGAGGCCATAGCCAGAACACCCCATGTGCAACCCTCTGCATGCACCCCTAAAGTATGATGACACGTGGCAGGTGCAGCTCTCTCTGTCACAATTTCTACAAAAATACCATTTGCTTTTATTTTCTACTTTTCGTTCGGTTAGTCCTCTATTGGTTGGACTTTAGTCCAAAAAGCAGCTCATTTGCCAGCAGAGAGACCCTTTCCACTTTCCAGAGAGGTGAAAAGAGGTTGGAGTTATGAATTAGCCTACCCATCACCTAGAGAAAGCATCTTTGGCTCTCTACTATCCAGCCACTGTTCCTAATGCGGTTGGATGACAATACTTCACTATTTCTTTCCATCAGCCATCTCCGACATGCGTCACATTTTTACTGCACCCACATTCAATGCTATTTGCAAGTCACTTCCATCACCCAAACACTCATTTTCTTTATCTTTAAAGAAGATTAAAAAGAGTAAATACCAAAAGCTATAAATGAATTAGTTTGTAACTTTTTAAGTTTAATTAGAAATTTTAGATTTTTCAATTCAATGGATACTCAGATAAAAAAAAAAAAGGTAAATTTCCGTCATTTAGTGGCTCAAGCAAGCTTTGGACTTGGCTTAACAGAAAATTAAACTAATTGAGACAGAGACAGCTTTCCAATACACACTAACAATGACTTCATTTTTTTTTATGGTCACTGCACAAACCAATATGAGAATAAAAGCGGAGACATGCACTACTCAATAACAAATGATAAGTGGACAGCCAGACTAAATTAATTTAATTTTAACCAAGAAAGATTAAAAAAAAAATTAAAGTAAAAAAGAAGGGTCATCATATCCTCTCATACACACAAACAAACAAATAGATGGATTAAAACAAAAAAAAAGTGGAGACAAGCTTTTTTTTTTTTTTTTCAATTTTTTTCGGTTGGTTGGATTGGTGGGTGAGGTTTTGTTTCTTTAGTTGGTAGGGTTGCTGCGGAAAGATCCCAAGGCCTTGATGGCTGCAGCTCTCAGTATGTATTGATGGTATGCAGCTGCTGCTAGTGCTCCAACGAGTGGTCCAACCCAGAAGATCCACTGTCCATTAAATTAACAATTGTAAATATGCATGTTTCATTATAAGTTATCATTTAAAAAAAAAAAGGATAAAAAGAACAAAATTTATAATCGAGAATCATTTCAAAGTCAAGAACAAGAACGTACATGGTCATCCCAGGCTTTGTCGTTGTTGTAGATGACAGCAGCACCAAAGCTCCTTGCTGGGTTAATACCAGTACCAGTGATGGGGATTGTGGCCAAGTGTACCATAAATACAGCAAACCCAATTGGGAGTGGAGCCAAAACCTACATTAAAAAAAAAAAATGCACACTGGTTATTAACTAACCACAGTTATACTTGATCGAAGCAATAACTACGTTGCATTTATGATCAAGTTTTTTCTGGTTATGTTTATAATTAAGTTTCAAACACAAGAATTTCTGTTGTTTCTCTTTTTTTTTTTTTTGAGAAAGTTTCAAACACAAGATAAGAGAGCTAGATAGTGAACATACAGGGACGTGAGAGTCACGTGCACTCCTCTTAGGGTCAGTTGCAGAGAAAACAGTGTAAACAAGAACAAAAGTTCCAATGATCTCAGCACCCAAAGCTGTGCCTGTGCTGTAGCCAGTAGCCACAGTGTTAGCACCACCACCTAGACGGTTGTAAGGATTCTTCATAAAGGCCTTGACCAAACCAACACCGCAGATTGCACCCAAGCACTGAGCCACCATGTAAGCTACAGCCCTAATCAGTGACACCTTCCTGGCCAAGAACAGCCCAAATGTTACAGCAGGGTTAATATGACCACCTGCAGCCAAAACAACACAAACCCATCAACAAACAAACCTCAGAACCAAAAGGGTACACAATATTTTTGAAGATACGCAAGTGTGACCATGTGTACATACACATGCAGAAAGAACAAAACCCATAACAAAAAAAAAAAAAAAAAATACAACACAAAACCCTTCGCTCATGTAACGAAAAAAAAAAAAAGCTTTTAGTTGATATTATGTGCAGTAAGTGACTTCATAAGAAGTAAATGGCTTCTTACCAGAGATACCAGCAGTGCAGTAAACAAGGATAAAGATCATGCCACCAAAGGCCCATGCAATACCTAAGAGGCCAACTCCGCCACATGGATCAGCCTGTTTCTTGTAGCCAATTACAGTAGCTACAGTTATGTAGAGGAAGAGGAGAGTAGCAATGAACTCAGCTATAAGAGCTCTGTAAAAAGACCAGAGCTTCAGCTCAGCCATGTCAATAAGTGGTGCTGGTGGTGGATCCACATAGTCCTTTCCATCGCTAGGTCGTGTCTCTTCACTCACGTCCTTGGCCATCTTTCTCTTCTTCTTCTTCTTCCTCTTGGAAGCAAAAGCAAAAACAGATTCTTTTTTTGTGGTTGTGTTGTAAGGTGGGTTTGCTTCTGTGCTGAAGCTGTAGTTTGTGCGTTGATGGAGGTGGAGATGATCTTAGGACACAGTCCCTTTTAAGTAGAGACAAGGGTAAGGATGTAATGCACTGTATGGATAAGCCAAGGGCAATTTTGGAATAAAAATAATATTAACAAAAAGAAAGAAAGTGGATGAATTGGTTTGGAATTAATACAGTTTAATAAGAAATTTTAGATTCAAAATCTAAATAAATAGTTATTTTAAAATTATTGAGATATATTTTTACCGTTCTTTATAATCATTTCTAAATAAAATCTAAATTGGTTAAATTTTACAAGATAATGGTTGGATGAAAATAAAAAAAGCAACCACAACAACAGCTTGAGAAGGCAGTGTTTGATCCAGCAGAAACTAAGGGTACACCTTAGTATATAGCATATTTATCAAAGAATTAGATATTTATTCATTAATTTTTTAATAAATAAATAAAGTAAGCTATATAATTAAGAATATTTTTTAAATTAAATAAAATTGATATCACAAATTACTTTTTCTTACTGACTTAATTAAGATCATAGAATTTAATTTTGACAACGTAAATAATAAAAGTGGATGTAGGTTGCAATTTATATATAATAGGAGTTCAATTATTTAGTATTAGTTTACAAAATATTTAAATACGTACGAATGATGATGGTTGATTATCCTAAGTGGACGTAGGTTGCAATTAGAGTTGTTATTTTGTTAATTATTAATCTAATTTTAGGTGTGTTCTTTAAGAGAGAGAAAGTGGGACCAGAAAAATGTAGAGAGAGAAAACATGTGAAGGTAATGATCATGTAGGTGTAGTGGTGGAGGAAATAGAGGTGAAAGAAGCGTCAGCCTGGCATCCATCCAACCCAAGAACCCAAGCCTACACATTCCAACGGTTATTTCTTGTCTTTTTCTTCCTTCGTCTTTTGCTTTCTTTTGCCCTTTCCCACTCCAGGAAAGTTTTTCCAACATGGGTAATTTGGCTCCTCAACTTTTATCTTAATAATAGTTTAGTACTTTTTTTATTTTGTTAAATTAATTTAACCCCTAAATGTTATAGTAAATTAAATTAATTTTTAAAATTACATTTATTTCTATTTCTTAATGGATATAAAATTTCATAATTTTAATCTTTATTTAATTAATAAACTAATTCCAATTTTAATCACAAAGTTAAATAAGTTTATTTTTAAAATTATATTTAAAATCAAATTTATTTATATCTTATAAAATTTACAAATTCAAATGTAATTACTCAATAATAATTTTAAATATTTTTAAAATATAAAATTATTTTACTTTATTCATACATTAGTTTTATTTATTTTTTTGAAATTTAACTTTTATCTAATATATAGGTGTTGAATCGGACTAAAAAAGAGTTAAAAGGTGTCAACTGGACTAGCCAAAACATTTAAAGACCAAATTGACCTTTATGTCAAAGTTTTTATCTTCTTTTTTGTCACCTCTCTTTGTTTAAATTGTGGGTACCCTTTTTGGATCTTAACAATAAATAATCACACCATTTACCACTTTCCTTTCAAGTGCTTTAGAAGCAATCCAACGCAATTTTCACCCTCGTGTTGATCCTTGTGAGTATTATTTTCTATTGACAAACGTATTTTTTTTAAAGATTGTACTTATTTTTATAAATTTTGATAATTACTTTATAATTTTGATGCGAGATGAAAATTTAATTAAAACTTTACTATGTAAATATAAATTTGATTGAATTAATTCATATGAGTGTCATTTCAAAATTTATCCTTTTCACTAATTATTAAATACATAGCTTTGTTTTATTTTTAGTTTCAGTTATAATTTACTAACTTTGAAAAATTGATCAATATTATTTTCAATTCAGTACCTTTTTTTTTAATAATTGTTACATACGATTCACTATTTCAAAATTCTATTTTGCTCATAAGTTGTTTTGTAAGTAATGTATATTTATTTATGCGCTCATAAAAATCTTAATTGATTAAATAAATATATGAACTATTTATTACTTTTAAGTATTTTTATTGTTTTAATGAATAAAATAGGAGTTCAAACAAAACTCCCAACAGAGATATTGTTGAATTCCTAATGGTAGAGATTTTAGGATAATTAATTACAAGGATGTGAAATTATCATTTCACACCCTAACAACAGCTAAAAAGCTTAGGTTCTTTACAAACACATGAGGATGTTACCCCATAGATGATAAATTACGAAATACAATTCAGGATGTAGTAGCCACCTTGATCCTTACAATTTTCCTGCAATTTATAGGAGATTTTTCTCATCTAAAAGATAAAAATATATAAATTCTTACCAACCTTAGGTATAAAATTATCTTTCTTACTAGAATTATGTTGAAGGAAGACTTGAACAATCACCCTCATGGTTGATGTTATGATCGGGATGGTGTTTGTGACAAGACCATTGGGGCCGTTATCAAACCAAGACTAATCGTGATAAATTTGGATGATAACAAATATTTATTTAGTAATCCTCACAGTCCAGGTCATGATGATGATCATATTCGTGATGAAGGTCACGATTAAGCTCTTGAGCACAACATAAAAAGACCATAAAGATCAAAGAAACAGTGACCCTCATAGTTCATGTCACAACCATGATCATGCTCATGACACAAGTTATAAGTGAGTGTCACAAGCATGACTTAAGTAGTTCATGAAGGCCAAAAGAAACAGTAAACCTCATGATTCGGAGTTATGATCGCGGTATTGTTGGTAGTCCCATAATAGTTACAGTAAGACTCCAACGGCTAGTTTAATTTATGATCATTATCGGGACTAAGTGTATCATGATCGAGACCATACTTTTCTTTGAAAAAAACTATCTAAGATTTCAATAAATATGGTGAAACTTGAAGATGGTGGAACTACTCTCCAACAACTAGTTTTGCTTCTTAACTATAAATACACCTCTTAAAACCTCATATAAGAGGTTAAATGAAGTGGTTAAGAAAATTAAATTCTTAGCATTCAAGTGTACTTCAAAGCATTCTTAATTTCTTGTATCACTTTCTTAAGCCCTTAAGTGCAGGTTGTGTGACCTATATTAGGTTCTCTTTCATCTCTTTTCTTAAATTGAAAAAGGAAAGTAAGGAACTAATTCTAGTAAGGGAATCGTCCTTAATATATGAAATACTCCTATTTTTTTAATGCCAATTGAATCAATATTATTGGCTATGAATTTGAACTTTTTAGTATTTTTCATTTCTTTGGGTGATATGATGGGTCAATCATTTGCTTCATTGGTTCCAATGGTGGCAACTATGGAATCTACTACTGGCTTAGCCATTTTCGTTATTACTTTTCGAGTCTGAGGGACTATTGCTATAGAATTTATTAATAGCATTCAAGGAGAATAGGTTCAAGTGTGAACCACTTAAACAATTGATTTTTTGATTGTGGTTAAGCTAAGCCATGAAAAACTGGTTTGTAAAGGTTTGAGTTTAACCTTAAAACTCTCTTGTAATCAATATAAGAAAGTGAGTAGATTGGTTGTCAGTTTGCAAAATCCTAACATGGGAATACATTAGGTGGAGACATAGGTTTTTGATAAAGCGAACTCCTTAAATCTTTGAATTCTTTCTACTAATCTTCTTTTACTTTGCTAATTCCTTTCTAATTCTTTTAAAATTTTCATTAGCTCTATTCAACCCCCCTCTCTAGGGCCTTTTCAATGTTCATAAAAGTAATTTTTAAAATATTATAATCATAAAAAATATTTTTTTTCATAAAAATTATTTTATGGCTGGTTCAAAATTTTTTCTTAAGACTGGAATTCCAAACTATAGAATTTATCAAACTCCATTTTTATTATATGACAACTTGTGAGAAAAAAATCAAACACTTTTTTTTTAACAAATAGTATTGTAAACCTATCTATTTGATATGCTTTATGCAAAAATTTATTTTTCTATAGATTAGGAACAATGCATTTTCAATATAAAAATATTTCTAGCCAATTTCAAAACAAAATTGAACTATTGTTCATCTTTCTCTTTTAAAAATTATCACCAAGTCTAGTTAAATACTTTTTAAATTCAAAACTAAAAAAAAAACACCACTCTTAGTTATTCTATTTTGATACCAAAAAAAAAAAAAATTAACCCTCTAAATTTTTATACTGATGGAATTATTTTGAGAAATCACCAAATATTCTCACTCTCGAAGTGGAACAAATTTCTATGCTCTTCCGACAAATTACAAACTCTAATATCAAGAGAAAAGGTTTTCTTCTGTTTTTCTATTTTGCTGAATTTTTTTTTCTGGGTATTTGCATGGTGGTTTGAATATGATCAAAATAAGTCATTGTGCTAATTCTCATTAGATGATTCAAAATGAAAGGGTAAAATTCAGTTTACATAATAGAGAAAAGTTTTGAAATTATTGGCCAAAATTGCTTACAAATGGTGAAAGTTTATAAATAGATCCAATTCAAACATTCATAACTTCAAAAAAAATTCATGCTCAAACCTCTCTTATAATAGTAAAATCAAATGACAAATACTTTGCATTAATGTAACAATTGTTCTAAAGTAAGACTAAATCTTCCTAAGTGGCATTCAAAAATTGAATAAGATTTAGAAGAACCAATAATTGACCTAAACAATGACAATAAAGAATAATGCTTCGACATTTTTTTTTATCTATGTAAAGTATATAAGAACATTAAAATAATTAAATGTCCTTTTTTTTTTTATTGCTAATGCTACAAAATTATGAAATTATAGGAGTATCATATGAAGTATTCAAGATTCATGTGAAGTCTTTTATCTTGCATGCAAAATTACAAAAACACCACTTGAAGTCTTTAGAGCATATGTGAAGTCTCTATCCTAATTTTTAAATTGAATCAAATAGGCCAAATAGCATCTTTAAAACTACCATCAAAGACCTTTATAAAAGGAGACAATTATTTCCTCAAAATGTAGAGTTCTTCTTTAGTTTAAAAGGTCATGTATTTAATGTAGAACGTTTAACTAACTCGAATATAAACCAAATAAAGAGGTAGATGGCAAAACATGCAACTCGCAAGACCTAAAATATTTTATTCTTAGCCTTTTACTTTATTTATTTCCTATTTTGTTTGGGATTTTTATTTTATTCCTTTTTTATTTTCCTACCTTGGCTAGGAATTGACTATCCTATCTTAACTAGGATTTTATTTTTATTTCCTACTAAAACTAGGGTTAATGGGTTATGCCACTCTATAAATAGATGACTTGTTCTCTCATATATCATCTAATAAATAATATAAGAATTTTCTCTCATTTTTTTTAATAGTTTCTATGTTGAAACTTGTTTGTTTTCCTTTAAGGCTTATTTGTATACTGGCATTGTTTATTTTCACATTTGCTCACTGTGTTAGATGGTAGTAGAGTATACAACTCACCCAGTCTAATGGCAGGTCATGATAGTAGAGTAAGCGATCATAACCATGACAGTGATCAGGATATAGAAGTCTAACAAACTAGAACCTAGAGTCAAAAGATGACATTGAGAGCCTTAAAGCAAAGTATATATCACATATTCCAGTAATGCTTTGATGAAATTACTTGTCAACTACGTGCCTTGGCAGTAGATGTCAACAAAAATGGGAATGGTGATAGGTAGTGTCCAAGAGAGGATGTTGCTCGAGGCTAACTTATTAACAGACATGTTCTTACATACAATCATAGGCAACAATTCTATGATGAAGAATCAAATGAGGAGGATGAATTCATGCCTACCTACTATAGGCCTCCCATATATGATGGCAATAACTAAAACACTTATGATTATGATAAAGAAAATTATAACTTCAAATTGAAGGTAGAAATTCCTTACTTTAATAGAAATATAAATATTGATGATTTTATTAATTGGCTTGCATATATAGATAAATTCTATGACTATATGGAGATTTCAAAAGAGAAGAGATGGCCTGTAGATTAAAAAGTGGTACTTTTGCTTGATGGGAAAGGCTACAAAGTAGGCGGTTCTGTAAAGGGAAGGCAATATTCATATCTTAGCATAGAATGACGTAACTCTTAAGGAGAGATTTTCTTTCAGTAGATTATGAGAAAATTTATTTCCAATAATACCAATGGTGCCATTAAGGTCAAAGATCAGTTTACAATTATACTACATAATTCATGTTATTAGCAGAGAGGAATGACCTAAAAAAGAGTGAAGGCCAACAGGTGGCAAGGTACCTTGAGGATTCAACTCAAAGATAAGATAGGTTTACAAGTGCTACGCAACTTGAATGAGGCAAAGAATATGGCTCTGAAAGTAGAACTAATGGTGCTAGACAAAGGAAGATACGATTCCTCTCATAGGAATTATAATAAAAAAAATCATAAGGTGCCTATTAATGAACCTAATCTAATGATAGAGGTAGAGACATGTAATGATCAATACAAAGAGGTTAAAGCTATTGGAAAGAAAAAGGTAATAGAAGAAAAGGGAGCATAGAGGGCGATAAATCCCTATGTTAAGTCAATATCTGGGAAGCGCGTCAAATGTAACCAACCCAGACATTGATCTAGTGACTATCCTCTTAGAAAAGCGTCAGTTCACATGATTAACAAAGATGAAAAAGAAGGAGAAGAAGTTTATTGTAGTCTAGACGGTAATGATGATGAGTACAAGGGAGGAGATAAAGGGCAAACCTATGTGTTGAGGAGACCGATATTAGTGCCATAATAAGAGGATAACACTCGACAACATAAGTTATTTCAAACTAGATGTACTAATTAATAATCATTTAGTTAATTTAATTATTGATAGTGGTAGCTGTGAGAACATAATTAGGAGAGATGCTGCGGATTCCTTGTAATTGCCTATAGAGAAGTACCTTAGTCCATATTCAATTGGATGGATTAAAGTTGCAAAGAAGATTCAAGTGACAAAATGATGCAAAGTACCTTTCTCTATTGGAAGTTAGCATGCATGTGTGTAGATAACAAAGCTATTGATAAAATTATAATTGGGTACAAGTTTCCAATTTCCCCACTAGATGATATATTAAACCCTTTAAGTGGAGCAATTGTCTTTTCAAAGATTGATATGAGGAGTGGGTACCATGAGATTATAATCATCCCAGGAGATGAATGAAGGACGACTTTCAAGACTAAAGAAGGGTTATATAAGTGGTTGGTGATGCCTTTAGGGCTAACCAATGCTCCAAGCACTTTTTTACGACTGATGAATCAAGTATTTAAACCTTTTCATTGGAAAGTGTGTTGTTATTTATTTTGATGATATTTTGATTTATAATCAATTCGAAGGAAAATATCTTTTACATTTGAGTGAAGTACTGATGACTCTACAAGAGAATAAATTATTTATGAATCTAAAGAAGTGTAGTTTTATAACCAATAAACTATTATTCTTAGGATTCATGGCTAGTTCATAGGGCATTCACATTAGTGAGGAGAAAGTCTGAGCCATTAGAGAATGGCCCACTCCAAAGACTATGATAGAAGTATGAAGCTTTCATGGATTAACACCTTTCTAAAGGTGTATAATAAAAAATTTTAATAGTTTAGCAACTCCAATTACAAAGTGCTTAAAGAAAGGAAAGTTTCAATGAGGGAGGAAGCTGAGGTTACCTTTGCAATCCTGAAAGAGAAGTTATGCACCACTCCAATACTAGCTCTACTAAATTTTAATACACTATTTAAAGTAGATTATGATGTAAGTGGGGTAGGGATAAGAGTTGTTCTTTCCCAAGAAAAGAGACTAGTGGCATTCTTTAGTGAGAAGTTGAGTGATGCCAGACGTAAGTAGACCACTTATGATAAAAAGTTTCACTCTATACTGTGTGCTTTGAGGACATAAGAGCATTATCTAGTTAGGCAAGAATTTTTCTGTACTGAGATCATGATGCATTGAAGTATCTGAATAGCTAGAAGAGAATCTATAAAGATATGCATACTAGGTAATCGTAATTCTTGCAGAAGTTCCCTTTCAAATTAAAACATAAATCATAAGTATAGAATAAGGTAGCAGGTGCATTGAGTTGGTGTGCAAATCTACTTATCATTTTGAATAATAAGATTATGGGTTCTGAGCATTTAAAAGGAGATTATGGAACTGATGGGGATTTTTAGCATATATGGGAGAAGTGTATTATGAATCAACCTTATGAAGATTATCAAGTTCATGATGGTTACTTAATATGAGGCAACCAACTCTACATTCCTAATTCATTTTTTAGAGAGAAGGCAATTCATGAATTATATGGAGGAGGACTAGCTGGACATTTAGGAAGAGATAAAACTATTGCTATGGTTGGAGAGAAATATTATTACCCTCACATGAGAAGGGATGTGATGAGATTTGTGCAACATTGTTACGTGTGCTAAACTGCAAAAGGGTAATCACATAATACAGGTTTATACATGCCTTTACCTATTCCTAAAAATATTTAGGAGGATTTGTCTATGGATTTTGTGCTTAGCTTACCTCATACCTAGTGAGGCATAGATTTTTTCTTTGTTATTGTTAACAGGTTTTCTAAGATGGCACATTTTATCCTATGTAAACTAACCTTAGATGCTAATGGAGTTGCCAAACTATTCTTAAAAGAAATTATTCATCTACATGGTATGCCTAAGACTATAACTTCATATCGACACAATAAGTTCCTTTGCCATTTTTGGAGGAACATATGGAAGATGTTTGACTCTTCCTTAAATTATAATAGTATAGCCCATCCTCAAATAGAAAGTCAAATAGAAGTTGTTAACAAAACTTTAGGCAATCTAATATATAACATATATGGAGATAAGCCAAAGAAATGGGATTTAGCTTTGGCACAAGCTGAATTAGATTATAACACTATTATTCATAGGACCACATAAAAGTCACAATTTTTTATTGCTTATACTAAAGCACCTCAATATGCTATTGATTTGATTAAATTACCAAAAGTGCCAGGTTTAAGTATAACAATAAAAAATATGGTAGAGCAATGACAGACAGTGAAAGCAAAGGTTAGACAGAAGATTGAACTAGCAAATGCTATGTATAAAAAAGTAGCTGACAAACATCGTAGAGTTCAAATGTTTAAAGTGGATGATATGGTAATGCATTTTCTATGAAAGGAAAGATTCCTAATGGGCACTTATGACAAGTTGTAACCTAAGAAATATGGTCCTTACAAGATTTGTAATAAGATTAATGATAATACATATGTTGTTGATTTGCTATATAGTGTGGGAATTTCCAAGACATTTAATATTACTGACATTAACCCCTTTTATTCATCTGATGAGCCACTATATCTAGATATTACAAACAACTTGAGATCGAGTTTTTTACAAGTGGAGAGAATTGAAGTAGAAAGTTTAGCTAACTCGTATATGGACCGAATAGAGAGGCAGAAGGCAAAACGTGTAACCCATAAGACCTAAAATATTTTATTCTTAGACTTTTATTTTATTTGCTTCCTATTTTGTTTGGAATTTTTATTTTATTCCTTTTTTATTTTCCTAGTTCGCTAGGATATGACTTTACTATCTTAGCTAGGATTTTAATTTTATTTCCTATTAAAAATAGGGCTAGTGGGTTATGGCACTCTATAATAAATGGCTTGTTCTCTCATATATCATCTATTGAATAATACATAAATTTTTTATCATTTTTTAAAAAGTTTATATGTTGAAACTTGTTTGTTTTCCTTTAACTTAGTTTTGTACTAGCCTTATTTATTTTCACGCTCCCTTGCTAAACTCATACAAGCATATTTAATTCTCTTTGCTATTAGAAAATTCTCTATATATTACAAACACTTTTACAAGATTTGTATATATCCAAAACATAATTCAAATTTAAGCAAAAACTTGTAAAATTTATCATTTTAAATAAAAGAATTTACATATAAAATTATTTTTTATAATTTTTGTTCATTTTTAAGTATGTCATAATTTTTTTTTGAGAATATTATCATTGTTGACTTGCCTAAAAAAATACATCTTTTATGTTATCTTCCCCTTTCTTCTTAACACGTCAACTACATAATTTGCATCACTTTCATTTGTTTTATAATTATACCTAGAGGTGTGCAAAAAATTGGCTGCTCAATTTTCCAAACCTAGTCCTAGCTGAAGTATTAGGAGTGGTTTGGTTGTTATTGTGTGTGTATGGCAGTTCGGGTGGAGGAGCCAAGAAAGTCGAAGTTTTAGTTTTCAGCTTAGTTTAATTGATTATTAAATTGACCCGTCCAAATTTCCGAATTACCAAGCGGCGTCATTTTGTATTAGGGTTGTTTAACCTAACATATATATACATCTTATGACACTTTCATAAATCCCTTATTTCATTTTTCATTGCCTCTGCTTCTTCTAACCCTAAGATTCTCTCCTCTTATCTCTGGTTTTAACCTAGTCGCCTCCCTTTTTTCTAACCCTAAAATTGTATAGTTCTTCTCTCTTATTTAACCTAGTTGCCTCTGTCATTTTCTTTAACATTTGATCTCATCTCATTGTTAACTCTAATCTTCTATCTAACCCTCGACTTTGTTCTTATCTATGTTTGTATGCATCATCCATGAACTCCTATTGCATTCGATTTTTAAATGATATGTGTGACCAAATGATCTCAGACCAATTAATCACTTATTTGTGAACTCTTTACCTCTATTTGTGTTTAATTTATTTCAAAACTCAACGTGATTTAAGAGATCTGAGATTAAATCAATAGATTATTGATCTGTAATATGTATTCTCTTTTCTTTCATTTTCTTTATATAAGTTTCTAATTGATTGACATATATATATATATATATATATATATTTGAGATTTCTATGATGAGATTAACTTTTTGTTTCAATGGTTTATTGTGTTGATATGTGATATTACATTGAGATATGAAGGTGGAAGCCCTATTATCTCGCTGATCTCTTCGCTATAAACTAAAAGTGGAAGTTTTAATCAGATTAAGATAATTGTGATAAACTAAAGGTGGAAGCATTGAAGTTGATCTCTATGAAAAAAAAAACTAAGTGGAAGCTTAACCCTCTTTTAAATGACATACTAAATAGAAGGTGAAAAAAATTTTAAATTTTTTTATGTATGTTATTTTTTTATTTGCAAATGTAATATTTTGTAAAATATATAGGAGTTTTTGGTTTTTTAATAAAGCAATCTAGTTTATTTTTAAATTTAGATACGTTTTTTAAAATTTTTTACAATGCTTTGATATTTTTTTTAATAAACGTGATTTTATTTATTTTGTTCTCTATAATTGTTTATATTTTATATAAAAAATTTAATTTTTCATTATTATATTTTATAGTATATCTGTTAATTTTTTTATTTTAACAAAGTATTTGTTAATATAAAATATTTAATTTTTATATAATTTTTTATGTTTACATAAATTATTTAACTTTTGTTATTGATATTTTTATGTGTTTTTATTTATGCATTCTATTCATGTCTTTATATTTGCTTTTTTTATTATATATTATATTATATATATTTTTTTAATTTGTGTATATAAAATATTTAAACTTTTTTAAATGTTTAGGGACAAATTATTTTATTTACGCTTTGTTTATATCTGTATGACAGTTGCCCCTTACTTCGTGTGTGTTGCATAGCCACCTAGCACTAGTGTCAATACAAGTGAAGCAAATGCAAGGATGCAAAAATCATTTAGTAGTGAGAGAGGTACTTACCTGTGGGTTGTCTTTTGATGTCTTGTCAAGATTTAATTGCTATCGTTGTGTCGTGATCAGACTTATTGTTTGGTCGCCATGCAAGATGTGGTTTTATGCAAGGATGTAATTTCTATACAAATGGTGTGTGTGCAATGAGTACGCGACTATGACCTCCTTAGGTGTTATGCAAATAAAGGTGCTACTAAGTGCAAAGAAATGTGATTATAACCTTGTTAGGTGTCATGTAAATGAAGATGTAAAATGCTACTAAGTAATGTGAAGATGCGATTATAACCTCCTTAGGTGTTACGCAAATAAAAATGCTACTAAGAAAAATGTGGATGTGACTATAACCTATTTAGGTGTCACACAAATTAATATGCTTCCAAGTAAAAATGTGGATGTGACTATAACCTTTTTAGGTGTCATGCAAATAAAAATGCTTCTAAGAGAAAATGCAGATGCGATTATAACTTTTTTAAGTGTTATGCAAATAAGATGCTATTAAGCAAAATGTAAATGCGACTATAACCTTTTTTGGTGTCACACAAATGAAAATGTGACTATAACCTTCTTAGGTGTTATGCAAATGAAAATGCTTATAAGCGAAAAGAGATGCGACTACAACCTCTTTAGGTGTCACACAAGTGAAGATGCTACTAAGAAAACTGCGGATATGACTATAACCTTTTTAGGTGCCATACAAATGAAGATATAGCTATAACCTTTTTAGATGTCATACAAGTGGAAATGCTTATACGTGAAAAGAGATGCGACTACAACCTCTTTAGGTGTCACGTAAGTGAAAATGCTATTAAGAAAAATGTGGATGTGACTATAACCATCTTAGGTGTCACACAAATGAAAATGCTTCTAAGTGAAACGAGATGTGACTATAACCTTCTTAGGCATCATGCAAATGAAGATGCAACTATAACCTTTTTAGGTGTCACGTAAATGAAGATGCTACTACGCAAAATGTTGATGCAACTATAACCTTCTTAGGTGTCATGCAAATGAAAATGATATTAAGAAAAATGAAGATGTGATTATAACCTCTTTAGGTGTCACGTAAGTGGAAATGCTTCTAAGCAAAAAGAGATGCAAATACAACCTCTTTAGGTGTCACGCAAGTGAAGATACTACTAAGGAAAATGCAGATGCGACTCTAACCTTTTTAGGTGTTACATAAATAAAGATGCTACTAAGCAAAATGCGGATGCGACTATAACCTTTTTAGGTGTCACACAAATGAAGATGCAACTATAACCTTCATAGGTGTCACGCAAATAAAAATGCTTCTAAGTGAAAAGTGATGCGACTACAACCTTTTTATGTGTTACGCAAATGAAGATGCTACTAAGCGAAAAGAGATGAGACAATAACCTCTTTAGGTGTTACACAAATAAAAATGCTTCTAAGTGAAAATGTGGACCCTGCTGAGTAGTGCTAATGCTCTTAGGCAAGATGAAAATGCTACTAAGTAATGCAAATGCTCTTAAGCAATGCTAATGAGATGGTAATATGATGCAGTAATGATAAGGTGATTGTGTCATCACTTGTCATGTTGCAGATGTTATTTTGATGATTTTGAGTAGGATATCTTTATAGTGATTCTTCCTTCTTTTTAAACTTTCAGGAAGTGCTAAGTTCTTTGAAAATGGTAAGGCCATACACAATATCTTTAAACTAGTGAAGCCCATATTAGTGTGCTTTTGTGCAAGTTTGATACATGTATTTTGCTTAAACATTGGTTTAGGAAAAGAGGAATGAGTGTACAAAGTCTTAGAGTGTGCATGTAATTGTACAGGAGCATATGGAGGGAAGAAGTGTGCGTGGCAGTGTGTGTGGAGCAGGTGGTCACATGTTAAACACATGATCACGCACCTGGCACGTGGTCACGTGACTTCCCTCTCCTGGTCTATATAGACGCATGTTTTTGAGGCTCAAGGAGGCTTCTTCTAGTCTTCCTTTGACTTTTTTTTTGCCTTTTCTCAATTTTCTTTGAGTTCTGGACCTTTTTTGCTCCATTTTTGCTTTTGAATTTTTTTTCTTTATATAGGATGGAGTTCCCTAATAATCATGAGGTTCTGTAGGATATCCTTATTGATTTAGATGTCGAGGGTGGCTTCACGGAGGCTACTTGAGCAGGGACTTCCACTATGAGGAATAATACTGATGGTCCGTCTGGCATCATCTAGGATTTTTCAAGGAGATTTGATCCTATAGTTCATAGTTTGGAGACACTCTTGGGTTCATTATCGTCGCCAAGTAAGTTCTCCTTTTTCCTTTACTTTTTTTGAAGTTATTTAACTATTTGTGCTGCTGTTTTTGCTTGTTAGCTCTTATTTGTACTTATTATGTTTTTCAATTGAGGTTGCCATGGCTTTTATTCACAACTTTATAATGCTTGCTATAACTATTTATTTGCGCTTGTCGTAATGTTCTTCTTGGCTTTTGTCATTATTATTATTTTTAATCCTATTAAATGACAAAGAGAAAAATGTATCAGTATTTAGTAACTATGCAAATACTTGATAGTGTACCTATTATTTGTAGCCTTGAAGATCTATTACTATATTACCTGGTAGTTTTAACAAGGTTAGCACATACTATTAAGGTCTCTAGCTGTGTGTGAAGCAAATGGTTGGCGGGAAGGGCTTTAATGGGATTATTGCCACACTGTCTTATAACTCAAATGCATTGATTAGTGGATGGATACAATGCATATTTTTCACTTGCCCATTGGAGAAATGCCTATCACTCCTTTAGACTTTGCCATTATCACAGGTTTGAGCTTTTCTGGGAGCCTATTCCTTTTAGCAAGGAGGAGTGTTCTTCTGCAGTGGCAAAGAGGCACCTTACTATGGAGTTGCTTGGGGTGGTTGCCCCTATGAAGTCTGGTTGTCTATACCTCACTATGTCCCCCTATATTGAGTTTATCTCTACTGTGTAGATGATGTTTGACATTGATCTTATTTCACCAGAGTAATTGGCCTATTGCTTCTTGTTCTACTTGCTGAGTGCTATCATCTTCTCAAATCCTTTAGGTACGGGTAGTATGTAATTATTGCCTATTCTGAAGGACTTGGATAGCTTATTGAGATACAACTGAGGTACCACTACCTTTGCCTATATGTAATCAGGTTTAGATGTAACATGCAGAGGTGGCTCGAGGATTTGTGGATGTTTATTTTTGCTGGATGTGAGTAAGAGTTCTTATTTATATCCTTTTATTTTTTACTCTTGCTTATTTTTTTGACTCTTTAGGTTCTGATTTTAATAGATCTGGGCTTATGAGTTTAGGGTTCTTACTCATCCAACTGTTAAGCATCTTGATAGTTTTTCTTGTTATTCCTACTAGATTAGGAAGACCACTGACTTGATTGAAGATTATAGAGAGGCTAGAGACAACATGGGTAAGTTGTCCCTTGGACAGGTCTACTTGATTCTTACTGTGTTAGTCATCTTATTTCATGGAGATTCTTTTATTCATTTTTTCTTTTTAAGTAGATTCTACTTCGTTGGTGGGTGATAGAATCACATTGGTTTGTGGAGGTGGTGACAGCATGGTAGTTGATAGAGAGGCGAGTGTTGCTACCTAGTCTTGCTAGTAAGGTGTGGTATTTAGGTGAGCGAGTCAATCATTGGTGGGATGATCCATTTCTAAGGAGAGTCCCTGTTCCTCCTGCTAGTGACATGTTCTGGAGTCATGATCTTAGTGCAGATGAGCTCGCTACTGCCATGGCAAGATATCCTTTTAAGAGTCTCAAAGAGGGTGCGAGCCTTCCTTGTACTGATGTGTTGATCCTACAAATAATTGATGTTGTGGCTAGTGGCTTCATTCCTCCACCTTCACCTCCTTAGGTGGATGAGGCTCGTCCCTTGGATTCAAGGACTGGGGCATCACGCGGATCATCAAAAGTTACTTCTTATTATTTGGTACGCTTTTATTCCTATTTTGTACAAGTGTGTAACAAACTTTGTTAGTAACAAGCTATAATTGATATGGTTATAGGGACTTATCTGTAACAATAGGGATCTCACCAAAAGAGATCAAGATCTTGCCTTGAGGAAGATAAAGGTAGGTTATGTACTGAGGCAACTACTCATACTAGTGGTATGGCTTTCGACAATATCATTCTTGGAGATTTGGAAGCCAAATCATCACTGATTTTATCCAGGATGAACATCTCTAGTGGAGGAGTGTATTTTAATTTGCCTTGTCTTAACTATCCCCAGTCAAATGTTATCCCTCCTTATGCTTCCCATGTTTGTGCTTTATTTCAGTTATTTTTATTTTATTTATCTGATGACTAGTGCTTGACTTATTTGCTTGCTCTTCGTAGATCTCCATCTCTTATAGTCAGTATTGGTATGCTGTTGTAGGGAGTGCATAATAATACTTTTTGGAGTTCATAAGTAATTAAAGGGTATGCCTTCTTTATTGCACTTGTTTATTTATGCATATATTTTATGTATGCGTGTATGATAAGCAATTTTTATGTAATGCTGGCTGAACATCTCTATGCTAGTCGTAAATGGGAGCGGGAGCACACAACTTATTGTGATCGTATTGGTGAGTTAGAGTCACGGCTAGCATCCTTTGCGATGAATGATAAGGAGCCTAGAATGGATGATGATAATGCTTAAGTAGGATTATTGCTTGCTTTTGATGGCAGCCACAACTGATGTAATTATTTTAAGAGCTAGGTGTAGGGCTTTTTTAGCTTGTGGTTGCTTTGTTGTATTATTTTCTTGAGGTTATGGACTTTGGGTGTTGTATTTGGGCATTTGTCCCGTATGTGTTGTAGAATACATGTATGATGATGACTTATAGTGTTTATGCTCCTTGTTGTATGTCATTGTTATGCTTAGTGATGTTTGCCTATTTATTTTTCCCTTTTATGCCTAAGGTGTCTCCTTTCGAAGCTCTTCACACTTAGCAGGGTTTTCTTTTCTTTTTTTTCTTCCCTCTTTTATCTAGGGTGTCTCTTTTCAGAGCTTTACAAACCTAGCTAGGCTTTTTTTTTTAGCTTCAATGATAGTGGCTGATCTCGAGGAGAGAGTTCAGAGAAGATGGTAAGAACCGCGATCATGTAATGAAAGAAAATGTAAAGCATGCTTGATGTAATTCATGATGATAAAAATGTATTACACTTTTTTGAAGACATTTCATATAAATTAGCAATCATTGTGATTTCATTAAAATCATTTAAGAAAAGCATAGGTGAATTCATACAAATTTCAAAATTGAGGTTACTCCTATCCTTAACTAGCCTTCTTAGGTTTTTTAGTTAAGTATTTTCTCTTTTTCCCTAATTTTTCCTTAGGTTTCCCATGCAAGGTTTTCAACCTAGCAAGAAATCCCTAACTTTTGCCTAAATTACCATTTTTAGGTTTTCAACTAAGTATTTTTTTTGCTCTAGATATAGTACTTCTTCAAGCAGTTTGTATTGATAGGTTCAGAGAATTCATTGTCTTCATAATCCATCAGCTTGACTGGTCCTTTTGATGATACATGTTTAACCAAAGTATGAGCCTTCCCAATTTGGTTTGAATTTCCCTTTAAGGTCTAGAACATTCTGCCTTGCTTGCTTTAACACCCAGTCTCTTGCTTTCACACTCTTGTGTTTTACCTTTTTGTTGAAGGTTTTAGCTAGCCGGGCCTAATACAACTATATGTGGTATAGAGCCTTAAACCTTTTGCTATCTAAGAGAGTGAGATTATCATGCCTATATTGAGCCCATTGTACTTTTGGAAATTCATATTCAATTGTTGCCCAAAGAGACTTGATTCCTATTTCAACTAGGAGTACTACTTCTGAACCGTACACTAATGAGAAAGGAGTTGCTCCAGTTGAAGTTCTAACTGACATTCAGTACACCCATAAAGCATATGGTAATCTGTCTACCCAGTCCCGATGAGTATGAGTCATTTTTGATAAAATCTTATTGATGTTTTTGTTTATGGCTTCGATAGCCCCATTTGCTTGTGGTCAGTAAATTTGTGATGTTCCACCTTATAACTCCTTAGTAGTTCTCTGACTTCCCCTTAGAATTGAACACCATTATCAGAGATGATGTGATAGGGGATCCCATATCGACAGAATATATTTCTTTTGATAAACTTAGCCGCTTGCTTAGGTCTTATCCTTGCGAATAATTATGCTTCAACCCACTTCGTGAAGTAATCTATAACCACTGAGATGAACCTATGTTCATTCGAGGTTGCCGAGTCCCCATACTGAGAAGGGCCATGGAGAGGAGGTGCAGTGTAATTCTATTGGAGGAAGGTGACTGACATCCTCGTGAATTTAACACTTGTGACATTCCTTTGTAAATTTGATACATTCTTCCATCATTATCATCCAGAAGAACCCTTGTCTAATTAGCTTCTTAGCTAGGATTTCTCCATTCATGTGTGGACCACAAACACCTTTGTGTACATCTTATATTGCTCTTGCAACCTCTGTTTTATCTAGGCATCGAAGTTGTAACCCATATGAAGTTCTTTTGTATAACACACCCTAGTGCAATTTGAATTTTGATGCTAATTGTTAGATGAATGCCTTATCTTTTTCACTTACTTGATAGGGATAAGTTCATTTTCTCAAATATCTTTAGATGTTGTAGAACCAAGGTTTCTCAATTATTTATGTCTTTGCTACTCTGCAGTTCTTATGACAAGGTTATCCTGATCTGAGTGGGATTAAAGGCTTTATGGGAATTTTGGATGGTCCTCCCCACACCAATGCTAAGGAAGCCAATGCATATGCCATCTAATTATGGTTCTTAGGGAGATAAATAAATCTACATTTTTAGAAGGACATGGTAAGCAACTTCAAATGATCTAGGTAAGGTTTTAAGTGCTGCTCTTTCAATCCCCATTATTTTATAGCGTGATTGATTAATAGCATGGAATCTCCAAAGATTTTAACTTCTGTAACATCTAGGACTATTAGTGCTTCTATCCTGAGTGCACATGCCTTATATTTTTCTTCGTTATTTATGACTCTGAACTCGAGCTTTTTGGTAATTGGTACTACTTGTTGTAATATGACCCTAATTGTTGTAATATGATCCTAATTGTTGTAAGAGGTTGTAATATGACCCTAATTGTTGCACTGAACTAATTAACTACTCCATTAAAATACATTTTCCATCCTTGAATCTCAATGGATGAATTAAGGTCATCCAGGAAATCTAGTTAGATTTTTTTGAGTTTGGAATAGGGTTGAGAGCTAGAAATTTAGCCACTACTCTTTCCTTTACTGCTTTCTTAGTCAGATACTACACAATGAATTCTATCAATAACATGAACCATTTGGCAAGTTTTCCCACTAGAGAGGGGGCTTCATAAAGGTATTTCATTGGATCCATTTTAGATACAGCTTCAATTATGTAGGACTAAAAGTAATGTCTAGGTTTCTTTATTGCCCATGCCATTATCAGGCATATCTGCTCAACTTAGTTGTACTTTTCCTCAGATGGTAATATTTTCTTAGTTAAGTAGTTGACTGCATGTTTCACTTTTGTTTCTCTTTCTTGGGCTAACATTACACCAATGGCATTTCCTTTAATGGCCAGATACAAGGTTAAAGGTATCCTTAGTTTAGGCAGTTTCAAAACTAGTGGGTTTGCTAAGTAGCTTATGGTATTGTCGAATGCTGACTAATATTGTTTGTTCCACTTAACTGGATGATCTTTTCTGAGTAGCTTAAAGATCAGTTCACACACTACTATCAACCTATTGATGAACTATAGTTTTCCTAGAAACCCTCTAATCTCTTTTTCTATTTTTGGCACTAGCATTTCTCTGGCTAATTTTACTTTATCTGGATCCATTTTAATCCCAATCTAACTAATAGCATACCCCAATATCTTTCTTGAAGTGACCTCGAACACACATTTCTTCAGATTAAACCTGAGACTGCACTTTTTAACTCTTTTGAGGAATTTTTTGAGATGGAATGGGTGTTCTTCTCTAGTTTTTGACTTGACTATCATGTCATCGATGTACACTTCCACTTCTTTGTATATCATGTCATGGAATATTGTAGTTACCATTCTACATTTTTTAAATTGAAGGGCATTACTCTATAGAAATAAGTGCCTTATTCTATTATGAAAGTTGTTTTTCCTTTATCGATAATGGCCATTAGGATTTGATTGTACCCAAAGAATCCATCCATGAAGGAATACATTGCACATGCGGCAGCACTATCAACCAGTATATCTATGTAAGGTAGTGGGAAATCATCTTTTGAGCAGGCCTTATTCGAATATTTATAGTCGATGTAGATTTTTGACCCTTCCATCTTTCTTTGGTACTAGCACCATATTCGCTAACCATTATGGATAGTCTACTATCTTTAGGAATTTTGCTTTAATCTACTTCTCGATGTCTTCTTTTACTAGTTGGGCCCATTCTGGTTTGAGTCTTCTCAATTTCTGCTTTACTGGTTTGCACCCATTTTTGGCAAGAATGAAGTGTTGAGCAATGTCTTTGTCAATACCAGGCATATCGTTGTACATCTAGGTAAATACTTTTGAATATTTTGTTAATTTCTCTCCTCTCTTTAAAGGTAATATCTTTCAAAATATGCATAATGCATGGTTTAAATTATGTGCCAATGTTAAATGATTTAGTGCATATGGGATGAATGTCAAATATGCTAATATTTTGATAAATACAATGCACACTACCATCAGGAAAAACATCAAACAAGTAAGCAAAATCTGATTTCATTGCATTAACTTTAGAGTTCATTACATCATTAGTTTTAAACAAAAAAAAGTACATAGATAATTATTAGCGGTGCCTTTAAATAGGATGTCATCGATGCTTGATTCGAGGATGGCAGCAACTTAGGCATAATTGAGGTTATTATTTTCAAATTCTAGCTCTAGATTTTTCATCAGCTCATTAATGTCAATTTCAATGACCAGATTTAGTAAGTGCTTTCCTTTGAGGGTGTCATTGAAGATCTTGAATCCTGGTTTCTTAATTCTATTGCTTACTTCTTCTTAGTTTATCCTTGGAAGACTCAAGTTAAACTTTTAGCCATAAAAGAGATCAACTTCTTAGTGCTAGTGTCTTTTTTAGATCGTACCCTAGGCCATGTCTGTTGGACTATCCTTGAAAGTTATGAAATTGTGTGACCCTAATGTACCTTCCTCCTAATCCCATTATAGGTAGGTATTGCATCTTCTTCATTATAGCAGTGGCTTTAGGTTCAACATGACTGTCATTGATTACAGAAACTTGAAATCCTAGTAAAACCACATTTAGGCAGGCAATAATGTTGTTTGTTTCAATAGGGATAGTAATAACTTTTCCATTTAACGGGAACTTAATCTTTTGATGCACAGTGAAGGGTATGCCTTATAGTGGGTGGAACTAAGGTCTTTATAGCACTAGGGCAAAAGTTGGAGGAATGTCTAAGACAGTAAATTCTGTTACTGATTTGATATCGCCCACTATGACTACTACTTTGAAAGTCTCAATGAATGGCTTTTTTGAATCATCATAGGCTTATATGACCATGTTGGATTCTTCCAAGTTTTCAACATTCATCCTGAATGTATGTAGCAACCTCAGAGGGTAAACATTAATAGTAGATCCATCATCTACCATAATGTATAGTGTTTTTTTAAACCTGACAATCACTTGTATGAAGAGAGGGCAATTGTGTACCCTTCCTTTGAGGGGCAAATCTTCATCTGAGAAGGAGATTGCGTTGGAGGGCGCTTTCATTAGAGAGGTTATCATCTCGTAAGGTGAGGCATTAGTGGTAATCTTTGCTTCATCAAGTGCTCTGACTAAGATATCCTTGTGCTTCTTAGAGGCCATGAGTAAGTCCCAAATACTAGCTTATGCTTGAGTCTTCTTAAGTTGTTTGAGGATAGTGTCTTCCTCTTTGATTGGAGCTTCACCACTTGTCACTTCTTTTCCTTTAGGGGGATCTTTCTCTTTCTCAAGAGGTTGATATACCCGTCCGTTGTGAGTTACATGATTTATTGCTAGTATGGGCTTCTTAGTTGCTTGCTCATATGCTTTTGTACTATTATTTTGGTCCATGATAATGATTTCAGGATCATTAGAGTCATACCATATTTCAATCCTCATGACCTGCAAATTTTGAAGTTGAACAATATTAACTACTATATCTTCATTATCAAACTCCTTTCCCTATCTTAAGGGTACTATGTCTTATAAGTGAATGTGAGTAGTAGGGGGTGCTTGTACTTAGCCTTGTAGTTGAACTTTCTAGATGGTTGGCCGTTGGCCTAGTAAATCCCATACTTCATGGTCACCTATGTTTACTTCTTTTGAGTAAAAGTGATTAATTACTTCACCGTTCATAAGGAGAGTTGTACTATAATCATGAGGTTCAAGAATAAGGCTTGAAAATTTATCTCCTAATATCATTAAGAGTTCTTTCTTTTCTTTTTCTTAAAGCTTATCTTGGGTTTCTTAGATGGTTTGGATTGATTTTTAAACAAGAGCTTCTCGTAGGTTAGAGCAGATTATGCTAATGGTTGGGGGGGCATGTTTTGATAATTTGGGAGAGGTTTAGTCTTGATGTTGGGTCATTTTTCTAGGTCATCAATTTGTATAGAGTCAATGAGGTCCTAGATTGCATTCTTAAGGGTTATACATGCATCAATGGTGTGATCGGGCATCTGGTGAAAGTGCAGAATAAGTTTTGGTCATTCTGAAGAGGTAATGGGTTCGAAAGAGGCTTAGGCTCTTGAGGTTATAAGAGGTTCTTTTGTTGAAATCTCTGGAATAATTTAGATAGTGAGTGGTTGAAGCTTAAGAACTTTCTTAGTGATTTGATGGTGGGTTGTGAGTGTTGAGTTGGATCAAGTTTATTTCTACAGCTCGAGTGAAGGTATTTTGGATGTTTGATTGGGTATTAAGATGAAAGGTGTTTCTAGCTTGCTGAGGTTCCTCATCTTCAATTATAATCCCAGCTTAATGGAGAGTTTTGAAGTCGGGATAATGAGCAAAGATCATTTGATTTATAAAGTGTGGTAATGGTCCTTTGATTATCAGTCCTATTTATTTATCTTCAAAAGAATAGTTCCTCATTTTGACTGCCTTACCTAACCATCTTGTGGCATAATTAAAGAAAGCTTCACCAGGTTTTTGTCTTATGGTCTCAAGATCTTTACGAGTGGTATCTAGCTGTGTGTTGTATTCATACAGCTTGATGAACTTTTAAATGAGCAATAGCCAGTCATTTTTAATTTTATCTTCAAGGTTAAAGTACCATGCTCTTGGTCCTTCCTTTAGTGATATGAAGAAGAATCGAGCAATCTGTGATTTTGTAAGCTTCATAGTAGCCATGAATGTAGCATTTTTCCTTAGATGGACCCTTGGATCCCTAGTTCCATGGAACTTAGCAAAGTTTGGTAGTTTAAAATCATCTAGAAGTGGTTCATTTTTAAACAATCCTAGGTTAGTAAAGTTTTTAGAACCATGAGCCCCTTTGTCTTTAAAGGCGAATTCCAACTGAGCCATCCTGCTTTCTAATAATTTAACCTCCCATACTGATTTGGGCTTGGTCATATTAATAATTTTTATAGCTTTTAGTGTGTTTCTAAGATCTTGGTAGTATTCATTGTCATCAAAAGCTTGAATAGAAGTGCAGGGAATTCCCTTTGCCTTATCTACCTTCGGGTGAATAGATGCGGAAGCTTGATTTGGTGGTGTATTATTCCCGTCTTAGGCATTTCTTGATTTGGGCTTAAAGGATTTCAGCTATGGTACCATTAATGAGCAATTTTTAGATCCCTCTTTTATTAAGGCTAACTAAATAAATGATGCATGACGTGTGCCTACAAAAGAAAAGGGTGAGCATCTATGCATGGAGTGGATGCAAAATTCTATAATGAAAGATTTTCATTGCTATAAGAAATAGTGGGTAGTATATGCTATCTACATGTATGTTATGTATGCATGATTAATCTACAAAGCTGGTTAGTTTCTCCTATATAGTGAATAAACCAATCATAAGCAAGTTGTCGCTTCTAACCTTATTTCTCCACGAGGTCATTTAGTCTCTTCCGTAGGTGGGTTTTGAACTTATAGTCATTGGGGAACTATGGTTCCATTCTTGGAACTAGGTTGTTTTGATTTATGTTGATTAAAACCAAAAGGTAAGTTGAGGAATGGTATGATAACCATATAATGTTAATGTGGGGGTCAATTGTCGGGCTTCGAATAATGTCCAGAGCTTGTATTCAACCTTATGCATAGGGCCAAGGTTAATCAAAAGAAGCATGAGTTCTTACCCCCTATATCGATATTTGATATGTTTACTGGGAGTTATGAAAGTATCATTCGATAGTTTACAATTTGATTTTGTCAACATAAAGGTCCATAATCTAGTTAAATTCCTAACCCATTCATTTGATCTGATAAGAACAAATGGATAATGTCTCATAGGTTTTGTCATCGAGGGATGTCATTATTTGTTAGTTTGCATAGACTATTCAAGCTGAGGTACATGATTGTTATCATTCCATATGCTTTAGGCTTGCACAAAGTATATGACAATCACGTGAATCTCAGCATAAACATTCTATGAAAACTGACATTATGATGTCACTTGATGATAGACACTAGGAGAGTCATGTTATTTTGTAAATGTCAGGTCGAATGGACAATATTAGGATAAAGATAGCATGCTTAGCTTGGTGGAATCCTATATTGGAAGTTACTACTAGTTTATCTATATGGGCTAAGTCAGGGTTAAAGGCTAAGGGTTCCTTTAGTGAGAATGCCCCCATATGACTAGGGTTATGGACTCCAGTCAGTGAGTCTAGCATTCTTTTGATCACTCGGTCGCCCCCTTCAGGACTTGGGTTACAGGCTCTAGTCAGATAAGCTCGGTGAATGTATGAGTAAAGACTAAAGGTGATAATACCTATCTTCATCACCCCGTGACTTAAGTGGAATCATTATGGCAATGTTATTCAGTATTATTGAGGGTTTAAGGACCATTGGTACACATGTGATATGTAGTGCAAATGCAATGGTGAGAGGCTTTATACGATTGAGTATTGTGTAATGATAAATAGTCATTTTTGAATTGATCTCTCTCAATTAGAAGTCCCTAGTAGAGTCACCACTTTAAGTGACCTTTCTTCCTCCCTTACTTTAGGATGAGTGGAGGGGAGAATTTAGGGTTTTGTATTTCTAAGGGACATGGACACTTTACCAAATAGGGACAAATTATTGGTTTTAGAAGGAATGAGACACTTTTTGATTTTATGGAGTCGCCACCCCCCCCGATTTTCTGAAAATTAGGAAAAGAAAGAGGTAGCATCGGCTCACTTAATGACTATTTCCTCTAGCAAAAGATTTTCAAGTTTGGGGGATCACATCTACTTTTTGATTATTTCTCATTATACGATATTTAATATATAACTACCATAACACCCTAGTTTCAATAATGATAGTTTATATGGCATTCATATAATACATCAGATAATGGATGGCAATAAAGCTGAAATATCATTATTATATCGCTTTCCTAATAAAATAAATCTAGCTTAAATATAATAAACCTGCAAGGTTAGTGTAACTATGCACATAGCTTGCTCGATCACATGAATAATGGGATAAGCATAAACACTTAATCATCTAAAAGAGTAAGTGAAATGTACATAATCATGCATGTTTGTAGTGAATATTATGCTATGACGATATATAATGATGATATGAGGGATGTATGATGACATCATTGGACTGGGAACATGATAACTCTAGTCCGAAATATGAACCTTTCATGTTATTGATATGCACGGTGTGATTTCATGTTTTGAAACTAAAGTATACAGAATGATGATATAAGATGAGCAACATAAAGCATAAATTATTCACAAAACATGAAAATTGCCAATCTCATCACACAAGCACAATAAATTTCACAAGTGCTAGTGATAATAAAGAAAAATGTAGTGCGATAAAATAAACATGCTAGAATGATTGTGTGGTCCTTATATTTGACTGAGCTTGGGTGAGTTTTGAAGTTTTAACTTTGAGAGATTATCAAGCTTTCCTTGTCAAGAGGTTCAAAATGATGTGTATGGTGATGCTAGTTTATATACTTTTGAAGCTTGCTTTGATAAAGATAAGGCTACGTTTGGTGGAAAGGAGATCTAATAACCTAAGAAAAATGCGATGGGAGAGCTAAAACTATTTGAAAGTGGGTTTCCAATGTCTTCTAACAAATAGATTTTTGAGTGTGTATGTGTTTTCCTCTTGCTCCCCCCCCCCCTAAAATGAGGTGTGGAGACCCCTATTTATAGTGCAAAATTCGAGGAAGGGGGGAGGTGTGTGCATGGTTATGCCTACATCCCTAGGATGGAGCATATGGCCACACGAAGTGCGCATGACTGCGTGCTTGGTGCATGGTCATGCGCACTTTCGCATGATGCACGCACAATTTGAGGCTCTTTCGAGCTATTTTGAGGTGGGTTTCTAGGGGTTTTAGACCTTCTGGATGCGTTTCCAAAGTTTGTTTTGTTTAATTGGGCCTTAATTTTAGCACGTGACACCTAGGAGTGTTCGTGGCTATATGCGCACTTCTAAGTGACATGTGCTATTCCTCTGGTTGTTTTGGACTATTCTAGGACCACTTCCGGAGGTTTTGAAGCCTTCTGAACGTGTTTTTAAAGTCTGTTTTGTCAAAATCAATTTTCATTTTTCATAAAGTTGGGTCCCAGTATGGTGAAATGAATAATTGCTTAACAAGCTACATGTTCTAAGAGGATATTGCTCAAAATAAGCCTCCCATTATTCTGATAGTTTGTATTTCATCATGTCAGAGCATAACTTAATGGTTTAGTGATTGATTTTGCACACTGGTGATATTACTTAGGGTTTTTGGGTTGCACACTTTAGAGGTGTTACAAACGAGTAGACTCTAGTCATTTTGAAGATTCATTTCATCATTAAACCTTTTGTGGGCAGAGTAAAATTTGAGGTATGATAGCCTAAAAGGCATATTTTATTAAATTTTAGTGTATTGGGCTCAAACAACTTCAACCCATAGTCTATAGTTACATCTAATCCGATTTATCCCGATAATTTCAGGCTTTTGACCCTTTTTTTTTATTCAAATTTGGTTTCGATTCGGTGCCCATTTTCCACTCTCAAAAATCGATCGGATGCCCAAATGTGAACCCAAATCGACTCGACTCGTCTGATGCACACCCCTGATTATATACCACCTCTTAGATAATAGAGATCAAGGTATTATTGGAAAAAGATAATTAAAATTTTTTTCTTAAGCTAAAAGATATAAAAATAATTAAAAAATAATTCTAAACAAAATTTTGAATGAATTCTTAATTTAATTTTAATAAAGTAAAATTATATTAAAAATTTAATAAACTTAAAAAAAAACTTTATCTAATGAAATGCGTGTTGCGTGCGCACGCACACAAATACATACACAAAAAGCATAACTTACTTACACATATGAGTTATAATGAGTTCTATATAGGTGAAATTTTAAGAAAAATTTGTACATAATTTCATTATTTATTTAAAAAATAATTAAATTGTGACTTCATGTTAGATTATATTTTCAAAATTACTACTTTCTATATTATGTTGTTTATGCTATAATACTAATTCAATATATTCAATTATCATATAAACTCGTATGTTGATATACATTATAATTTGTTATTTTTCTAAACCTAAAAAGTAGATTTATCAATTAAAAGGATCAGTATTCACAATGGCACATAAAAATTATTTACATCATCTAAAAAATTAAATATGCCTTTGGGTGTATATATAATGAAACGAAAAATTATAAAATATGAAAATATAAATTTATGATAACAACTAAACAAAAATATTTATATAAATATATATATAAAAGTTTTTTTATTGGACTCTAGTTAATTTTTTTTTCTCTATTAATCACCCTAAAGTCTGTAAAATTTTTGTCCATTTTGTACCGATTAATAAATTTATTTTATTAAATATCAATTGTTCCATATATTAATTAACAATTAAATAAAAAATGGAAGATTTAATATTTATTTTCATATTCATTTTTCTTTTCTTTTATTTATAAAATTTTATATTGCTTAACTTTAATTGGCTAATAAAAGTAAATTATTTTTTAAAAGACCCTAGAAAGGGATGAATAGGGCCAATTTATATGAAAGAAGAACAAAAAGTCTCAAGTAAATGAAGTTTGGACCAAGTCAAATTCAACTCCTACACGATTCTTTCTATTGATATTTGTTACTTTTTTAGTCTCTTTTAATCCTCATTTGTAGGCCACTGGGCCATTTAGTTGGCTTTTTATTCTCTTTACAATTGTAACTTTTCTTATATAAATTCAATAGAAAACAACTAAGTGGATGCTAAGTTGAGCTATCAATTTGATTCAATAAATTTTCACTTGGTATCAGAGCCTTAGGCTCATACCATCATAGCTGCTATTCAACCAGAATCACCAGCTCTCTCATAAACTTCAATTTTATTATCCACTACCTCTCAAACTATAAAAACCAATAATCTTAGCCACTCTCCTTTTGGAAACCACCTGAATACTGTCATTTCAGTCAAGTTGGATTGAAATAATTATTTACTTTGGAAGTCAGTGGTTCTTCCTATTATTTGTGGCCACAAACTTGAAGGCTACATCTTTGGCACAAAGCCTTGCCTACCTTGTTAATTATATTTGTCGAAAACACAGGCTCTGGATCTAAAAAAAATCCAAAATATGATAAATGGATATCAAATGATTAGTTACTATTTGGATGGATCTATAACTCCCTCATTGAATCTGTGGACTCATAAGTTGTTAGGCACACAACCTCCTAAACCGCTTGGAAAGCTATTGAAGACCTTTGTGGAGCTCATAACAAAGCAAAAATCAGCTCTTATTGAACTGGCATTCAAACCACAAGGAAAGGCACAACATCAATGGCTCTCAACCATGAAAGAAATCTTAAATAGCTTGGCTACTACTGGTTCGCCTTTTCCTTGTGCTGATCTTATCTCTTGTACTCTTATTGGCCTTGATACAAAGTATTTGCCCATTGTAGTTCAACTTCAATAAAGGGAGTCACTTAGCTGGCCTAAAATGTAGGAAACCTTACTAAGTTATGATGTTCATCTCTAAAAACTAAAAGACCTTAGCACTTTAAGCATCAATCAAGTAACAACAAGTTTAGTTTTTGGTTAACCATCCAGAAATAGATTTTAACAAGGTTTTTCAAATGATCAAAGGAGTTTAAAATCACAAATCCATGGACAAAGAAATTCAAATCAAAGGCACCGTGGTGGAGGAAATCACTTCAAAGGTAAATGTAGAAGGAATCACAATAACTCAAAACCTATATTTCAAATATGTGAGAAATATGGCCATTTAGCAATAGCTTGCTATTATAGGGCAAATTTGAATATTGGAAGAAATATTATAAATAGTAGTCATCCTAGGGCTTTTATTGCTTCACCAGATACTATTTCAAATAATGCTTGCTATACAGATAGCGGTACCACAAACCATGTTACTTCAGACTCTGGAAAATTAGGCACAAAGAATGAATACACTAGTAAGAAAACTCTCATTGTGGGAAATGGTGATTAGTTAAAAATATCTCACATTGGCCATTCAAAATTACCCTCCTTTAACTTAAGTTTAAAGCTTAAAATTATCCTTTGTGTTCCATCAATAACAAAAAATTTGTTAATTGTTTCCAAGCTAACTAAGGACAATAATGTTTTTATTCTTTTTGATTTTGATGTTTGTTTTATGGTGAATGAGGAAACTAATCAAGCACTACTTTAAGGGAGAATTAAGGATGGACTATACCCGCTTCAACCCTCTTCAAAATCTAGTTCAAAGCAATTTCACATTTATTTTAGAAATTCCTATAACCCTCCCTCATTTATTTGTCCTACTAGTTCTTTTATAGTTTTAAATGTTTCAATAAGTGATATTTGCACAAAAGGTTGAGACATCCCTCTTTAAAAATTCGTAGTCATGTTTTGAATTTATATAATAAAAAAATTCCAGTTAATGAAAATTTGAGTTTCTGCAATTCTTGTCAACTTGGAAAATCACATGCCTTACCTTTTAATAGATAAAATTCAAATGCTTCAACCATACTAGAACTCATACATTCAGATCTCTAGGGGCCTACTCCTACTACACCTTATACTGCTTTCAAATATTATGTTCATTTTATCGATGACCACACCATATTCACATGAATTTATCCATTTAAAAATAAATCAGAAGCTTTAAACACTTTTTTTTTTAATTCAAAAGACTTGTCAAAAATAAGTTTGAGAAAAGAATCAAGTGTGTTCAAATAGAATGGGGAGGAGAGTAGCGAATTTTTGCTGATTGTCTTAAAATAAATGGCATAAGTTTTCAACATCTTTGCCCTCACACACATTAACAACATGGTTGAGCTAAAAGAAAGCATCGACACATAGTTGAAATGGGATTAACCTTATTTACTCAAGCTAAAATGCCATTAAAATTTTAGTGGGAAGCCTTTCAATCAACTATCTATTTGATTAATAGACTTCCCACACATATTAAATGGTTTTTATCCTTGGAAAATGACTTACAAAAGGATCATGATTATTTATTTTTAAAACATTTGGTTGCTCTTACTTTCCTTGTCTCAGACCTTATCAATCTAACAAATTTCAGTTTCATTCTATTAAATGTATTTTTTTGGGGATACAAGTGTATGAGTCTAGATGGTAAAATCTATTTTTCACGACATGTTATCTTTAATGAAAATGAATTCCCTTACAAAGTTGGTTTTCAAAAGTCACTTGAAACCATTATTTCAAATAAAGAATTGTTAAACTCTTATTTTCATTTTCCTATTTCTTCACATATCAGGTCTAGGGAAATAATTTATGCAAATAACTCTCAATTACTTGTTCTAAAGTTTATCTCTATAGGTGCTGGTACAGAAAATTCTCAAGACTCTCTTAGAAAAGTGTCATCACCAAATAAATAAAACTTTTCTCCTCAACTCTCCAACCAACCCATAATAGAAGAACAAGTATCAAATCAACTAAAAACACCAACACTCACCCCAACAAGTTCAGCAAATCTCCCAAACGTACCATCCATACCATCTAAAATTCCCATACCACCACCTCTTCCTAGCCATCCCTTGATCACTATATCCAAGAGTAGAATTTTTAAACCAAAAGTGTATTCTATTGTTGTATAAAGAATATAGTTAAATTTTAATTCAGAAAATGCAAAACCAACTTTAATTCAAGAAGCCTTATTATCACCAAAGTGGAAAGAAGCAATAATGGAAGAATTCCATGCCTTGTTAAAGAATAAAGCATGGTCTCTTGTCCCTCCTTAACCTCAATAAAACCTGGTTGGAAATAAGTGGGTTTTCAGAATAAAATACAATTTAAATGGTTCCGTCAGTAGATATAAATGACATTTGGTCGCTAAAGGGTTTCATTAAACTCCTGGGATTGACTTTACAAAAACTTATAGTCTTGTTGTGAAGGCTTCCACTATCAGAGTCATCTTTACTCTTATTGTAACGAAAGAGTGGCCAACATGTTAAATAGATTTCAACAATGCCTTCTTAAATGGTACAATTGAAGACACTGTATTTATGCATCAACTTAAAGGATTTGAAGACACCACCAAACCAAATTATGCGTGCAAATTACATCGTGCTCTTTACTGATTAAAATAAGCACCACGCGCTTGGTTCAACCGTCTATGCACAACCTTATTGAATTGGAATTTTGTTCACTCTAAGGATGACTCCTCACTCTTTATCTTCTAACAAGTTAACATTCTTATTTTACTTCTTATGTATGTAGATGATATTCTTGTCATAGGGACAAACTCTTCTAAAATCAACTTGTTCATTCAAGATCTAAACAAGCTTTTCACTTTGAAAGATCTTGGTAATTTAAACTACTTTTTGGGGATAGAAGCGTTTAGGGATGACATTAGAATATATTTAAATCAAGCTAAATATATTACAGATTTACTCAATAAAATTGATTTGGAAAATCTCAAGCCATGTCTTACACTACTACTGTTGGAAAAAAGTTTTACTACTGATGATGGAGAATTATTTACAAATATCACTCTTTATCGAAGTTTAATTGGTGCCTTTCAATATTTAACATATACACACCTTGACATAACTTATATAGTGAACAGATTTAGCCAATTTCTCCAACAGCCTATTATTTCACATTACAAGGTGTTAAATGAATTCTTCGGTATCTAAAGGGCATCATGAGTCATGGTCTTCATATTAAACCAAGTAACAAACTTGCTTTAATAGGTTACTCTGATGCTAATTGAGCTTGTTCACCAGAAGATTGTAAGTCCATTACAGGTTATTATGTTTATTTTGGTGATACATTACTCTCTTAGCAATAAAAAAAATAACATGTTATTGCTAGGTTCTACATTAAATCCGAATATTGTGTATTAGCTCAAGTCACCTTAGAAATTTATTGGCTACAATCTCTCCTAAAAGAGTTGCATGTTTAGCTTTCTTTTTGTCCAGTCATATGGTGTGATAACATGAGTGCTGGAGCATTAGCAGATAATCCAGTTTATTATGCATGAACTAAACACATTGAAATTGACATTCACTTCGTGCGGGATAAAGTCTAGAAGTGCGATATGTCCCTTCTTGTGATCAAGTTGTTGATTGCCTAACTAAAGTTTTATCTTCTCATCGCTTTGAGTATTTGAAAGGCAAACTCAGTGTGTTGTCACCACCCACTTGTTTGAGGGGGGATGTGAAAGAAGAAGAAGAAGTCTTAAGTAAATGAAGTTTAGACCAAGTTAAATTCAACTCCTGCACGATTCTTTCTATTGCGATTTCTTAGTTTTTTAGTTTCTTTTAATCCTCATTTGTAGGCCACTAGGCCGTTTAGTTTGGCTTTTTATTCTCTTTGCCGTTGTAACTTTTCTTATATAAATTCAATAGAAAATAACTCAGTAGATGCTAGGCTGAGCTATCAATTTGAATCAATAATTTCTCAATATTTTTCATTATTTAAAATATTGAAAGAGATTAAGAAAAATAAAAAATAAAAAGAAGATTAAGAGGTAAGAGATAAGGAAGTTTGACAAAAGCAATTTAAGAAACTTCATCAACACAATTCTTTTAGAATTAGAACAACTTATTATAATCCTCATCAAAGGTAACTAGGAAAAAGTTCCATTGGAGCATTTGAAAATTAGTCTTAGGGAAATGTTTTGCCCTGAAGACTTGTGCACATAGAGAATTTAGGTTAGAAATAAGATGCCACCCTTGCTTTGCAAGTAATGCAAGATTAAAACTTTGATATGACAAAAACTCATATGTCCCTCAAATTTAGAGCGAGTTATTTTACTCCAAAAAGCCCAATGAATGTTATTCTTGCCATTAGTATCACCCTGCCATAACTTCTTGTTCATCACAAAAAGTTTTAGGGAGGGCAAAACAACTCATTATATATGTTGGAATGGCTTGAACTACTAGTTTAATCAAAATTTCTTTTCCACCTTCCAATAGCAACTTCTCTTTCCATGCAAATAATTTTTTATAAATCTGCTCTTTCAAAGTGCAAGAAATAGCTTTATAAAATCTAGCAAAAGGAGTAGGTAACTCCAAATAGTTAGGAAGATGACCCACTTTTCAAACCCCCCCAAAAAGATTTTTATGAGAGCCTTATTGAGCAAAATTAACTCATCAACTAAAAGAAATTTTAGATTTATCAAAATTTACTCTTTGGTTCGAAGCAGCTTTATAGACATGCGAAATCTCCAATATTGTATTACACTTTGGGGGTGTTTGGTTTAGCTGATAGATGATTTTTCTCAATCAGCTATAATTTAGGTGTTTGGTAAAACTCTAAAATCAACAGTTGATAGCTAATTTTATTCAAAACAGTTGTTGATTTGATATGCTCAATTTTGGAGTTTTTTTCCCATTAGTTGATAGCTAATTTATATTTATTTTTTATTCAGACTATTTTACCCTTATTAAAAATAACTAATAGCAAATAATTTCATTTAGATTAAATTTAAATTTATGTAATTAATTTTTTATGATGAACTAAATAAATGTTATTGTAAATTATAATTATTAATTATTATATTTATACCTATAATTATTTTTTAAAAAATTATACAATAATATTTCTATTTTAAATTTTATTTTAAAATAATTTATATTAATTATTTTAATAATATATAAACTAAAGACAATAAATTATTATTATTATATATAATTTGCATAACTAAAAAATATTATAAAAAGTATATAAACTTATATTTACAAATAAATTATACCCTTAATGATAATTTAATATACGAACAACAACTAACAAAATTTTATCAAATATTTTATATTTATCTACTAATAGCTATTAGCAATCGCTATCAGCTATCAACTGCTGTAAATAACTAAACTAAATAGGCTCTTAGTATAGATAGCCTGAAAATAAAAAATTATCATTTGTGAAAAACAAAAATAAAAATAAAATAGATGAGAAACTAAGGGACTACCACGGCATACCTTAACTGGATGAATAGTTTTTGAATCTATTGCTCTTTTAATTAAAGGTTATAAGCCTTCAGTACAAATGAAGAATAAGTAAGAGGAGATGGAATCACCTTGTCTCAATCCTCAAGTCAATACAATATGTCCTTTAGGAGCTTCATTTATAAGAAAAGAAAAAGAGATTAAAGAAACACAAGTCATGACTAGTTTAGTAAAGTGACTTGAAAAACTAGACAAAGCATAATTTGTTCCTAAATTTCCATTTAACACGATCATATGTCTTACTCATATCAAGTTTTAAGTCCGCTATCCCTTTTCAATTTACAATATAATGTTTTATAGATACAAGACCTCAAAAGCCAACTTGGCATTATTAGTGATTAAAACACTCTAAGAGGGATGAATTAAAGAAGGAAGTACTGCTTTAAGCCGATTTCTAATGACTTTAGAAATAAGTTTGTAGAGAACATTACACAAACTTATGGATCTAAGATCTTTTATGGATTCTAGCACCTGCACCTTCAGAATCAAAATGACAAATGTATGATTCAAACCAGAGGGCATAGTGCTAGAATGAAAAAACTCCAAAAGCAATTATGCAACTTTTGAACCAAAAACATCCCAATACATTTGAAAAAAAAAAAGAGCAAAAAAACTATCTAGGCCAAGAGCCTTGGAAGGGTGCATATGTTTTAGAGTCATCTTAACTTCATCATGTGTAAAACAAATATATAACAATTGCACCATATCCTAAAAAAAAAAAAAACAGAATCATTGTAGTCAAGACCAAATCAATACGCATAGGTTCAAAGGTAGCAAAAAGAGCAAAACAAAAATTAAGAACCACCTTACCAATTTCCAAATCTCCCTCCTTTCTAAACATCATTAGGCTCTTTAATGCGAAGAAGAGTGTTTATGCAATGATGTTGAGAAAGTCTTGTGATAGAAAAATTTTGTATTTTGATCCCCTTTAGCAAGCCAGTCCGCCCCTAGATTTTTATTTCCAATATAATTCTTTAGCTTCTAATAGATTATCTAGAAATCATTGCCTCAGACTCATCCTTACATTATAGAGATTCTAAAATAGCCGAAAGCCATTGAATATATTGCTTCGAATTACCAAACTAGGATTTATGTTAGCTTTGTACATAAAAAAAAAAAAAAAAAAAAAAAAAAAAAAAAACAGTAGAAACAATGATATTTGTCTCTATAGATAAGAAAATTCATTTCTATAATTTATAGAGATGACTTAAAGTTATCTCCATTTTTGTCACTTTTGTTTCTATATCTTATAGAGATGAAATTATATTTTTGTTCTTTTATATATCACTTTATGAAGATGGAATTACTTTATTTTTGGGCTCCATTTGTTATGGAAAATATTTTTCCTTATTTTCTAGTGTTTGGATAACCAAAAAAAATAAATCAAACGAAAATAATTTTAAAACAAGGGAAAATAGTTTCGCATTCTATGGATGGAAAATTATTTTCCAATATATTTTCTCCTAATTTATTGTTTTCTCTTTTATTTTTTAATGTATTCTTTCTTTATTTATTGTATTCGCTTAATGTCTTCTCTTCTCATTATTTATTGTCTTTTAGTATTGCAGCCAAACATAGCAAAAGATAATATTTTTAGCAAACTAATGGAGTTTTAGCGTTAAAATTTTTTATTTTATAATTAATTATTTTTATTTTATTTGAAAAGTTTAAAATATAATCACTTATAATTTATCGTTTTAATATAGTATTTATCTAATATTTTAAATTTTAATATTTTATAAAATTTCAAGTTATTCTTCTTTTTTTTAAGTAGTTATCACAACTATCATCGGATTTAAAAGAAAACTAACTTGATTTTTTTTTAAGTTAGAGCAGTTTATGGAGAAAATGCAACTTTCTCATTTATTTACTAACAATGAGGGATTTTAATCTCATACCTCAATTTTTTAAATGTCCCCTTATATAACATATACAGAAATAAAATAAATTTTGTTATTTTAAATCTAATCTATACAAATTAAAATTTACTTTGTTATTATAAATTTAAATTTAAGTAACTAAAAGACAAAAAATTAAATTCGGCACATTAAATTCCATGAGACCAATCAATTTTGCTATTTCGTCACATTAAATTGTCGATGACACCCATTAATTTTGCTATGACAGAAGAACCAAAAGCAGATTTTGTCGAATTCAACCATACTTGAGGTTATAGTTCTCAACAATCGTCTTCTCTAGTCCACAAGGATCCAAACTGAGAAACATTATTTTTTAATTTAACGAGAAGGATTTAGATTTAGTCAATAATTATATATTGTACATAGAAAATTTTGTTTATAAATTTTAATATTTTTTTAAATTGATTGAAATGATTAATTTTTACTTAGAAAATGAAGGTTTGAATCATTTTTTATATATTTAAATATTCATGCCTTTTATCAATTCAATTATTCAAAATAAATTTTAATGCTTTTAAAATTTAGCTTATCCAATAATAATAACTCTATGAATGTTTGAAATTATTTAGACATTAATTCTGTTAAGTTGAAATCTCTGAAATTCCGAGCCAAACTATTTATATTTAAAAAAAGTTAATGCATTTATTATTGGAGCTTAATTGAATTTGAATTTGAATTGAAGGAATTATTAATTTATTGTTGTCCGAGTAATTGGCACGATGTAGAGGAGAAGAAGAGCACAGAAAGAAAGAAGACATTCTCTGTAACAGGGAAGCTGTGGTTGCATGTTTACCTTAATTAAAGATTGGAAAAGGTGGGGCCCATTTCGATCAAATATAGTAACTGAACTAATCAAGAAGCACGTGCTACCAGCTGGCATCAACCATCACGCTTCATGTTGATAGGTCCCACCATCTAATCTTTATCTAAAACCCTCTCCTCCAACTCACATGCCCCCCTAAACATCATGTCACCTATCTTCCTTTTTTTCAGGTATTATCCATTTTAGAATCTAACATTTTATTAATTATTCTATCGGAATAAATCAAAATATTAAAAATTTTAAAATAATATTTTAATTTATATAATTTTTGTTTATATTAGTTATTTTGATAAAATACGGTAGTTCTATGAACTAAATAATAAGATTTTGAAATTTTAATAGAAATTAAAAAATTTTAATGGCTAATCATCTATGTACTTGGCCTAACAAAAATTGTTGAAATTAAATGCATTTTGGAATTTGAATGCAGTTAGAAGCAGTTGCTTTCGGAAATGTGTGCCGAAAAGAAAAAAGGCTAGATGGTTCGAGAGACTTCTGTAGGAGTAGCAGTAGTAGCCGTTGTGGGTTTGCATCCCAACGGTAACCTTTTTTTCTTTCAAAATTTTTGTGGCTGTGAGTTTTTGGGTCCATGCTGCCGTTTTGAAAATGACTTTCCAGTTACGGTGGGCAGGATACAGAGGGGGGAGAAAAAATCCTCCAGCAAAAGGGTACTTTAGTAATCATGACTTCCATCACCTTTAAATTATACCCTCATCTTTTTAATTTTTTTTTTATATCAAATAATAATATTTGTTGATTATACAAAATTAATACTTTTTCCTTTTAAAATAATAGTTTTTTTTAATAAACCTTTTTAATACTTTTATTTTAATTTTGATTTTATTATTGTGATAAAAATGACGAAAATAAGATAAGAAACTGAATTTTGACGAAAAAAATAATAATGCAAAATGTCTATTCGTTTATTAAGGGCACATTTTATTGTCCTAAAATAATTTCAGAGTTTAAAAAATTAAAAATAAAAAGTGAAATTGTTTTTATTAGAATTAGATAGAACCACAAAAGAGTACATCTTTTTTTTTCGAAAAAGAAATAAAAGAGCACATCTTGCTCCTCTTGTTTTCTTTTTATTTTTGATTCTTTAATTTATTTTGGTTGGTGTTGAAACAAAATCAGATATAATAAAAGAAAAAAAAAAAAAGCACACAGACAATAGATAGAGAAAGAAAAGGATTTAATGAGTTTTAAAAAGAAGCAATACTTCAAAAAAAAAAAAAAAAATTAACTCCCTCTATTTCTACTAAGGTCTTTTATATTTTTTTTACGTTTTTTTTAGATTTAGGGCTACCGTTGGCACTCTCTTTGCTATTGGTGGCCCTTATTTTCTTTACTTTCTTTTAGTTTCTATAGTTTAATATCCAAGTAATTTTTTGGTTGTCTTTCTTGGCTTGAATCTATTTTCTTTGGGTCTCTGTGATATAAATATTTATAGAGTTGTATTTTCTATCATCTTTGTGATGATTTTTTTTATTTTTATTTTTGTAGATATTTGTTAGATAAGGAAAAAAACCAGCAACAAGGACTTTTTGCTTATGGTTGTGGTTGATTTATTTTTCTTAATCTCTCATATTTCTGTATTTTTTTGGAGTTTATTGTTTAGAAAGTTTGTTTCAACTCTTGCCCAAAAGATATTTTAATATAATATAATTACTGTTGTTTGGCAAAAAGAAAAAGAAACATTAGATGATAATATGAATACAGTAATTTCACACGGATGAAGAGTATCTCTTTGTTCCTTTTTTGCTTAATACATTTGGAGCATTCTATAATGAGAGTAATGAGAGATTTTGCTTACATTCAAATTTTTTTAACCACAAATATATCAATGAAAACGCAATAAGAGTTAGAATATAGAAACCATAAGAAATAAGGGAGAAGGCATAATCAAATGCTAACGACCATGGCATTAAGTTATTAACTTCTATATATACATAGGAGTAGAAGTTAATACTATGACTGAAATCTAGATTATAAAATAAAGAAGGATAAAATCCTAGATCTAAACAAAAGCGGATTATAACATGAGGAGGTAAAAACACTATTTTTCTTTTTTCTCTTTTCCATTTTCTCCACATTTCTCATAAAACTTCCTTTTATTTAGTTAGTGATTTTGGGAGGTGGTTTTGGCCATTTTTGGCCAAAATAATCTTATTTAATCTTCTTTTTCTCACACTTTGTTCATAAATAAGTTATATATATTATAGATTTATATTTGTTTTTATGTTGTTAGTACCTCCATTTTAGTGAAGTTGTGAAGTGTTTTTGCTTCTCTTGATATGCTATGGTTAGTTAATTTAACATCAAATTGAAGCATTATCAAGATTCAAGTGGATGGAGCCCAGAAGAAAATAACTATTTAGAGCCAAGGAGTTAAAAAGGGTGTTCTGCTTGGAATGATGAAGAATCTTCTTATTTCTTTTTTGGTGGTTGTTATATTTAGTTTTCTTAATCTGGCTTTTTGTTTGATTTTCATGTGCATTAGTCATGTATAAAACTCTCATTATCTAGCTTGAGTTTTTATCATAACTGCACAAGTGATTACCCATGAAGTAATATCAATGGAATAATTATTAGAGTTAGGTTAGTTATAATCTTTATTTTGTTCTGATACTTGTATGTTGTTCTTGAGTTTTAGGCTTAGAGATTTGTACTTATATTTGCTAATGGAATGCAATTTCTTTGGACAAAAAAAATAATAATCAAGAGGTTGAATCCCAATGGGATCTACGTCCAAACTTTTTTGATAATCTTCTTGCTCCTTGGAGGGGTTTGCTTTCATTGTTGCTACTTCAACTTGTTGCTGATGTCTTTAAGCTTCTCTAAAGCTTGCATTGAACAACTTGGCTCCATAGCACATTAAAAACATCATCGCCTCACTGATATAGAGGCACTAACAACACAAAATAATATAGATCCATAAAATATAACTTATTTATAAATAAATTATGAGGAAAATGAAGATTAGATGAGGTGATTTTAGCCAAAAATGGTTAAAACCACCTCTCAAAATCACTAACTTGAGAAAAGACGTTTTATAAAAGGAGGAGAAAATATCTTTAGAGAGAGAGTTACATTCATTTTATTACACTGAATCGTATATGTTTGATACATACATTAAATGTTATACTTAATTAATATATGTTACTCATCTAATTGAATGTAGGCAAGTTTATAATTAATGTATTTTGTCTGTTTATTTTTGTAATTTACAAAATAACTATTTATCCTTTTAAACTTTTTAAAAATAAAATTTGACACTCTTTCTATTATATAAAGTGTAAGTTTTTCTTGTAAGGGAAATGAAACTATTTATACATCTGAATTATATAAAAATATTTATAAATGATTTTTTTTTTCAAATAAATTGACGTGTTAAAATAATCAATTAGTAATTTGAAGAGATAAATTGACAATGTTATGGATATACATCTCTCCCTAGTCTTTTGTTAATATTTGTTATAGTTGTTAGTCATTAGTTATATTAGTTAATTATTTATGTTTATTTGGTACTTTACTTTCTCATCGGTCTCTTTGTAATTCTTATGCATATATAATGTTCTATATTCACAGCTTTTATCATTGAATATACAAATAACATTATTCTCAAAACTCACTCGTTTCATATAGCATTTACATGGAATCATAATTGATACCTTTCAATGGTGTCATCTTCTCCTTCAACGCAATTGTCTTTTTAACACCATAACCCATTATTAACTCATCAACTTATCACACCTTTTCAGTCAAGCTTACATCAAAGAATTACCTTGCATGGAAGGCACAGTTCTTGCCTCTATTAAACTATCAAAAACTGCATTCATTTGTTAACTTAAATGCTACTCCTCCACCTCAAACAATTCCCTCTACCTTTGACCTAAACGAACAAATTGATAACCCAAAATATGAAAATTGGTTTCAAAAGGACCAAATGCTTCTTTCTTGGATCCTTTCATCACTAAGTGAAGACATTTTTTCCATATGTAATTGGACATCACTCTTTAAAACTTGTTTGGCAAGCATTAGACAATGCATTTGGCTTCATTTCTCGAAATAGACAATTAAAAATTCATATTGAATTGTAAGAGCTTAAAAAGAACTGTTTATTAGTAACTGAATAGCTTAAGATAGCCAAAGCATTAGCAAATGAATTAGAATTAGCTAGTTGTGCTATCTCTCAAGCTGAATTCAATGCAATAATCTACAAAATAGTGGACTTAGATATTATGGCATCATCAGCAACCTTAACATTTGCCTTAACTACTCTCCTTCTTTGAGCTTCATGAAGAACTTATAGCCTAAGAGATCTTGCTTAAAAGTCAGATGCTTACACCAGTGGCCAATGTTGCCTTCAAAAAAACTGATATTGGTCCACTTTTTCCAACACCAAGTATGCGACCATAAACTTTTTCTCCAAAAAATAGCAACAATAATTTTTGAACCTTTAGTCAGCGTTCAATAGGTCCTTTCCATATTTATGGTTTTAAAAACCACATAGCTGATATTTATCATAACAGATATCAACCTAAACATAATTTCTTCTCACATCCTCAAGCGAATTACAACTAATTTTGAGCACCAACTCATCAAATCATTTAGGCTTTCTCTTCCTTTTTAACTTCACTCTGCAACATACTTGGCATCCTAACACTAGTGGCAACTATCATGGCACTTTAGATATGACAACATTAGGCATTATCAATGAATATCAAGGTACCAATCAACTTTATATTGGAAATGGATTGGGCCTACCAATTACTCATATGGGTAACACATCAATCTCTACTCTTGATAAAAAAACTTAACCTGAATCATGTTTTAGATGTTCCCCATCTTACTAAAAATTTATTATAATTCTTACTTATTTGAATATTGGCCTTATCATTTAAGATCAAATTACTGAGAAGGTTCTACTCCAAGGACTGAGTGAGGATGGTTTTTATGCCCTTAAGTCACCTTTGAAGCATGCTTTAGTGCCTATGTATTCCATTCAAGACTGGCATGATTGATTGGGTCATCCACATTTTCAGACTGTTTTTAAAATTATTCATGATTTTAATCTTCCATGCTAAAATAATAAATATTCTCATTGCTTCTCTTGCTACTTAGGAAAATTATCTAAACTTCCATTTGCCTTTGTAGAACATCATAACACTGCTCCCTTTAAAATCCTTTACTCTTATGTATGGGGTCCTCTCCAATTTTGTTTAATCTAAGACATTGCTATGTTGTTTTATTCATTGATGACTTTACCAGATTCACTTGGACTTGTTTTCTTAAGCATAAAAGTGAAGTTTACAACTACTTTCTCTAATTCCAAGCTTATGTTCATAAATAGTTTAATACACAGATCAAAGCCTTCCACTCTGATTGGGGTGGGGAAATTTTAAAAACTAAATAAATATTTTCTTAGTCATGGCATCACTCACTGCATTACCAATCCCTATATGCATGAGCAAAATGGCTTAGCTAAAAATAAAATTCAACACTTAATTGATGCAAGCCTTACTTTACTTGCTCATGCCAAAGTTCTCTTTAAATTTTGGACCTATGCATTCTAAATGGCTACCTTATTAATCAATAATTTACCTTCTAATACCTTGTAAAATAAATCGCCATATTTTCTTTGACACAAAAAAATCCACATTATTTAGCCTTTAAAGCTTTCAGTTGTGCCATCTTTCCCTTCGCCCATATAATACCCATAAGTTTTGATTCTATACCTCATAATGTGCATACTTGGGAAATAGTCCCACTTATGCTTGTTATCTCTATTTAGACATGCAAAATCACTACATATACATTGCCCATAATGTTAAGTTTATTGATAACGTCTTTCCTTTCAAAGATGCATTCCTATTTCAAGTCAACAATGATAAGGACAATCCTCCATGGCTCCAACTCTTTGGGCAACTACCATCCTCACACGGCTCCTCCTTATTTAAAAGTAACAATCCTTAAACTAATCTCTCTCTACCTTCATCTATATCTCCTCTAACTTCCTCACTAACTCACTGTTCCTTTCCCATATTACCTCAACCATATAATTCTTCTCTTCCAGGAATTTAATTAGTGGTTGACCTCTCTAATTATCCTAACACCTATTCTTCCACTCCTTCACGACAACACCCCATGGTTCTATGACCATCTACCCTAGCTAAATAATAGGCCCACCTCACTACCACATCCCTTCCTTGTACAAACCTAAAACCTTTGCCCAAGCTAATAAAATCCTTAAGTGGCGACAAGCTATGCAATATGAATTCAATGCCCTCCTTCATAATAAAACATGGACCCTTATTCCAAAACAACATGATAAAAATATTTTCTCTAGCAAATGGCTTTTTAAAGTGAAGAGAAATGTAGATGGCTCAATTTAGTGCTATAAAAGCACATTTGATTGCTCGTGGATTTACTCAAAAAAGTGGGGTGGACTATAATGAGACATTTAGTCCAGTGATAAAATATATAACCATTCAAACAGTGATAACTTTTATTCATCAATGGCCTATTTGCTAACTTGACATCTCTAATGCCTTTTTATATGGACTCATTGATGCTGAAATTTATATTACACAACCTATGGCTTTTTTAATCTTGCACATCCTGATTATGTGTGCAAGCTTCATAAGTCCTTGTATGGACTTAAAGCAGTCTCCAAGGGCATGATTTTATAGATTACATGACTTCCTTGTCTAACTTGGCATTCATGCTTCATAAGCTGATCCCTCTCTCTTCATTCATAATTCAGGTAATAAGAAGATGTTCATCCTTGTCTATGTTGATGATATTTTGGTCACCGAAGCTTTTACTACAGCTATTAATAGTTTTATTAATCAACTTAGCACTATGTTTCTAGTATGACAACTCGATAATTTGAATTATTTTTTGGGTGTGGAGGTTAAATTCTGTGCATCTAGGTTGATCCTTACTCAATAAATGCACATTCAAGACTTGTTATCTTAAGCAAATATGGATTCTTGCTAACCTTATCACATTCCTATGGTGTCATTCCCTCTATTAAGAAAAACTGATGGCTCTTCCTTTAAAGATGGTGCTTTATATTGTTAAATTATTGGTGGCCTTTAGTACATCACCCTTTCTGCCAGATGTTGCTTTTTTGGTAAATAAATTATGTAGTACATGCACTCTTCTTCTCATTTTCATTGCCAAGCTATCAAACAGTTATTGAGGTACCTCCAACATATTAAGGCCTACAATCTATTTTTTACAAATTCATATGGTCTTCAATTACAATGTTTCACTGACAGTTATTAGGTTAGGTGTGCTGACAATCATTGGTCCATTAACGGTTATGCCATCTATATGGGATGCAACCTTATTTTATGGATTGCTAAAAAGTAAAGCACTAGAGCTCACTCTTTAACTGAGAGTGAATATCGTGCCATTACTAATGCTACTACCGAGATTCTATAGATGCGTTCCTTACTACAAGAACTGGGGTTCCTTTCTTCTCACTCTAATGTCATATGGTGCGATAATGTCAATGCAATTCATTGAACCCAAAATCTAGTTCTTCATGCGTGCACAAACTAAAAGACATTTTTAATATGTGTAAAAACTAAAATAGCTCTATAATTTTGAGATATATATAGGATTAATGATGGGAATGTACTAGGTCAATTCTCTCATTTCATTCATGGCCAGGCCAATTTTCTTCTTCACATTTGTTTTTGCAGTTTTCACTTTTGTACCACTTTTGGTACATTTTTGAAAGTTTGTGGTTAATTTCAGTATTTTGACCTTTTTTTAATTTTTTTTGTAATTTTTTTACCTATTTAATATTCTTGAAATCATCTTTAATTTAGGTTTATTGTCTGTATTTATTTGATTTGTATATTTTAAAGACTTTAATTTTATATTTAAAGTAACAATTTTTTTTTGTAATTTTGAAACTTACTATTATTTACAATATAAAAATTAAGCTAATTAGACTAAAAACTACACATAGTCTTCAATAATTATTTTTTTCATAATTATCTAGAATTTAGAAATTAAACTAATTAAAGTAAAAATTACTCATAGTATTTAATAATTATTTTTTAAATAAAAAAAGTTATGACGTAGCAAAAGGGTGGTGTAGTAACAATTGACAATTGTTGAATCGCATATGACTACCAATTATCGATCTTCAATGGCCAAACTAGGCTATAAACATCAAAATTTTCATAAAAAATTTGGAAATCAGAAATAAATTCAATAATCATAAAAAACTGCCTTCCAACAATGTCAATAAAAGGTTTAAATAGTAAACCCTAAAACAAACCCAAACGAAATAGGAAAATAAAAATCCTAAAATAGGAAAAACACAAAATTGTACATTTGAGGGCCTAAATGAAGGAATTTGCCTGAAAAGTGAAGGACTACACGAGCAAAGCTCGTGATTTTGAATCATTAGCCCATTTCTATATGAAATAGGCTTTTAAATCACCCAAATATGATACTTGAAATTTGAAAAAAAATTATGGAAATGCCACTACCGTAAATTGTCAAATTTTTCAATAAATTGAAGGGATTGCTCTTCTATGCCTACATCAATCAACAACTATAATTTTTTGTTACTTTTAGTTGATTTTTGTAGTTTCAGTTATTATTTTTCAATTGTTTTTGTATTTTTATATTTGTTGATAGTTGTTAAAAATAAAAAGCTAACAAAAAAATAATAATAAAAATTATGAAATATGTCAAAAAAATTATTATTTTTATAATTAATACTAATAAAAGTAAAAATTTTAATTATGGCCTTAATTTTATTATTAATAATGAAAAAATAATTTAAAAAATAAAAATTCAACAAAAAATAACAAAAATAACAATTGTAAATCAATAAAAATAAAAAATTGTAAAATTTTGTTGTTTTAGTTGTTTTTTTTTTGTTGATATTACAATTACATTATAAATATTGTAAACTTGTTACATATTGATGATCAAATAAGTATCAAATAAATTTTTTTAAAAACAAAAGTTAGGTATTTTAATAAACAAATTAAAGTAAAAAAATAATTATTCTTTAAGAATATAAAATGAGAATTTTTATTTATTTATTGTTATTATAACATTTGAAGTTTTTTGTTACTTAATTTAATAACAATTAAAAATGTTTATTTTATAATTATTCATTTAGAAAAAAATGTCTGAAGAAAAAACATTGAGAATATAATTCAGCCCTATATTAGTTACATTTAAGTCATAAGATTTTAAGTTTCGATTACAATTTGCCCTACCTTTCTTGAACTTAGCGGGGATGTTTCCAACTAAATATACAGAAGTGTTTTATTATATAATCTTTTAGTGTTTGGTGTAGTATTTACGTGTCTCACTTTTTTTTTTCTTGCTGGATATACCATGTTATAATAGAAGATAACTTTTCGTATAAAATTACTTATTAGAAAAAGTTATAAATATTTCTCAATGTTGATAATAAAGATATCAAACATGAGATTTCTCATACTCTACACATTAAATATAATATAATAAGTCCAATCAACCAAATTGGCAACACAAATTTGACTTTTTTTTACTTGTACTCTTTTTATGAGTTGAAGCTTACAAGATTAGAAAGGTTTTCCATATATCAAATCATTTTTTTGATTTAGATTTGGAAAACTCCTATAATATTTTTAATAAATTTTCTATTTTATCCGTAATCTTTTTAATATAACTACTTGTTCGGAATAACATTTAATATAATAAATATTAATATATATGATTAATTTAATTTGATGGCAACGATTATTTAAAATTAATTTTTGTGAACATTAAGCAAGAGATATCTAATTAAATAGTTTTTACAGTAGAAACATGAGCTTAAATTAATTGTTAAAAATAAAATTGGATTTACTAATATACAAAAGTTAATGAATTAAACTATAGATGAAAACAAATTTAATTAGAAGGTTAAGAAATTAACTGATATTTACACAATACATGCATGAGTGCATATTTTTCTTTCGGCAATATAAGACGGTGAAGAAAATTCGTTGGAGAATCTTTGCACCAGATGAATTAAATCTAATTATGAACCAATGAATATTGCACAGTTTTAAAATAATAATGATTTCGAATTATTGGTATGTGTACTTTGGTGATAAATATGAGATGTGACTGTACCATTGAAAAAAAAATAATATAAAAAATATATATTATTTTTTAAATTTTTATTGCATCTGCAATCTTGCCCAAGAATTTATGTATATCAAGAGACATATTGGAGATTGGTTGAGGATTGGGGGTATTGATGTTTTTTTAGTTAATTAGGAGTTTATATAATTTAAATTTTAATGGAGTATATAATAGATGAAATACATAATAGAAAGTAGTTTTATTTTCTTAAATTGATTATGGTAGAAATCGAATTTTATATATTTATTTATTTATTTATTCTCAATTATGGTCGTAGAAAACCAATTTTAATTTTGGGAACAGCAGGTGCCAAGTGTGATTAAAAAGACTTCAATTAAAGAAAAACTTAAAGAGAAATTTTTAAAAATTGCGACCACATGGGGCTCCATGCAAAAGCACAGTTGTCTATGAAATTACAGTCAAGAATATATTTATGGGGACCTTACTTTGCAATGTTGGATTATATGGTCCCTTCAATTAGAGATATGATAGCTTAAAAACAAAGCATATAATTCAATAGTGGGCATCCAGACAATACAACAAATGTTTGGTGTGAGTAAGGTTGCATTTTGTTTCTTTTAAGATTTCTGAATTTCCACCACTTCATATCATCTCTTATAGAACATTGTTTATCAAGATTTCCTTCAATCAATTAATGAGTAGCATATAACACACATGATTGCTTGATATGCTAATTTGTTTTCATGTTATTTTATTTACTGTCATTTTTGGCTTGATAATATCCTACACAACATTTAGAATTAATATTAGTTGTATATATTTTTTTATGATATTTTATAAATTAAAATTAAATTCTTATGCTCAATCAAGAAATTATTAACTAGTAATTGGGCCGACTTCTCCTACTTCAAATTAAGAGTTAATGGCCCGGATTTCCGATCAAATGGGGACTACCCCTATTGCACTACAATAAATTCACTCATTAGTGATAAAATTTATATGGTTACAAAAAAATTTAATAACTGAAAATAATTTTTTAATATATTTAAATATTTAATTTATTAATTTATCACTGAATAATATATGACAAGATATTAAATTGTCATAATTTTACAGTTTTTGAATTCTGTCGTCATGAATTTGAAAGAGGAGACATACTTTCATTTGTATAATTTTTTATTGTTTAGATCGTATGACTCCATGTTTTATTAAAAAAATTTAATTTTTATCTTTTTTTTAAGTAGTATTTATAGAATATATTATATGACCATCTATTATTAGAAATATTACCTTTTGTGAATTGAGGATGATTTTATTAATATTTTTACATTTTTATTTTTAATTTCAAAATTTCACAATCATCATTGATTATTGAATTTATTAATTTTATAATAAGTGATATAAAATATCATATAATCAAATATTCGTGGTTTGGTTTCAACAAAGGCTTTTGCTTTTTTTTTTTTTTTTTAAATTGACATTTTCATGTCATATAATCTGGAGATCAAACAAATAACCAATTTCTGGTTTCCAACTGAAATTATGATGGGAAAACTGTCAGTTGCAAGTGTTGTTCTTGATGATCCAATAGAATTTGACATAAAATACATTTTCTTGTCCAAATATGAAGTTGGCAGAGATTAAAACATGATTAATAATTTCAACAAAACTAGACAAAAATAGAGCAAGTGGGCCACTTAATCATTGAGCATCAGAAGCTAAATACAGCTATGCATAAATAGTGGAAAAAAATAGATATTTATTTTGACAAAAAAAAAAAATAGTGGAAAATAGTTGTCAGTAATCAGGACATTATGGAATGGATATGCCTATAAAATTATGTAGTTTTACGCTATGTTTGAAAAGAAAGAAAAAAGAGGAAATAAAATAGCAAGAAAAATGTGAAAAAAATAATATTATTTTTCTTTTTATATTTTTCACTTTTTTATTTAGATTTAGAGAAAAATAATATAAGAAAGAAAGAAAGAAAATAAATTTATCTTTTTTATTAGAAAATAAAAATATATGTTATATATTTACTATTATACTCCCAAACTAAAACATATCTCTATTAAACAAAGAGTAAAATAGTAAAATTAATCATTATAGTACATTTTTTTTCATTTTCTTTAATTTTTTTTTCCAATTTGAAAAGACAAGTTAAGAAGGAAAATAAATTCAACTTTTTTTCCTCCTTTTATTTTTTCATCTAAATCAAATATTAAAAAGTTACTTTCCTCCCATATTTTCTATCATCTCAACTTTCCTCTCATTTCAAGGGTTAATGCAATTATGGATTACTTGGAATATTGTTAAAAAAATATGATACTTGGAATAATTAAATCATCCATGAATTCTTCGTTGTGTACTAATCTGTTGTGAGCAACATCAGCATTCTTTAATCCCAAGAAGAGAATATATTAAAAATTTCTCAGTAAAAAAATTGAATTGTGATTTTACACTAACTTTTAGGATATGATATTTTTATGAAAAATTAAAGAGAAAATACTTTTTTTTTTATTTTTAATTTTAAATTAATTAACAATTAAATTTTACTTTAAAAGTCATTTTAATTTATTTTTTCAACTTTATAAATTATGTCAATTCTATGAAATTTTATTTGAATATCTAATTATATTTTTAAAAATTATTTTTAGAACTCTATAAAATAAATTTGATAGTTATTTAATTTTTTCTTATTATTTTTAAAAATAAAATTTTAAAAATATTTTCAAATTTAAAAATTAATTTTTAAAATTTTCATAAAATTATAATTTTTATGTATCAGTTGAAAATGTTAAGAAAAAATAAATAACTTGCGAATGAATTTAATAGATAGACTAATGTTAATAAAAATAAAAATTAATAAAGTGATCACTTTTAATTATTACTATAAATAATAATAATTTTTTTAATTTATTTCTTATTTTTCAGAAAAAGTAAATATATATTTTTTATATTCTTGACTAATACTTTTAGTAATTCAAAATTCTCTCAATTTTTAATTTAATACTTTTTTGGTTTGACCTTAATGTAGATGAAAGTAGGAAGTAAATTTTAAAATAGTTGAAATTTAAGAATTTTTAGTGAAAAATAAAAAATTTATGAAAATATATAGAATTTAATTTTTAAATTTCTATAAAGAGTGACAAAATTAGAATTTAAAAACATTTTCTTACATTTTATATTTTCTTATAGAAAAAAAGGATAAAAACTTAATAAGAATGTTTATAGGGATCTAAAAGCAATTTAAAAAAAATACAATTAGGTACTTCAAATAAAATTGGATAGAATTGATATAATTCATAAAATTGAAGAACCAAATTAAATGACTTTCAAAGTAGGATTCAATTGATAATTGGCTCAAAGTTAGGGTATAACTGATGGTTTTTTTTTCCCCAAAATTATAATATATAATTTTTATTATTAGTAATTTTAAGTTTATTAATTCAATGAGTCTGGGTTGGAAAACTCGATTGTCTTGAAAAATTTAACTAAAAAATTTTTGTTGGCCAATTAATTTTTTTTCGAATTGAACTATCTCAAAATTTTTTTAGGTTGACTCTAAAAATCACAAGTCCTCTAGACTGAGAATCAAATTGAAAAAACAAAATTAAAAACAAGTTATATATATATATATATATATATACACACACACACACACACACACGCCCAAGGATCAAAGGGTGTTACTATTTAAGTATATGAATGCAATGATGATAGCAAATCATTGTGCTAGTCTCACGCTCTAATCATAGGCTAAACACATAAGTTATCAGACCAAATACAACAAAGATTTCACAGAGTTTTTAGTGTGCATGATCCTAATTTCTTAGGCAAGCACAAAGCATACGTTCTGCTACTTATAATGCAAATTTAAAAATAAATAAATAAATCTTTAAAGGAACAAAAAACACAAGATATAAAAATTTAAAGAGCAAGAGGTAAACTTACAAAGATACTTTTTTTTTTTAATCTAAGTAAAGGAGAAATACAGAAGTTCTATATTCAAAATAGCAAAGGGATTTTAAAATAGAAAATAAAATTCGTTTACAAAGATACTACTTAGAATTTCTTTCAGAGAGGAAGGAGAGAAAGCTATATTTTCTCTAATTTTCCTAAAAGTGTATTATGCCCTTATTAGAAGAAGGGACTCCAATATATAGAGGCTTTGGAGGTCCATATTGAAGGAAGCCTATAGCATCACGAGAAAATAGTGGAGAGTAAAGCCAAAAGGAGTGGCATAGTGATAAGCTTTCGATCACATCCGTCTTTAATTTTAGTTAGTCTTTATTTGCCAATAATTTTCTTTATTTCATCTTTATGCTTCTGACAACATTCTCTTTTTGTGCAGAGATATTCCCACCAGGTTTGGTAGTGGAACCTGGGTCCCTATCCTTATAGGAGAATAGAATGCAATGTGATATGAGTTGTAGGAGGAGCAGAATATTTAACAAAGTAGTCAAATTTTTCTGAAGGCTATTTATGAAGGTCCCACTCTTGAGAGAGGAAATTTCCTAGAAAGAGACAAATATTCATATCAAAATAATTTTTTTCATCTTTATTATAACCTAACTTTTGTATGGGCTGTCCTAAAAAGGATTTTCAACCCATCAGGCAAAAAATAAAACAAATTTATGAGTTCAAGAAATATATACAAAGATAATATAAGGCTTACAAGCCTTTAGGCTTTATAGAGGGGAAAATTTCAAAACAATAAGCTTCATTAACATTACCTAAATCAACTAAGGGTTATGATACTTCAGAGGTGTTGGAATTTATAGAAGAAGATGCATTTGACTATACCAGTTGTTTCATGATACTAAAATATTCTTCTCTAATTTTTGTTGCTATAAGGAGTGCATTGACATGATATTTTTAAGTAAAAAAATTATACTGCGTATGAGAATGAGAACGAGATTTCCAAGGAATCTATGATGTTGTAGCCATACTAAGACTACAAATTTTGAGATTTTTTTATGGAATTTTATAAGAATTCCACCACTTTACTTTAAATCTTCTTTGGAGCATAATAATATCATTATTGAGATAGAAATCAAGATACCATTGTGAAACCTAAGGAATAAAGAATTTTGAACAATATAGGTATAGAAGGGTGAATTTTTTCTCAAGGAAAGTAGGTTTATAGTGGGTGCAGAAAAGGTCAAGACCTTAACAGATATTAAGGGGAAGAATATCAGGAATGGGTCCATAATTATTTTGCCATCTTGTAAATCGTGCAGGGAATTTGGATATATCAACATGATCACTAAGAAAAAATAACCATGTATGGGTGTTATAATGGTTCTGGATAAGAAAAGAATTAAACCGTGCTTGTTCATAATCCCAATAGGAAAATGAACGACAAAAGTCTAATTTTGATTTAAAGTTTATAAGGAAAGCTTTAGGCTTGAAAAGTTCTTGTCCCCATTCATACAGATGGATAACTTTAAGGATTTTGTAGGTAGAGTAGGAGGGTTTTTAATAGCCTTTATAGAAGAAGTGTTTAAATTCTGCAGAACCAGTAAATTCCATAATTGTTTGATAATATTCTTAAGGTTTGAAAAGATCCTAAGGCATAGAAAACCAATTTTGTGGAAAATAATTTTGAATTGTAAGAAAAGGATCTTTATGATAAAATTCATCTTCAATTGTCAAAATATTTTAGATGGAGTTCTTTATAAAAAATTCAGAAGTTTTGGATTGAGAACAGATAATTTTTACATTACTTAGAGTAGTCATAATATTTAAATCTTCTTGAGAAAGGGTTTTTTTAGAAGAAGATTCTCCTTTCTTTACTTTTAAAATTAGTTAAGAAGCCATACCTAGAATACCTTTATCAGTAGGAGTGATGGGATGCTCAATTTCTAGAGGTTTAAAAGTGTCCTGGATACCTTTAAGAAGTTTAGGTATTTGAGAGATGGAATCAATCCATTACTAGATTTGTTTAACTTCAATTGATTCATCTTTATCTTCTTAGTTAACAATATCAAACCAAGACCATATAGGTTTAACAGGAGGAGGGTTAGGGATTTTAACCTTTTATTTATCTTTCTTTTTTCGAGGAATCTTTATTGGCTTTGTAAAAATTCTTTAGTCAAAAAATCTGGCAAAGAATTTTTATTTCCTTCAATAAATTCTATATTAAAATCAAAGATACTCAAAATAGCTTGCCATCTAGCAAACATCTTTTTGTAAAGCTTCATTTGTAGATTTGTAATCAATATGAAGTAAAAACTTTTGATTTAGCAAATTAGATTGAAACTTTGAAATTGATAAAACAATGGAGAGAACTTCTTTTTTGATTGCAAAGTAGTTTCTTTGTGTATCATTCCAGTGACCTAAAGTGTACTAAACAACTACTTCCTTCTTATTGGAAATTTTCTTTAAAATTATGCCATAACCTAGATCACTAGCATCTATTTCAACAACTTTAGGGAGACTAGGATAAGTAAAGTAAAGGAAAGGAATCTTAAGAATGTGACTCTTTATTTGCTTGACTTCTTTTATGTGTTCGTCAGTTTAAGGGACTGGGTTCTTTTTTAACCTATCATGTAGAGGTTTAGCAATCCTATTTATGTTGGGATAGAAATTCAGAAAATTATTTAGACTTCCTAAGAACCTTTGCAACTAAACTTTTTCAAGAATTTTGTTAGGGAATTTGCTACCAAATTCTAAGGATCTTTTGATATGAATAATAGTACCGTAACAAATATAATGTCCTAAGAATCTGACTTTGGTTTGAAAAAGGGATATTTTCTTAGTAGAGACAATAAGACCATTAATTTTAATAATGTGGAGAAAAGTCTTTAAGTGCTTGAAATGTTGTTCAATAGAGTTTGAAAAATAAGCACGTCATCAATATAAATAATATATAACTTAGAATAAGGATTGAAGATGTCATTCATTATTCTTTTAAATTCTAATGGTGCATTTTTTAAACCAAATGGCATGAAATTCCACTTATATTGACCAAATGGGACAGTGAATGTAGTTTTATAAAGATGCTCTTTATTAATTTATATTTTCCAATTCCTGATTTCATGTCAAATTTTGAAAATACAAATGTAGAATGAAGCTTTTACAAGAGATATTTTTTGTTTGGAATAGGATACCTAATCCAGTTTAGAGCTTTATTCAAAGGCTTATAATTGATTACAAGCTTAGGAGTGCCTCTTTCTATTTTTGAAGCTTTTTTGACATAGCAAGCTACATAATTCCAAGGAGACCTAGATTTTGAGATTAATTCTTTGGATTCAAGATCCTGGATCTCTTCCTTACAATGCTATTCCAATTTATCATTCATTTGAATTGGTTTAGCTTTGGTAGGAATATCTTTCTTATTAAATCTTGGTTTATAAGACAAATCAACTATATGTTGTTTTCTTTTATAGAAAGCATTTAGTAAATTAGAAAAGACTTCTTTAATAATAATTTTTTGAAATTGAGAAATCTTTGTTTTTACCAAATTAGTCCTTAATTATTGTTTAATTTTTTGGGAATGGACATTTTGCTTTAAATTATGCAGATTTATTTCTTTTCCTTTTATTATAGCATTTATCTCATTGTTATATGTAGAATGGACTTTAACCAGATTGAGATATCAAGTTTATGGTTTTTTAAGGAAAGGGAAAGATATGTGAGCTTTATCATCTTTGAAATCAATAGAGTTATAAGTGGTTAGATTAGGAGTTATTAAATTAATGAATGGTGTCCCCAAAATCACTGTATAACTGATGTTAGAAACTAAAATAAAAGAGGTTTTTTTTTTTTTAACAAAAATTCGTTATTTAAAACACTATCTTCTGTTCTTCTGTCTATATGCATTTTTGAGCTATTAGCAGAGGAAAGCTTTTCTTTTGTTCATTCTTGAAAATTGCTTGGGACCATGATGGTTTTTATGCAACTTAAAATAGCACCTATGTCAAACAGAGCTATGGTATTAAGTTGAATATCTTTATAAAAAATAATAGTAATGTTTATAATATATTTTCTTAAAGTAATTTGATTTAAAGCACAAAGAAAATCTTCTAGGACTTTATCTAGATTGGCCAAAGATTGTGGTTATAAATCCTTTGTCTCATCACTATCACTAGATTCTTCAATAATTTTAGTGATAAGAAATTGGATTAGATCATAATATTTTTGCTATTTATCCTTTAACTGCTTTATTTTTGACTTGATGGTCTTTATATCTCCTTGAAGTTCGTAGATGTCACCTAAAGGTTTTTTTTACTGATCTTCTTTCTATTCAGAATGGTAGTAAGGTCATACATGCTTGTACTAGTGGAGGGTAACTCAGTGACCTTAGGTTCAGTTTATTTTTCTAGAGATTGCCTAAGTTGTTCTAGATATTTTGTCTACACCTCAGGGTCATTAATATGTTGAATAACATCTAAAATTAAGGTATGTTCTTTAGTGAACATATTGAGTTACTTTCCTTCAATACTAGTAAATATTTCAGAATCAAAAGAGGAGGAGGTGGTTCCTATTTCATCTATCTTAGGGTGATCTTTTCCTAAAAACTCTTCAGAGTTGGTTTTAGACTCAAAGGTTTCTATTAACAAAGTTGTAAGCTTGTTTAAGGTTCCTTATTCTAAGTCTAATTCTTAGAGTTTTTTGGAGACTTTACAGTACTTAGAGATGTGTCCCTTCTTGCCATATTTGTAGTAAGTTACATCTTTTATACTGGATTTTCTTACTTTATCAATTTTAGTATTTTTATTCCTAAAGCTTTTCTTATAAGGTTTTTTTATAGTAAGTTTCTTTAGTATCCTTTATCTTGAGATTAATCCTTTAGATTTAAGATCCTAGATCTCTTCTTTATAATGTTGTTCCAATTCAATGTTCATCTGAATTGGTTTAGCTGTGGTAGGAACATCTTTCTCATTAAATCTTGGTTCATAAGGAAAATAAACTATATGTTGTTTTATTTTCCAGAAAGCATTTGGTAAATTAGAACAGACTTCCTTAACAATAATTTTTTAAAATTTAGAAATCTTTGTTTTTACCAAATCAGACTTTAATTATTGTTTAATTTTCTAGAAATGGACATTTTGCTTTAAATCATGTTGATTTATTTCTTTTCTTTTTACCAAAGCATTTATCTCATTCTTATAAATATAATGGGCTTTAATTAGATTGAGATATTAGGTTTTTGTCTTTTCAAGAAAAGGGAAAGACTTGTGAACTTTGTCATCTTTGAAATAATAGAGTTATAAGTGGTCAGATAGGGAGTTATCAAATTAATGAATGACGTCCCCAACATCACTGCATAACTGATATTAGAAACTAAAACAAAAGAGGTTTTTAACAAAAATCCATTTTTTTAAAACACTGGCTTCTATTTTGCCATCTATATGCATTTTTAAGATATTAGTAGAGGAAAGCTTTTCCTTAGTTCATTCTTGAAAATGGTTAGGGACCATGGTCATTTTTATGTAACTTAAATCAACACTTATGTTGATAAGAGCTATGGTATCAAGTTAAAATTTTTTATAAAAAATAATAGTAATCCTTATAATATATTTTCTTGAAGTAATTTGATTTAAAGCACTAAGGAAATCTTTTAAGACTTTATTAACATTGACCAAAGATTGTGGTTCTAAATCCTTTGTCTCATCACTATCACTAAATTCTTCAGCAAGTTTAGTGATAAAGAATTGGGTTAGATTAGAATCTTTTTACTATTTATTATAGTAATATTGATGAGACAAAGGATTTAGGAGCATAATCTTTAGCCAATCTCGATAAAGTCATGGAAGATTTCCTTTGTGCTTTAAATCAAATTACTTCAAGAAAATTTATTATAAAGATTACTATTATTTTTTGTAAAGATTTTCAACTAAATACCATAGCTTTATTTGACACAGGTGCTAATTTAAGTTGCATAAAAGCCACCATGGTCCCAAATCATTTTCAAGAATGAAATAAAGAAAAGCTTTCCCTTGCTAATAGCTAAAAAATGCATATAGATTATAAAATAGAAGGTAGTGTTTTAAATAATGGATTTTTGTTAAAAAAAACCTCTTTTGTTTTAGTTTCTAACATTAGTTATATAGTATTTTAGGGACACCATTCATTTATTTGATAACTCCATATCTAACTGTTTATAACTCCATTGATTTTAAAGATGATAAAGTTCATATATCTTTCCTTTTCCTTGAAAAACCAAAAACCTGATATCTCAATCTGGTTAAAGCGCATTTTGGTATATAAGAATGAGATAAATGCTTTAATAAAAGGAAAAGAAACAAATCTACATGATTTAAAGCAAAATGTTCATTTCCAAAAAATTGAACAATAATTAAGGTCTAATTTGGTAAAAATAAATATTTTTGAATTTTAAAAAATTATTATTAAAGAAGTTTGTTATGATTTACTAAATGCTTTCTGGAAAAGAAAATAACATATAGTTGATTTGCCTTATGAACTAGGATTAAATGAGAAAGATATACCTACTAAAGCTAGACCAATTCAAATAAATGCTGAATTGGAACAACATTGTAAGGAAGAGATCCAAGATCTTGAATCCAAAAGATTAATCTCAAAATCCAGGTCACCTTGAAGTTGTACAACTTTTTATGTTAATAAAGCTTTAGAAATAGAAAGAGGCACTCCTAGGCTTGTAATCAATTATATGCCTTTGAATAAAGCTCCAAAATGGATTAGGTATCCTATTCCAAACAAAAAAGATCTCTTGCAAAAGCTTCATTCTACATTTGTATTTTCAAAATTTGACATGAAATCAAGATTTTGGCAAATACAAATTGATAAAGAGCATCGTTATACAACTGCTTTCATCATCCCATTTGGTCAATATGAGTGGAATGTCATGCCATTTGGTTTGAAAAATGTACCATCATAATTTCAAAGAATAATGAATGACATCTTCAATCCTTATTCTGAGTTCTATATTGTTTATATTTATGATGTACTTATTTTTTCAAACTCTATTGAACAACATTTCAAGCACTTAAAAGATTTTTCTCCATTTTGTTAAACTTAATGGTCTTATTGTCTTTACTAAGAAAATATCCCTTTTCTAAACTAGAGTCAGATTCTTAGGACATTATATCTATTGTGGTACTATTGTTCCTAACGATAGATCCTTAAAATTTGGTAGCAAATTCCTTAACAAAATTCTTGATAAATTTTTGTTGCAAAGGTTCTTAGGAAGTCTAAACTATGTTATGGATTTCTGTCCTAACATAAGTAGGATTGCGAAACCTCTACATGATAGGTTAAAAAAGAAATCAGTCCCTTGGATTGATGAAAATAAACGTAGTAAACTAAATAAAGAGTCATATTCTTGAGATTCCTTACCTTTACCTTAATGATCCTAGTTTCCTTAAAGTTGTTGAAGCATATACTAGTTATATAGGTTATGGTGGAATTTTAAAGCAAATTTCCAATGGGAAGGAAGTAGTAGTTCAATACACTTTAGGTCACTGGAATGATACACAGAGAAACTACTCCTCCAATAAAAAAAGAAGTTCTCTTCATTGTTTTATGAATTTCAAAGTTTCAATATGGTTTGCTAAATCAAAAGTTTTTACTTCACATTGATTGCAAATCTGCAAATGAAGTTTTACAAAAAGATGTTCAAAATATTGCATAAAAAAATCTTTGCTAGATGGCAAGCTATTTTGAGTGTCTTTGATTTTGATATAGAATTTAGGAAAGGAGATACAAATTCTTTACTAAATTTTCTAACTAGAGAATTTTTACAAAGTAGATAAAGATGCCTAAAAAAAAGAAAGATAAAGAAAAGGCTAAAATCCTTAACCCTCCTCCTCCTCTTTTCGCTGTTAAACCCATGAAGTATTAGTTTGATATTGTTAACCAACAAGATAAAGATGAATCAATTAAAGCTAAACAAATCCAGCAATGAATTGATTCTATCTCTTAAACCCTTGATCTTCTTAAAGCTATCCAGGACACTTATAAACCTCTAGAAATTGAGCATCCTGGCACTCCTGTTGATAAAGGTATTCTAGGTATGGATCCTCAACATATTTCAAAACTAGAGAATAAAGAATCTTCTTTTCAAAAAATCCTTTCTCAAGAAGATTTAAAGATTGTGACTACTCTAAGTAGTTCACAAATTATTTATTCTTAATCCAAAGCTTTTGAATTTTTTTTTATAAAGAACTCCATTTAAAATATTTTGACAATTAAAGATGGATTTTATCATAAAGATCCTTTTCTTACTATGCAAAATCATTTTCCATAAACTTGGTTTTTTAAGCCTTGGGATCTTTCCAAACCCTAAGAATATTATCAAATAATTTTGGAATTTACTGGTTTTATAGAATTTAAACACTTCTTCCATAATGGCTATTCAAAATGTTCCTACTAAACATGTAAAATTCTAATAGTTATCCATCCCTCTCAATGGGTATAAGAACTTTTCAAGCCTAAATCTTTCCCTATAAACTTCAAATCAAAATTAGACTTTTTCCATTCATTTTCCTATTGGGATAATGAACAAGCATGGTTTAATTCTTTTCTTATCCAAAACCATTACAATAGCCATACATGGTTATTTTTCCTTAGTGATCATGCTAATATATCAAAATTCCCTGCATGGTTTACTAGATGGTGGAATAATTATGGACCTATTCCTGATATCCTTCCCTATATGGTCTTTGGTGTCAATACAATAATTCTAATAATTGGAAGAACCACTTCTTCTTCCTCTTCCTCTATTTCCTCTTCAGCTAAAGCTCAAAAGAACACAGTCAGCAGTGATGAAATCACTATTGAAGATTTTGACAAATGCATTGATGATTTTAAGTTTAAAGACTACAGTAAAGACCATGTCTACAAAACTCCTAGATTAAATCTCTTCAAGTTTGATTATGTTATTAAGATAGAAGAAAGAGATATCCAGTTGTCTAAAGCTCAAGATCTGATAAAGTTATTCTCTCCTGCCTCCTTAGAAAAACATACAGCTAAAAGTTTTCGTTATATCCATATCAGACTTGTTCAAATAAGAATAAAACCTCTTAATAAGGAAGGTCTGAATATGTCCATCTTAGCTACTCTATGAGCTATGAGGTTTTAAAACTTCCAGGATTCCTTTCTAAGAACTATAGAGTCTAGTCTCTATAAAGATCCTATATCTTTTAACTATTATCCAAACTTTACTGTTTCTCTAAATGATGCAAATTTATTAAAGTCTTTGGTTTTACAAATTGAGACCTATAATTATCGTATGGATGATGGATAGATTCTAGTTGCATTAATTTTTAAAGTTCACTATAAGGCTATAATGTTTGCTTTTGACATAAAGAGTCAATTTCATAGTAAAAAGGGTGAAACCTTACTTCTTTAAACTGATATGACTAAAGAAAATGTAGTTATGCTAAAACATATCTAATGGAACTAGATAAATCTTCCCCAAGAATGGATCCTTAAAGGAGCCACTGAGTTAAAACCTCAGAATGAAGAAACATCTGTTCCAAATGCCTAGATAAAACATGTAACCCAATTCTAAGATGGTAGAGTAAAACTTTGTTTTCATAGAACCTTTTCTAGCTCTAGATTCTTTAATACCTCATCATCAGAATCTATTGATTTAGGAAGGCTATCCTAAATACCATATATTATAAAACTTCCATACCATAAAGATCCATAACTAAGCCAATAATATAGTATGTAAAGAACTATTCACTTGCCTGATATTGATCAAACAAATCTACACCCAAACCTTCCTCATATTATTAATCTACTTTATACTACCCTAGTTAGATTTTCAACCTCAGATTTACCTTCTACCTCCCTCAGAAACATAGATTATATTATTAATGTACTTAGACCAATCTACATTAAGCCACGACTACAAGATAAATCACCTTCTCCTCTTACTTCTCTAATTGCATTAGATGTAATAAAAAAAAAATAGCCCATGAGTTAAATATTTTAGATAATGATTTCACTCCTGATAAAAGCTCGCTTGCACAAAGATTTTTATGCATCTTATAATTTAGAAAAAAGAACTTGGTTCTTTAAACATTTTCTGAAGGATAGAGAGATCATTGAAAGTCATTTTTATGATTTTGTAAAGCAAAATAAAGTCATTATATTTTTCTTTGAGTGGTTTGAAATTTATTAATCAAAAAATAATATTTCTTATCCTTTTAAAGCTTTATATCCCGTCAGTTTAAGAAAAAAAGTAACAGTTTAGGAAACAGCCAGTGGTCAAAACATAGAGCTTGAACATCCTCCTCTCAGGTTAATTAAAGTCCTTATAGGAAATGAGACTATAGATGCATGTCCTTATAAGAAACCATAAGATAGTGACTCTTAAAACCTAAAAAATATGTGTCTCATAACAACTTTACTAATGCCCATCTAAATAGCATAGGAAAATAGTTGTCTAAACTTAAGAATTGAGCTTGGAAACCTGTAGAACCCTTTGTATTTGTACAAATGAGTGGTACAAAGCTAAAGAATCCCATGTTGAAATCATACTAGATTAATAACAATGCCCAATAAGAAATTAGAAGCAACATAACTGAATTCTTGCATATTATAAGAGAACCACTTAGTAAACTAGATCCTTATAGTACTACCATAGATTCTATTGTCCCAACCAGTCCATAATTTGTTAACTAGAGTGTAAGTGCTTTTAATAAAGATCTTAATTCCATCTCTAAAGATAGTACTTTTTAGGAATAGTCTCCTGAGATTGTTAAACTTCACTAGCCCATTGTCTATCTAGGCCAGTTAGGATATGTCCAGAGTAGGTTACTAGAGCTTGAAATAGACAATCAACCTAATGCTTTTGTCTAACCTAAATTTAATGCCAATTGTGTTTATAAATGGAATCTAAATGGCATGTCTAAATATTAGATTGTCAACACTCTCCAACAGATGAATATGGCTTCTAATGCTTATAAAGCCCAGATAGGAACATTTGATAGGTCTGTCGCAAAACTTATTATAGTAGGTTTCTCTGGTCAGTTGAAAGGGTGGGATTACCATCTCATTAAGTAACAATAACTAGATATCTTGCATGGTATCCAAATAGATGATGAAGGTCTACCCATTTTAGACCAAATAAGAAACCCCATTTAGGATGCAATGTCTACTTTGATATTAACCATAACATTGCATTTTGTAGGAGATTCTTCTTACCTAAAGGATAAAAAAGCTGATCTATTATCAAACCTAAGGTGTAGGAAACTAAGTGACTTCTAGTGGTATAGGTCAATATTTCTTACTAGGGTTATGTTTAGGGAAGATTCTAACCAACCTTTTTAAAAAGAAAAATTTCTTACAGGAATACCAACCCTTTTAGGAGAAAGAGCTAGGAATGCCATCAGATAGTTTTTTAGTACCCATGTCATTCCTTATAACTAGCTTACCTATGGTGGGTTGATTAGTACTACCTAAAGAGAAGGCTTAAAATTTGTCAGGATTTAGAACTCCAAAAACATTTAAAGTAGGAGTTGAAAAAGACTAGACATGAATTAAGAACTTTCTGCAAATAGTTTAACTGTAGCTTCACCCAAAACCCTTCTTGTAAAGGAGATTGTAGTAAGAAATCATCAAAACCTTTGTCTAGGAAATTTTCTAGGAAATACAGAAAATTTTCCAAGAGAAAGGATGCCGAAGAAACTTATTATAAAAAACCTTTAGGAATAAAAATACTAAAGCTAATAAAGCAAGAAAATCCAATATAAAAGATGTAACCTACTACAATTATGGTAAGAAGGGACAAATCTCTAAGTACTGTAAAGTCTCCAAAAAACTCAAAGAATTAGACTTAGAATAAGGAACCTTGAACAAGTTTACAGCTTTGTTAATAGAAACCTTCGAGTCTGAAACTAACTCCAAAGAGATTTTAGGAAAAGATCACCCTCAGATAGATGAAATCGGAACCACCTCCTCCTCTTCTTATTCTAAAACAAATTCTAGTATCGAAGGAAAGTAACTCAACAAGCTCACTAAAGAACAGACCTTGATTCTCAATATTATTCAGCATATCAATGACCTTGAGGTGCATAAAAAATATATAGAATAGGTTTGGAAATCTCTAGAAAAAACAACTTGAACCTAAGTCTACTAAGTTACCTTTTATGAGTACATGTATGAATGACGTTGCTACCATTCTGAATAGAAAGAAGCTAAGTAAAAAACCTTTAGGTGACATCCGTGAACTTCAAGGAGATATAAAGACCACAAAGTAAAAAATAAAGTAGTTATAGTGATGAGACAAAGGATTTAGAACCACAATCTTTGGCTAATCTCGATAAATTCCCAGAAGATTTCCTTTATGCTTTAAATCAAATTACTTCAAGAAAATATATTATAAAGATTACTATTATTTTTTATAAAAATTTTCAAATTGATACCATAGCTCTGTTTAACACAAGTGCTCATTTAAGTTGCATAAAAACCACCATGGTCCCAAACCATTTTCAAGAATGAACTAAAGAAATGCTTTCCTTTGCTAATAGCTCAAAAATGCATATAGATGGTAAAACAGAAGCTAGTGTTTTAAACAATGAATTTTTGTTAAAACCCTCTTTTATTTTAGTTTCTAAGATCAGTTATACAATGATTTTGGTAACGCCATTCATTAATTTGATAACTCCCTATCAAACCACTTAGAACTCTATTGATTTAAAAAAATTATAAAGTTCACATATCTTTCCCATTTCTTGAAAAACCAAAAACCCGATATCTCAATCTGGTTAAAGTTTAGTTGCAAAGGTTCATAGAAAGTCTAAAATTTGTTCTAGATTTCTATCCCAACATAAATAGGATTGCTAAACCTCTACATAATAGGTTAAAAAAGAACCTAGTCCTTTGGACTGATGAACACACAAAAGTAGTCAACTAAATAAAGAGTCACATTCTTGAGATTCCTTGCCTTTACCTTGCTGATCCTAGTCTCCCTAAAGTTATTGAAATAGATGCTAATGATCTAGGTAATGGTGGAATTTTAAAGCAAATTTCCAATATGAAGGAAGTAGTAGTTGAGTACACTTAAGGTCATTAGAATGATGCATAGAGAAACTACTCCACAATAAAAAAAGAAGTTCTCTACATTATTTTACACATTTCAAATTTTTAATTTGATTTAATAAATCAAAAGTTTTTGCTTATTATTGATTGCAAATCTGTAAAAGAAGTTTTACAAAAAGGTGTTCAAAATATTGCCTTAAAACAAATCTTTGTTAAATGGCAAGCTATTTTGAGTATCTTTAATTTTGATATAGAATTTATTAAAGGAGATACAAATTCTTTGCCAGATTTTCTGACTAAAGAATTTTTATAAAGTAGATAAAGATGCCTTGAAGAAAGAAAGATAAAGAAAAGGTTGAAATCTATAATCCTCCTCTTCCTCCTCCCATAAAGTCTTAGTTTGATATTGTTAACCAAAAAGATAAAGATGAATCAATCAAAGCTAAATAAATCTAGTAATGGATTGATTCCATCTCTTAAACGCTTAAACTTCTTAAAGATATCCAGGATAGTTTTAAACCTCTAGAAATTAAGTAACTTGTCACTCCTGCTGATAAAGGTATTATAGGTATGGCTCCTCAATTGATTTAAAAACTAGAGAAAAGAGAATCTTCTTCTAAAAAAACCCTTTTTCAAGAAGATTTAAAGATTATGACTACTTCAAGTTGTTCACAAATTATCTGTTATAAATCTAAAACCTTTGAAATTTTTATAAAGAACTCCATCCAAAATATTTTGACAATTAATGATGGATTTTATCATAAAGATCCTTTTCTTACAATGCAAAATCATTTTCCACAAAATTGGTTTTTTAAGCCTTAAGATCTTTCCAAACCCTAAGAATATTATTAAACAATTTTGGAAATTACTAGTTCTATAGAATTTAAACTCTTTTTCCATAAAAAGGCTATTCAAAACCCTCATACTCTACCTATAAAATCCTTATAGTTATCCATCCCTTTGAATGGGGACAAGAACTTTTCAAGCCTAAAGCTTTCCCTATATACTTCAAATGAAAATTAGACTTTTTTAGTTCATTTTCCTATTGGAATTATTAAGAAGCATGGCGTAATTATTTTGTTATCCAAAACCATTATAACACCTAGACATGGTTATTTTTCCTTAGTGATCATGCTAATATATCCAAATTCCTTGCATAGTTTACTAGATGGTGGAATAATTATGGAACCATTCCTGATATCCTTCCCCTTGATATTTGTCAGGGTTTTGACCTTTTTTGCACCCATTATAAACCTACTTCCCTTAAGAAAAAATTCATCCTCGTATGCCTATATTGCTCAAAATTTTTTGTTCCTTAGGTTTCATAATGGTATCTTGATTTCTATCTTAATAATGATATTATTATGCCCTGAAGAAGATTTAAAGTAAAGTGGTGGAATTCTTATAAAATTCCATAAAAAATCTCAAAATTTGCAATCTTAGCATGGCTACAATAGCATGGATTCCTTAGAAATCATCATTGTTATTCTCATGCACAGTCCAATTTTCTTGCTCAAAAATCTCACGCTAGTGCACACATTGTAGTAGTAAAAACTAAAGAAGAATATTTTAGTATCATTAGATAATTGATACAGTTAAATGCATCTTCTTCTGTAAACTACAACACTTCTGAAGGATTAAAACCCTTAGTTGATTTGGGTAATGATAATGAAGATGATTATTTTGGAATTTTCCCTTCTATAAAGCCTGAAGGCTTGTAAGCCTTATATTATCTTTGTACATATTCCTTGAACTTTTAATTTTTTTTTATTTTTAGCCCAATGGGTTGAAAATCCTTTTTAGGACTACCCATGCAAAATTTAAGGTATATGAAAAATAAAAAAATATTTTGATATGAATATTTATCTCTTATCTTTTTTAAGGAAATTTCCTACCTCAAGAGTCGAACCTTCTCATACTTTAGGAAAATTTGACTAGTTTCTCAAATATTCTGCTCCTCCTACAACTCATATCCTAGTGCATTCTATTCTCCCATAAGGATTGGGACCCACATTCCACTACCAAGACTTGGTGGGAATATCTCTATATAAAAAGAGAATATTATCAGAAGCAAAGAGATGAAATAAAGAAATTTATTGGCAGACAAGGACTAACTAAAGTTAAAGAAAAATGTGATAGAAAGCCTATCACTCCTGCCACTCCTTTTGGCTTTACTCTCCACTATTTTCTTGTGATGCTATAGCCTTCCCTCAACAGGGACCTCCAAAGCCTCTAGATATTGGAGTCCCTTCTTCTCATAAGGACAAAATACAATTTAAGAAAAATTTTAAAGAAAATATAGCTTTCTCTCCTTCCTCTCTAAAAGAAATTCTAAGTTGTATCTCTGTAAACAAATTATATATATTTTTTTAAAATCCCTTTGCTATTCTGGATATAGAACTTTTGTATTTGTCCTTTACTTGGATAAATATAGTATCTTTATAAGTTTATCTCTTGTTATTTAAAGTTTTATATCTTATGTTTTCTATTCCTTTAAAGATTTATTTATTTATTTTTAAATTTTCATCATACGTAGCAGAACGTATGCTTTGTGCTTGCTTAAGAAATTAGGATCCTGCACACCAGCAACTCTATGAAATCTTTACTGCATTTAGTCCAGTAGCCTTTATGTCTAGCTTGTGACTAGAGTATAAGACCGACATAGTAATTTGCTATCATCATTACATTCATACACTTGAATAGTAGCACCCTTTGATCTTTGGTTGTTTATGGTGTTTTAAGCTTTAACTAGTAATTACTAGCTTTAGCTAGTAATTCCAAGCATTGGGATTTTTGTAGTAAGCTCTAGTTTTATCCTTTTCAACCATTCCTAATATCCTTCCTTTTCATTTATTTCCTCTTTAACTAAAGCTTAAAAGAATATAGTCAGTAGTGATGAAATCATTATTGAAGATTTCAGAAAAATGCATTGATGATTTTGACAAATGCATTGATCATTTTAAGCTTAAAGATTAAAGACTATAGTAAAGACCATGTCTATAAAACCCCTAGATTAAATTTGTTCAAGTTTGATTATTTTATCAAGATAGAAGAAAGAGATATCCAGTTGTCTAAAGCTTAAGATATGATAAAGTTATTCTCTCTTGCCTCCTTAGAAAAACATAAAGCTAAAGGTTTCGTTGTATCTATGTAGGACTTATTCAAATAGGAATAAAGCCTTTTAACAGGGAATGTCTGAATACATTTATTATAGTTGCTCTAAGAGATATAAGGTTAAAAAACTTCTAGGATTCTCTCTTAAGAACTATAGAGTCCAGTCTCTATAAAGGTCCCATATCTTTTAACTATTATCCAAACTTTACTATTTCTCTAAATGATATAAATTTATTAAAGTCTTTGGTTTTACAAATCCAAACCCATAATTATCATATGAATGATGGATAAATTCTAGTTGAATTAGTTTTTAAAGTTCACTATAAAGCTATGATGTCTGCTTTTGACACAAAGAGTCGATCTTATAGTAAAAAGGGTGAAACCTTGCTTCTCTAAGCTTATATGACTAAAGAAAATGTAACTATCCTAAAACCTATCCAATGGAACTAGATAACTCTTCCCTAAGAATGGATCCTTGAAGGAGCCACTAAGCCAAAACCTCATAGTAAAGAAATAATTGTTAAAAATACCTAGATAAAGCATGTAACCCAATTCCAAGATGGTAGAGTAAAACTTTATTTTGATAGAACCTTTTTTAGCTCTAGATTCTCTAATACCTCATCATTAGAATTTATTGATCTAGGAAGGCTATTCGAAATACCATCTATTATAAACCTTCCATACCATAAAGATCCACAACTAAGCTAACACCATAGTTTGCCAAAAACTATTCACTTTGCCTGATACTGATCAAGCAGATCTATACCCAAATCTTCCTCATATTATCAATCTACCTTATATTGCCCCAGCTAGATATTTAACCTCAGATTTACCTTCTACCTTCTACCTCCCTTATAAATGTAGACTATAGTACTAAGAATTAGATTCATGATTAAAATAATAGCTTCAAGAAAGAGTAATCACTTAAAAACTCACTAGCTAAACCAACGGAGTTACTGCCTCTTTAGGACTTACTACTGGGGCCACCAGTGACCAAAGGACTCAATGAATAAACTACCCTTTAGACACCATTTGTACCATGGATACAATAATTATAATAATCACTCAACCCCCAGGCTCTGATACCATAGATGGCTAAGGATCAAAGTGGTGTTGTTGTTCAAGTATATAAAAGCAATAATGATGGGAAATCATTGTGTCGGTCTTATGCTCTAATCACAGTCTAGACAAAGAGGTTACCAGATCAAATGTAGTAAAGATTTCACAAATTTTTTGGTGTGTAGTATCCTAATCTTAGGTAAGCATAGAACATACATTATGCTACTTATGATGCAGATTTAAAAATAAATAAATAAATCTTTAAAGGAATAGAAAACACAAGATATTAAACTTTAAAGAGTAGGAGATAAACTTACAAAGATACTTCATTTATCTAATTAAAGGAGAAATATAGAATTTCTATATCTAGAATAACAAAGAGATTTTGAAACAGAAAATATAATTTGTTTATAGAGATAGAACTTAGAATTTCTTTTAGATAGGAAGGAGAGAACGCTATATTTTCTCTAAAATTTTCCTAAATTGATACAAATATTTTTCTTTTTCTTGGAAATTTCCTCTCTCAAGAGTGGGACCTTCTTGGATAGCCTTCAGGAAAATTTGACTACTTTGTTAAATATTTCGCTCTTCCTACAACTTATATCTCACTGCATTCTATTCTCCTACAAGAATAGGGACCCATGTTCCACTACCAAAACCTAATGGGAATATCTCTACTCAAAAAGAGAATATTGTCAGAAGCAGAGAGATGAAATAAAGAAAATTATTAGTAGACAAAGACCAACTAAAGTTAAAGACATATGTGATAGAGAGCCTATCATTCCTACCACTCCTTTTGGCTTTACTCTCCACTATTTTCTCGTGATGCTATATATATATAATCAATAGTTAAAAAAGTTAGAAGTTTAGAATTATAAATCATAAATTTTTAGTGTTAACATAATAAATATAACTAGATAATTTATTTTATTTTAAGGGAATAAAAATGCATTACTTAAGCAGCAACAAATATATCGTCTAAAATAAAAGAATCAATACAAGAAGGAACCTCTTTATACAGTTCAATAGTGTTGATACTTTGCTTTTGATAGATCCTCAAAATGGTCAGAGGATGAGAGTTTTTGTCAATAACACAGGGGATAACCCTAAAAGAGCTATCCACAGTGTGCTTCTAGAGTTATAGGGGTCATTAGCTATCCAAATTTTAACCTTAACCAAACATGAACCTAGCATTCAATTCTTTAAATCAAAAGCCCAAAACATCAAACTAATATAGGAGGATCTATTATTAGCTATAATTAATTGGTTATGTTATAATCAATTAATTATATTTATTTACTAATAAATTACTATGGGTTGGTTAGTTATAATTAATTAATTATAAAATATTTAAATGCTTAAAAAATGATTGATTATGAATGGTTTATATTCATTTACTAACTTTAATTATCCATTATAAGAAAAGGTGTTGTATATAAATCATGTTACGTAAATGAATTAATTAAGCAATTGAAAGTATTTTCATAATTAGAAACTTCTTTTCTCTATAGTATTTTTATTTCCTCTTTCCTTATTAAGTAGTCCACCTCTAAAGGGAAGTAGTGACACTTATTTCTACTCAAATTTCTATATCCTAGAAGTTTTGGATCAACTGGTATTGGAGCAATAGATCCAATAAAGGATAAAGTGGTTTATAGTCCTAACTCATGGCCAACACAAAATTTTAGGAGAAGAGCTTAAAGGTCCTTTGCTTGTACATCGAAAGCCAAGGTTAAGTAATCGAGAAATGTTAGGAAAAATAACTAAGACTAGCGATAATAACGATCATATCACAAAGCTTGAAGAATAAGTGCAATGATTATTAACATTTATTTCTGAACTAGTGGAAAATTTTAAACCTAAAAAATTTTACATGCATCCATTTCAAAGAAAAAGGTCATATATGATAACGAGGACGAGGAAGACACCATTTAAGAAGAGAACACCATGGAAGAAGAAAATTAGAGAAATGTAAGTGCCTTAAAAATTGATTTTATGGTTGAGATTCCTACTTACAACAATGTTATAGATGCTGACAAACTAGATAATTGGATAAACACATTAGAAACTTATTTCAATATTCATAAGTATTCTAATACTGAAAAGATCTAATTTGCAAGCTTGAAACTCTCAAGCCATGCTATTACATGGTGGAAGTCATACAAAAAATGATACAACATTTCAAAGTTGACTTAGAGTAAATTCAAGAAATTGTTAAGAAAATAATTTTATCCTATTGGCTATAAAGAAGAAAGGTGGTACAAATGGCAACACTTCAATCAAAATTTTGGTCAATCAGTACAAGATTATACCTTTAAATTCCATAGCCAAGCTTTAGTATTGGATATAGACATTGAAGATTACAATGTCTTTATGAAATATATCAGACGACTTGCTAACTACATACAAAAAGAACTACAATTATTCACCATAGACTCAATTGAAGAAGCTATAATCAAAGCCATTACCATTGAGGCCAAAGACAAAAGACTTGATAAGAAGGATGAAAAACATACAACTGCAAGTAGATCTGATTGGAAGAATAAAGGCAAATAGATCAAGGATGGCCTAACACAAAAAAATTACTGTGATCATTGTAATTATAGTAAACATGTAAAAAATAAGTGTTGGATACTTTATCTTGAGTTAAGACGTAAAAATTAAAGGAACAACTAGGAAAGGAACAATAGGAAGGCCATGATGGCAGTGCGATAGGCAAAACACCTTCTAGAGTTAAAGTAACCTGATACTACACTTGCCTTAATGACTTCACCAATAGATGTTATAGATGTTTACAACCATGAAGAACTATTCCATTTCAACATTCAAGTGAAACAGAGTGTTGTATAACCAATTATCAATCTTAGAAGTAAAAAAATATGATTTTGGAGGCTCTAGTGAAGAAGGTAGGCTTATAAACAATGCCTTAACCTAAGCCTTACCCACTAGGTTGGATTCAAAAGGACATTGACATGCAGATTACAATGCAATGTACCTTCAAATTTACAATCACTAATCATTACATCAATGAAGTGACATATGAGGTGGTTCCATCAGATGTATGCCAAGTTATATTGGGAAGTCCATATCTATGGGATTGTGATGCAATTCATTACAGGAGGCTTTATAAGTATCATTTGGTGAAGAATGGAAAGGAGTTCCACAAAAATGCTTGTAAGCCCAAAACTATGGAAGATTTGCTAACAGTTAACCAGAACAAGTAGTTAGTTAACTCTTATGGATAATTCATTTTAGTAATGATTCAACCATAAGATTAATGTGCTGATGTTGTCACTTTGTTAATTATAACTCTACACCTTCATAATGTTCTGATATTTGAAAATTGCAAAAGGATTTTAAGGATCTTTTTTAGGATGTGCAAGGATTACCACCGTAAAGAGCTATAGAATATGAAATTTAGTTAGTAGGAGATTCACCTCTACCAAACTTGGGTATATATTGCACTTCTCTAATGGAAAGTGAAGAAAAAAAGAAGCAAATACAAGTACTTCTTGAACAAGGAGTTATCAAGCCCAGCTACTTACTATGTGGTTCACCAGTGTTACTTATGCCCAAGAAAGACATATGTGTGTGAACTATAGAGCACTTAACAAAATCACTATCATGAATCAATATTCACTACTGAGGGTTGATGATCTCTTAAATCAATTACATGGTGCTCGATTCTTCAGCAAAATTGATATGAAATCACGTTATCATCAAATACACATCCATGAAGAAGATACTTGGAAAAATGCTTTTAAAATAAAGTAGGGATTATTTGAGTGGTTGGTTATGCCATTTAGACTATGTAATGCTCTAACTACCATTATGAGGCTAATGAGTGAAGTACATCATCCTTTCATTGATGACTTTGTCATTATCTATCTGGATGACATACTAATCTACAACATCATATGGGAGGACCACATCCGTCATATTGCTCAGGTTATAGAGGTTCTACAAGATAGTCAACTGTGATTAAATATGAAGAAATGTGAATTTAGGAAGTAAGAGCTTATCTACATAGGGTTCATTATTGGTGCAAGAAAGCTCAAAGTGGATCCAGAGAAAGTATAAGTTATCAATCAATGGTCCATACCCCATTTAGTGACCGAAGTTCAAATCTTCATAGGTGCATGCCAATATTTGAGAAAGTTTATTAGACAGTTTTCTCTAATTTTAGAACCATTACATTTTATCATGAAGGCCAATCAAAAGTTTGAATAGTCAAAGAAACGTGAAGAATCCCTTAAGTTATTGAAATGAAAGATTACTGAGGCCCTAGTGTTAGCATTGCCAAATCTATAGAAAGCATTTAAAGTAAAAGCAGATGCATCTAACTATGCAATGGGAGCCCTATTACTTTAGGATGGCAAACCAGTTACATACCATTATGAGATGTTCACTGGACTAGTACTGAACTATCTAACTTATGATAAGGAGTTATATGCCTTGCATCAAGCAGTGAAGCAATGGAAAGCTTACTTGTTAGGGATGGAAGTTGTGGTACACTCTAATCATAAATCTCTTTAGTATCTAACTACATAATTAAAGTTATAGTAAGCTTAATATATGAAATGGATGTCTTACATACAATAATTCAATATTGTCATTAAGTATAAAAATGGAATTGTTAATAAGTTGGCGGATATGTTATCTTGGCCCCATACACCAGTAAGTTTTGCATTATTGATGGTTATACAGATCTAGCCTATAGTTCCTTTTGAGTATGTGAAAGGGTATGACACAGACACTGATTTTAGTTCAGCTCATGCTAAGCTACAACAAGGGAAGACCAGTGAGTTTCAACTGAAGGATGGACTAATGTACAAAGGAACATAATTATGCATACCAGAAGATGGTGATAGATTGTAGTGGATTCATGAAGCTCATACTTCCAAAGTTGTAAGACATTTTGGAGTAAAGAAAACTTCATTAAATCTATGTTGATATGTCTTTTGGCCAAAGATGCACCTAGATGTCTCTCGATATATATGAGGTTGTGTTCTTTGCAATACCTTTAAGCCTTCTAATAGGAAGTTAGGACTATATCTTCCATTGCTAGTACCTAATTGACCTTAGGAGAGCATTTCAATGGACTTTCTTGGAGGATTGCCTAAAACCAAGTCAGGGAATGATTACTTATTTATGGTAGTGGATCGTTTAAGTAAGATGGTGATAGTCATTCCACGTAAGAAGACTGTCACAAGAGGAGCTACTAAATTATTTTTCCAATATGTTTGGAAACATGTTGGCCTCCTAACATTGATTATATCAGATAGAGATAGTCAATTCTTAAGCTATTTCTAGAGGTCTTTATAGGGAATGATGGATACCAGTTTGAAGCGTAGTACTACATTTCATCCTCAAACTAATGGAAAAATAAAGGTCATTAATAGGACTTGGTACACTTATTAAAGGGATATAATTCCAAACATCCTAAAACTTGGGATGAAAGCCTTCCTTATTTATAATTTACATTTAACCATGTAATTCATGGCTCCACACTCAAATCTCCATTCAAGGTTTGTTTGGGTTACTTACCTTAAAGCCCTTTTGATATGGCATTCACTATAAATGACAAATCATTAAGTGGAAAGGAAGTAGAAGAACATGTTCAAGCATAGAAATTTCTCGAACAAGTTAGAAAGATTCACTCAGAAGTGAAAGCACAACTACAACATTCATAACAGCGACATAAAAATCATCGTGACAAACATCGTGTGCCATGTAAGAAGGAGACCTAGTATGGCTACACCTTAGTAAAGAATGGTTATAAGGAGAAGGAAAGAAATTAAAGCCTATCAGATATGGACTTCACAATCATTAAGAAAATTAGTGATACTACCTTCCCACTTGACTTACCACCATACATGCAAATGTTCTCGATCATCAATGCTAAAAACTTAAAGCTCTTTGAACTGTCTCTATTGGATGATGATCTCGATAAGGATGCCTATCTTCCCTCAGTCAATGACTTGAAGATGGAGCAAGAAGATCCTTTAGATGATGAACATATATTAGAGCAAAAGATTCATGAAACCCGACATGGAACGCATAAGTATTTCCATATAGGCATAAAAAGTCAACTTCCCAACAAATCTAAATGGTACATACAGGATAAGGCAGGTATAGAGTTTCCTCATCTTAACATAACTTGAGTAGGAGCGCAAGGTTCCTAAAATGGGCGAGTCATAATCCAAAATGATCTATTATTAGCTATAATTAATTAGTTATGTTATGATCAATTAATTATATTTATTTACTAATAAATTACCATGGGTTTGTTAGTTATAATAAATTAATTATAAAATAGTTAAATCCTTAAAAAACCATTGATTGTGAATGGTTTATATTTATTTACTAACTTTAGTTATCTATTCTAAGAAAAAGGTCTTATATATAAATTGTGTTACTTGAATGAATTAATTAAGCAATTGAAAGCATTTTCATAATTACAAACTTATTTTCTTTGTAGTATTTTTATTTCCTCCTCCCTTATTAAGTAGTCTACTTCCAAAAGGGAAGTAGTGACACTTATTTCTACTCAAAGTTCTATCTCCTATAAGTTTTGGATCACAAACTACCTCTCAAAACAACCCAAACAAGATTCCTAATCTTAAAACTAGACTTTAAATTTGAAATCGAGACATTAAAGTGTTGAACCGGGACTTGAGAGTGTTGAATTGAGGCCCTAAAATTTGGTTCAGTCTTTAAGGGTTCAAATTAAACCTAAATGTTTGGAAACTCTTAGAAATCTTATAAAACCCATTGAACTAAATAAAAAAGGACCAAATGACCCAAAAAACTATAAGTGAATTCAATAAATTCAAAGTGTAAAATTTTTTTTACTCCTCAACAAAGACTGGTGCTATATGTGGTTCCTACCATATAAAAAAAAAATAAAAAACTTACTTAAAACCCCATAAAACATCTATGGAAAGGATCCATGCATGTAGCTTAAGAAAAGCCACATGCATAGGTTAAACCCATTCACGTGGGTAAAACCCACGTGCGTGGATGGAATCCATATATGTCAATTTCCTATAAACCATGTACATGGGTATGATCCTCGCATGTGGCACATGGGTTTTCTCTTAGTTTGCCTTTAAAATACCCATTTTAAAGTATTTTAAGGGACTTTTGGGTGATTTTTAGTAACTATTAAAATTCTTGGCAATTGTTCAAGAAATGGCATGAATTTAGAGACATTTTAGTGACTTAAAAGAGCCAAAAGACTCTTAAAAATCACTTAAAATAAGTCTCAAACCCCTATGTATATGGTGATCGACTTGTGGAAACCCATATCCTCAAACACTCTCTATTAAAAAAGTATCATTTTTATGGGTTTTAAGACCTAAATCACTAAATCAAACCACAACTTTGTTAAAACACGCTTCAAGAATAAGCCATATAAGGACCCAAATAATCATTTTCAATAAAAAAAATTTATAGTTTTTATTCATTTTGCATATATTTCTTCTTTTACTCAATTTTTATCATTTCCATTCTCATTTTTTGTGTATTTATTTTATTTTATTTTTATTTTGTGGTATTAATTGGTTTTTGGTGATTTTGTGGTGATATTTTTCTGAAGTAGTAATTTTATGGAGAAGGGGAGTTAGAAGAAATGAATCAGGAAGTGTTTTTTTTTTTTTTTTTTTTTTTTTTTTTGATTTGTTGGTTTGATATCACTTATTTATATTTTGCATTTTTAGGTGTTATTTGACACTTTTATCATCATTTGCATTATAAAGTTTGCATTTTCATGCAATTTTCTATCATTTATCAACAAAGTTTGTATTTCTATTTATTGTATGATAATATTTTCTTTAAATGGGTATTCATTAATAAAGTTGAGAACTTTATCATAAACTTCACATTGTCAAATTCCTTTTGTTAATTTTAATAAGAAATATGTTGGCATTTTTATCAATAAAATGTAATATAAATAGGATTGTTAATATAAAGTTAATATTTTTATTGATATAATATATCTTTTTATATTTATTATGAAAATGATATAGTTGGCTATAACATAAAATATTTTTTATTTATTAGATGGAAAGTATTTGATAAAGATATTCATTTATCTATTTGCATGTCATTCATATCATTATTTTGGTAAAGTACTAATAACCTTATGATTAATTATCTTATTTAGGTAGTGTGTTGGAAATCACTCGAGGTATTTACCTTAGTCATTTATTTAAACCACACATCTTCATCTATATAATATCTTCACCTGTCTATTTTGATGCTCCTATATATTTTAATTTATTTTTATCTTGTTCATCTTCATATAAATAAATAGTGATGGGAGTGAATATATTTAATTGTTATTTCTTGGTTATGAATAAAACTTAAATTAATAAGACGTTCTTCCTCAATCTGATTCCTAAAACCATTATAATACAGATTTGAGGCATTATCCCTTTACTCTTTTCAGTTACAAATTGCATTGTATTAAAGTCTCCAACAAAGCTACCAAGGATGTTGCATTCCTTACTAATCTCTTGCAAATAGGGTGATAAAAGGTTGCAAGTTGCCTTATTAGGGCTTTTATAAATAATTGTAAGAGTTCAATTCTGATTAGCTTTGTCCACCACCTCTCCATGAATAAATTATGGATTAGAGCCCAATAAGGAGAATGAGATTCTATTATATTTCCTACATAACTAATTACTACCATTGAATCTATAATCCACCCATTGAACTTGATTAGTTTGAGAATCACTAATTTTAGTTTTTAGTAGAATGAGCACCTCAGGAGAGTGCATATGAATTAAGTCATGCATGACTAAAATAATTCTTTTTTTTTTAATTCCTTGGAAATTCCATGATAATAACTTAACCATGAAGACAGTTATATTACAATTGGTTTAGGTTTTTAACTCGTTGGTTAAATCTTTCTTCATCATTGATCTCATATACTGCTAACATTCTTGCTTGAACCTGCTCATGTGGTTCCTCTATCTCCTCTAAATAACCTTCATAAGGGGCAGTTGGTTGAGGAAATTTCAAATTTCTTAAATAATTAGGCTTATAACTATGACATCTAGGCATCACAGTCATGAAAGGATACACACTGTGAAAATAATACATTTATTAATGACTTTATAATTAAAATTTCTTTGGAAATAGTATGATGATCCAACATGATTGCTATACGAGACCCATGGGCTCCTCCTCGAGTTAAACCACCTTTTTCACTTTTCCTGCCATATGAAGTAGGCTCAGATCCCTTTGCATTATTATTATAAATAAAATCATAAGCTACCAACTCTCTCCCATCCATTTGCTTCTATGTTTTTCCTTTTTCATTCCATATTTTCCTCTACTTCCCTAAAAGAGGGACTACATTGATTCTTTCCCCAAATTATGGTGCCTTTCCTTACTAGTATTGATTATTTGCCAAGCATCTCTCTTCTTTCCTTTTAGATCACCTTGATTAGCTTTCTTTTTTTTTTTTTAAGTTACCAACATCTATTGACCATATAACTTTGCAATCTTTAGATTAATCTTTGTAGCTACTGAAGCACTAGAGGTTGGAGCTTGATTGTGATTATAAGTATTTTTATGCTCCTTAGCATCTCCCACTAATTCTATATAGTTTTCTTTTTACTGGCCATATTTACCAAATTGAAAATATATATATTCTACTTATCAATGAAGTCTAAATTTTGACATAAGACATTTTTTTTAGGGGCACTTCCATACATACATGTGCATACTTATCTCGAGCGTTAGGTAAAGTGGTTTTGTTGATCTTCAACACTTGCCAATCCTACTCCCGAATCTAGGGAGAAATGTTTCATCATGATACTCAACATGTAGGTCAGGAAATCTTACCTAATTTGTAAGTTTATTAATGGAGAATAACACAAGATCAAAGTTGGGGAACCATTTACTAACAACTAAGTAGTGATCTATTATTAGCTATGAACCTTTAAAAAGGGCACAATTATACTTATCTAAACTAGTGAACCTTACTAAGTAATAATTGTGCCCTATATCTACCATAATAATATAAGACTAAATCTTATAAAGGGAAGCAATTCTATATAAGATTAAGTTATATCCATATTATGGTTGACCAACTCAATAATAAAGGTTCATCTCTATTATTGTGCAATTGCTATTTTGCTCCTTTATGACTTGATTGTTAGTCATTCAAGGTCCTCTATATCCCCATCATCTTCCTCATCATCTGAAATCTCTTTCATGTATTCAACTTCATCGATCTCCTAAACTGAAGCTCCACACGACCTTTTGCTCATTATAGTGTCACAGAAGGAGATATTCAGATGATATGTGTCTATATTAGCGATCACTTCTAAGGTTCCAGTGCTCCTAATTACCTATGCATGACCTTCTTTCTCTATGTTAAATTTAATTTTCTTATTTCTCTAGGTAAGAAGATTTGCCTCCTTATCAGATTTTGGGGTTCTAATTGTAAAGGTTTTTGTATATTTTTGTATATTAATGATTATAAGGTATTAGAAAACTATATATAGAGAAGTTATTAATACAAGATGAAAGGATGAGAATACATAACTAACGAATAAATAATGATAAATGCAAGTAACAATTATAACTAATGAATAAATAATGACAAATGCAAGTAACAACTAAATAAATATCTTATAAGCCCATTGTAAACCCTTGAATATAATGAAGATTTAAATGGTTATGCAGTGTCTGGAATTGAGGATTTGGTGATTAAATCAGCTAGTTGATGTTGAGTGGATGTAGAATGAACCTGGAGAAAACTAGAGGCAACTTATTCACAAATATAGTGATAATCCAACTCTATGTGTTTTGTGTGGGCATGAAAGACCATATTAAAACTGAGATAAATAGCTATGATGTTATCATAACATAAAATAACTTTGTTAAGTGGATGACCAAGTTCATTAAGAAAACCTTTTAGCCAAAGTAACTTTGAGGTGGCATTAACTATGACCTTATACTCACTTTTAGTTAATGATCTTGCTATAGTTAGTTGTTTCTTTATCATCCATGAAATCAAAGAACTTCTAAGATAAATAGCATAACCGTTAGTAGAATGACAATCATCACTACCCCAATAATTACTGGCATAGCAATTTAGAGAAAGTGAAGACTAATTAAAAAAGAAGAGACTGAATGACTTAGTACCTTGAACATAGAGGAGTAGCCTTTTGAGTGTTTTCCAATGAATAAGTATAGGATTATGCATGAACTAACATATCTTGTTGACACTAAATGCAAGATCTGGATGAGTGATAGTGGCATATTAAAGCGCTTTTATAATTTAGTAATAAACATCACCATTTTATAAAGGACGGTCTACATATTTGTTTAAGGAAATCGAGGTGAACATTGGAGTTGCAGAAGGCTTATAGTTTGACATGCCATAGTAATGAAGAAAATCAATAAGGTACCATCTTTGGGAAACATAAGTCCTAACCATTGCATGATGAAGTTCAAGGCTGAGAAAATAGTGCAATTGGCCAAGATCATGAATTGAAAATTCTTACTACAAAACTAAATGATGTGCAAAATAAATTTGGAACAAGAACCTGTAAGCACAATATTGTCAATGTAGACTAACAAAAAAGTAATGTTAGTGCCTTGTTGAAGAATAAATAAGGAATTTTCAACTTTAAAAGATACAAAATGTAAGGAGTGAAGGTATTTGTTTAGCCAAGTAAACCAAGCATGAGGTTCTTATTTTAAACTATAAATGGAGCTATTTAATTTACAAATACAATTTGGATAGGCCAAGTTAACATAACCTTGAGGTTGAGCCATATAAAGTGCTTCATCTATATAACCAAGAAAAATGCATTTGATACATCCAAGTAGTGCAAGGGCTATTTATGTATAGTAGTAATTGCTAGGATATCCTGAATAGTAGTAGCTTGAGTGCAGGGCTGAATGTTTCCAGCTTGAGTGCAGGGCTGAATGTTTCCTTGTAATCAATGCTTAAAAGTTGAGTAAAATCCATGGCGACAAGTTGAGCTTTGTATTGTTCAATGGCTCCATTAGGTTTGCGTTTGATGTGGTAAATCCATTTGTTAGCTACAATGTTGGCTTTTAGTGAATATGGAAAAGAGAAATATGGAGATGGTAGAGGTGCATTTGTTTATTTAACAACCATGTGAGCTAGAGGAGGCTCTTGTATATTTTTTTTATTAAGATTTCATAGGCAACTAATTGCCCATAAAGTTATTGAAAGGTAGTTGTTAATAATGTTTGATTTAAAGTAGTGATAATGCTATGAAAATCATATCTAATATTTTAGTTAATGATTGAATTAAATTGAATTCAATATTGGAGAGAGGTAAATGATTGCATTGAATTCAATATTGGAGAGAGGTCGAGCAACAACAGCTAATTCATTAACTAAAGATTTAGTTTTTTGAAGATACTAAGAAATAGTTAAGTCATTATTCTTTGATTCTTGGAGTTCTATATGGAGTTACAATTGGCGATTCTGAGATATAGAACCAAAAGCACTTTCTAGTGCTTTCCATGTAGTAAATGATGAATTCATACCACTAACATAAGAAAAAAATTTCTTAAATAAAGAAGAGAAAATCCATGAAAGTAAAAGTTAATCTTTTTGAAACCATTCAATAAATAGAAGGTTTGGTGTATCTGGATTTGAGGTATTTGTAGAAGGGATAATTGTTAGTGGTGCAAGTACAAATCCATCAATGAAATCGGTTAACTTATGATAATTGAGTAGAGGTTGAAATTGGATTTTCCATGTAAGATAGTTTCTTGAATTGAGTTTGATTGAAAGTGTATGATTTGTAGTAGAGGAGATAGGAAGAGAAGAGGAGGTTGGAATAATTTACCCCGCCATTATTTAGGCTTGGATAGCATGTAAAAGTTTTTGTATATTTCTATATATCAATGATTACAAGGTATTAAAAAACTATATATAGAGAAGTTATTGATACAAGATGAAAGGATTAGAGTACATGACCAATGAATAACTAATGATAAATATTAGTAACAACTAAACAAATATCTTATCATCGGCCACCTCGTTATTAATTATTGCAAAAAACTAAGGTTTATCACTGATTTAAAACTTAGCAATTTGGTACTCTTAATAATTGTTCTATTTAGGCATTTTCATATTGTAAATTACGACTAACTAATATATCAGTATTGTTGCTGAACAAAAATCTTAAAATGAGAATTAGTGAATCTAATAATAAAATTTTACATGTGAAATTTTGGTTATATTCCATGCCTTTCTGTTTTGCATACTCCTATCAGAAAGGAAATTATACTTAAAGACCCAATTTTGAAGATGGGTCTTGTTGGAGTTATGATTTTACTAATCATAACTCAACTTCTTTACTAATCATAACTCAACTTCTTTACTAATCATAACTCAACTTCTTTATTTCAAATTATTTTCTGATTTTTAACGCATTTATTTTGAATATCTTAATTTTTATTTTTATTTCAAACAACAATTACCTTATAGTTTTCAATTAATTCTTAATGGTGTGGTAATCAGTAATAGAATATTGTAGAAATATGCTACAACTTAATATCCATGTGCGCAAGGAGCATTATATAGGTGTTTACCTAACTTTATACTTGGAAAACCATCAATTATATCTCGAAATTTAAGCTAATTATCAGTTAAATCATACTTTAAAAGTTATTTCAAGTTGCTCATTCAACTTTATAAATCGTGTCAATTCTATCCAATTTCATTTAAAGGACCTAATTGTATTTTTAAAAATTATTTTTGGATCCCTATAAAATAAATTTGACACTTATTAAATTTTTATCCTCTTTTTCCTATAAGAAAAAAAAAATATTAGAAAATATTTTTAAATTCTAATTTTGTCACAATTGACATAGATTTAGAAATTAATTTGTAAATATTTTTCATAAAATTTTAAACTTTCACTTAAAATTCTTAAATTTTTAACTATTTTAAAATTTATTTCTAAACTCTCAACCACATTATCTAAAAATTTTCCTAATAGAGGTCAGCTAAAAATATTAGTAAAAAATATATAAATAATTCTTTAGTTTTTCTAAAAAAAAGTGGAAAATAATAAAAATGAGAATTTTATTATTATTTATAGTGATAGTTGAAAGTGGTTATTTTATTGATTTTTATTTTTATTAATATTATTCTACATAATAAATTGATTCACAAATTATCACTTTTTCTTATTATTTTTAATTGATACATAAAATTAAAATTTTAAGTAAAAAATAAAAATTAATTTTTAAATTTATTTAAAAATAGCAAAATTAAAACTTAAAATTATTTTTCACAAAATTTATTTTAAAAAAAGAAATAAATTGAATAAGTGTCAAATTAATTTTATAGGGATCTAAAAGTAATTTTTGAAAATACAATTAGACCCTTCAAATAAAATTGGATAGAATTGACACAATTTATAAAGTTGAAGGAGTAAATTGAAATGATTTTCATAATAGAATTTAATTAATAATTGGCCTAAAGGTGAGGATAGAACAAATCATTTTCCCTACTTTAAATGGGTGGAGATTTTTGCACTCTATCCATTGATTTTTGCACTCCATTTTTATTTTTTTTACTATTTTAAATTACATAACTATCATCTGTTTAAAATATTTATTCTTTTACTAATTACAACTACTAAACTATCTTTTTTTTTTATTTATCATTTTTCTTCCAAATTCATTGTTTGATGTTCAACATTTTAAAATTACTTGTAATTGTTTTTTTTTTTGTATTAATAAAATTTAATATTGTCAATTTTTTTTTATAATTACTCTTTAACTTTATCTTGATTGTAAAATTCGCACCAATAATAGTAAATAACACATTTTATATTTTTTTTATGAAGATGTCATTTTAAATATCTTATGCACATGATTTTATTTTTTATTTTATCATTATTTTTTTAAAATAATTTAAAAATCAAATTATGTGATTAAAAAAATCATTATAAAATTTAAAAATGATTTATCATATCACAAATTTAATAAATAGAGGTAAAATAAATTTACATGTAATTTAGCTCAAATATATCCCAACAAATATTTTAATTAAATTATATTACAAAAAGTCCATTTAATAAAAAATGTAGTACTTACTTTTCTATTATTATGTTATAACACACTTTCAAAAAAATATATGTTATAACATTTGTCTTAAAAATTAAAATTGCAACAATTTTTTATATGATGAATTTTCATTAAATTTCTATAATATTTGTTTTTAATAATGTAAATTGATATTTTATTTAATCATTTATCATTTAATCATATGTTAACATTAAAAAGCAAAACGGACTTTGGAAATGCATCTAGAAGGCCTAAAAATCCTAGGAACCAACTTCGAAATAGCATGCATAAAACCCGATAAGTGTGTGTGGAAGGCCAAAATGCACGTGCATGCTTGGCCTGTGTGAGCACACACATACTTTGCACGACCATGTGCAAAATTCTTTATATACATGCGCGACCATGCCCCCACCACCTTATTCTACCCAATTTTCCCTGTAAATAGACCCCTTTACACCCCATTTTGAGGGGGTAGCAAGTGGAAACACACACAAACTCAAAAATCGGTCTGATCAAAGGCGCTCGAAATCCCTTTCCAAATAGTTTTTGCTCTCCCACAACCTTTCTCTTAGGTTATTAAATCCCTTTTCCACCAAACCAAACCTCATCTTTGTCAAAACACGCTTTAAAGGTATACTATCTAGCATCACTCTACTATCATTTTGAACCTCTCGACAAGGAAAGTTTGATAATCTCTTAAAGCTAAAACTTTAAAACCCACACAAGTTAAGTCGAGTCTAAGGACCACACAATTATTTTAGCACGTTTATTTTATTGCACTGCATTTTATTTCATTGTCGCAAGAATTTGGGAATACTGTTGTGCTTGTGTGAGGAGATTGGCAATCTTGCATGCTATGTGAATAATATATGCTTTGTTATGCTCATTTCATATCATCATTCTGCATCCTCTATTTCCAAAATCATGAAATCAGATCGTAAATTCCAATAATGTGAAAAGTTCATATCCTATAATAGAGTCATCGTGCTCTTGGTCTAGCGATGACCTGGTGCATCCTTTATATTATCATCATACATCATCATAGCATAAATAATCACCACATGCATCTATAACATCCTATTATTCATGAAATCGAGCAAGCTGTGTGAATGGTCATTTTAATCTTATAGATCAATCATATCAAAATTAGATTTACTTTTTCATAATCTTTCCCTTTTCATATTTATTTTATTAGGAAAGCGATGTAATAATTAAATTTTCAACCTTATTATCTTCCATTATCTAATGTACTGTGTGAATACTATACAAATTGTCATTATCAAAACTAGGGTGTTACGGTAGCTATATATCAAATATCGTATAATGAGAAATAGTAAAAAAGTATATGTGATCCCCCAAACCCAAAAATCTCTAATGTGGACAATACTCATTGAGTGACTCAATGATGTCCGTTTCTTTTCCCAGTGACTCTACAAAATCAAAAGCATTTCGTCCTCATGAGAATAATCATTTTTCCTTATTCGGTAAAGTTGCCATGTCCCTTGGAAATGGAAAGACCAATAAAATGTCCTATGAAAACATATCGCTATCCAAAATAGAGAGAGGTTGCTCACAATGGTGACTCTATTGGGGACTTCTAAGTAAAAGGGATCAACTAAAAAATGATTATTTCTCATTATGTAATACATAATTGTATAGAGCCCCTCACCACTGCATTTGCACTACACATCACACGTGCACCACTTGTCCTTAAAAGCTTCGATAATACTAAATGACATTGCCACCATGATTCCACTTGAGTCACAGGGCGACGAAGATATGGTATTATCACCTTTAGTCTTTTCTCATGCATTCGTCAAACTCATCTGACCAGAGTTTATAACCCAAGTCCTTAAGTAGGGCGATCGAGTTATTAAAAGAATGCTAGACTCACTGACCGGAGTTTGTAACCTTAGTCAATTGGGGGCATTCTTGCTAAAGGAACCTTTAGCCTTTCACCCTGACTTAGCTCATATAAATAAACTAGTAGCAACATCCACTAGGATTCCACCAAGCTATGAATGTTATCCTTGTCCCAATGCTATATGTTTGACTTGATATTCATAAATGGCATGATCCTCCTAGTGTTTATCATTAAATGACGTTGTAATGTTAGTTTGCATAGAATATTTATGATCAGGACCATGTGATTTTCATCTACTTCATGTGAGCCTAAGGCATGAGGAATGATAAGAATCATGTACCTCAACTTGAATAGTCTATGTAAATTAAAAAATAACAACATCCCTTGATGACAAAACCAAAAAGATGTCATCCATTTATCCTTATTAGATCAAATGAATGGATTAGGAACCTAACTAGATTGTGGACCTTTATGTCGGTAAAATCAAACTGTAAACTATCAAACGATACTTTCATGACTCCCAGTAAACATATCGAATATCGATATGGGGGCAAGAACTTAAACTCCCTTTAATTGACCTTAATCCAATGTATACGGGCGCATATAAGCTTTGGACATCATTTGAAGCCTGACAATTGACCCTCACATTGACATTATATGATTACCTCAAGCACATTTGAGTATCGTTCCTCACTTTACCCTTTGGTTTTTACCAACATAGATCAAATCAACCTAGTTCTGAGAGTGGAACCATAGTCCCTTAATGACTATAAGTTCAAAACCTACCTAGGAAAGAGATTGAATGACCTTATGGAGAAATAAGGTTAGAAGTGAGAGTTTGCTTATGATTAGTTTGTTCATTATGCAGGAAAAACTAACCAGCTTTAATATGCATACATCACATATAGCATGTGCTAACCACTATTTTTTTTATAGGAATAATCATTTTTTTTTCATAGAATTTTGCATCCACTCCATGCATAGATGCTCACCCTTTTATTTTACAGGCACATGTCATGCATCATTCATTTAGCTAACCCTAATAAATGAACAAGAATACAACATAAGTGACCAAGAAGATACATCCTATCAATAATTCAAATACAAGCTAAAATAGGGGATCCAAAAGTTGCTCGTTGATGGCACTAGAACTGGAATCCTCTAAGCCCAAATTAAAGCCAAAAGTGCTCGAGATGGGAATAGCACACCACTAAATAAAGCTTCTGCATCTGTTCACCTGCGGGTAGATAAGGCAAAGGGAATTCCCTACACTCCAGTTCAAGTTGATGATGACAATGGCTACTACTAAGATCTCAGGAATGCACCAAAAGCTATAAAAATTATTGATATGACCAAGCCTAAATTGATAAGGGAGGTCAAACTATTGGCCAACATGATGGCACAGTTGGAATTTGCCTTCAAAGATAAAGGAACTCATGGCTCTAAAATCTTAACCGACCTGGCACTGTTTAAAGATGAGCCACTTTTAGATGATTTTAAGCTACCAAACTTTGCTAAGTTTGACAAAATAGGGGATTCGAGGGTCCATCTAAGGCAATATGCTACATTCATGCTTGCTAAAAACCTTACAGAATCACAGATTATTCAGTTCTTCTTCACATCACTAGATGAAGGATCGAGGGCATGGTTCTTTAACCTTAAAGATGAAATCAAAAGCGATTAGCTGTTGCTAACTGAGAAGTTTATCAAGTAGTATGAATACAACACTCATTTAGGCATCAGTCGAAGGGACCTTGAGACCACAGAGTGAAAACTTAGTAAAGCTTTCTCTGATTATGTCACAAGATGGTGGGGGAAAGGCAGTCAAAATGAGAAACCATCCTCCTGAGGATGAACAAATAGAGCTGATAATCAAAGGGGGCACTACTACACTTCAGAAAATATATGATCTTTGATCATTATCCTTACTTTAGAGCTCTCCTTCAGGTTGGGATCAGAATTGAGGATGAGGAGCCTCAGCAAGCTAGAAACACTTTTCATTGCAATACTTAACCAAACATCCAGAACACCTTCACCCGAGTTATAGAAATAAATATGACCCAACTTAACACCCAAAACTCACCATATATCAATGCAATTAGACCACCAAGAAAATTCTCAAACTTTAACCTCCCACTATCCAAAGTATTCCAGAGACTTCAATAAAAGAACCACCTATAACCATAAGAGCTTAGGGCTCTTCTAAACCCACTACCACCTCAGATTGACCAAAACTTATTTTGCCACTTTCACCAGATGCCTGGCACACCACTGATACATGTAAAACTCTTAAAAATGAAATCCAAGACCTTATTAACTCTGGAAACATTGATGACCCAAAAAAATGACCTAGTATCAAGACTAATCCTCTCCTAAACTATCAAAACATGCCTTCACCAATCATCAACATGATCTCTTCCAATCTACCAGAAGACCTTATTAAAAAATCAATCCAAGCCATACAAGAAACCCAAGATAAGCTTTTAGAGGACAAACCCTCGAATCCCATTCTTGAGCGCAATGATTCTAGTGAAGATGAGCAATGCCCTTCTGCCTTTGAATATATTCTAATGCCTAAAAAATTCTTTCCCCACTTGATGATGCAAAAAAGAGCTAGGGATATAACTCTCCTTATGAACGGTAAAGTGATTGATTGCCCTTACTCATAAGAAGCAGACACATACAAAAATCTCAATAATGACCATGAGATATGGGATTTACTGGGGGTAACCATCTAGGAAGTTTGACTACAAAGTCAAGTATACAGCAGCCCCTGCTACCCACACACTCTTAGAAAACATAGTACCCTTAGGATGAGGAGAAGAATTTGACAATGAAGATAAGATGGTAATACTATTCAACTTCAGAACCTACAAGTTATGGGGATAGACATATGGTACAACTCTGATAATCTTGAAATCATTGTTTAGGACTAGAACATCAGTACTAAAGCATATAAGAAAGCAGTTGAGAAGCCCTCACTAGTAGTCAATCATGCAACTCACAACGGGCTAGTATATCAACCTTTTGAGAAAGAGAAGGAACCCTTTAAGGAGAAAGAAGTAGCAAGAGATCAAGCTCCAATTAAAAAGGAAGACACTACCCTTAAATAGCTAAAAACTCAAGCACAAGCATCTGGGACCTACTCAATGCCTCCAAGAAGCATAAAGATGCCCTAGTCAGAGCAATAGATGAAGCAAAGATTACCACCGATGCCTCACCTTATGAGATGATAGCCTCTCTAATGAAAGCTCTTTCCCATACAATCACCTTTTTATATGAATATTTACCCTTAAAGGGAAGGGTCCATAATTGTCCTCTCTTTATATAGGCAATTGTCAAGTCTAAGAAGACCCCGTGTGTTATGGTAGATGATAGGTCTACCATTAATTTTTGCCCCTTGAGGTTGCTACATAAGTTTGAGATGAATGTTGAAAACCTAAAAGAATCCAATATGGTCATACGATCTTATGATGATTTAAAGAAGCTAGTTATCAGTACTTTCAAAGCAGTAGTTACAGTAAGAGATATCAAATCAGTAATAAAATTTATTATCCTGGACATCCCTTTGACTCTTGGCCTACTACTAAGAAGACCTTAGTTCCTCCCATTAGGGGGCATACCTTCCATTGTGCATCAAAAGATCAAGTTGCCTTTGAATAGAAAGGTCATTACCATCCTTGTTGAAACAAACAACATTATTTCATGTTTGAATGTGGTCCCACTAGGATTCCAGGTGTATATGATCAGTGATAGTCATGTCGATCCTAAAGTTATTGATATGATGAAGAAGATGCAATATCTTTCTGGAACAGGCTTAAGAGGAAGAAATATTGGAGTCATAAAATTTCTTGACTTTTGAGGGTAGACCAACGTATATGATCTAGGGTATGATCTTACAAAGGATATTAGGGCTAAGAAGTCAACCTCTTTTATGGCTAAAAGGTCAACCCAAGTCTATCAAGGACAAGTTGAGAAGTGGATGATCAATGGAATTGAGAAATTAAGGTTTGAGATCTTTAATCACACCCTCAAGGAGAAGCATTTACCAGAAATGATCATTGAGATTAACATTTATGTGCTGATGAAAAACCTAGAGATAGAATTTGAGAGTGAAGCTATTAATCATGCTCAAGCTGTTACCATCCTCAAATTGAGCATTGATGACATCCTGTTTGAAGACATTACTGATGATGATCTCTATACTTTTTCTTTATTTGAAAATGATAATGTAATGAACTCTAAATTTAATGCAATGAAATATGATTTTGCTTACTTGTTTGATGTCTTTCTTGATGGTAGTGTGCATTGCATTGAGAAAAACATTAGCATATTTAACATTCATTCCATATGCACTGAATCACTTAACGTTGGCACAAAATTTGAACCACACATTTTGCATATTTTAAAAGATGTTACCCCTGATGAGAGGAGAGAGATTGAAAAAATATTAATAAAATATTCAAAGGTATTTTCCTGGACATACGACGATATGCCTAGTATTGACAAAGACATTGCTAAAATGCAATTCCTACCAAATATGGGTGAAAATTGGTAAAACAGAAACTAGGAAGACTCAGACCAGAATGGGCCTAATTAGTAAAAGAGGACATCAAGAAACAAATTAAGAAAAAATTCCTAGAGGTAGCAGACTATCCAGAATGGTTAGCAAATGTGGTTCCGGTGTTGAAGAAAGATGAAATGGTTAGAATTTGTGTTGACTATAGAGATATGAATAAGGCCTGCTCAAAGGATGATTTCCCACTACCTCACATAGACATAATTGTTGATAACGCCACCATATATGCAATGTATTCCTTCATGGATGAATTCTATGGGTATAATTAGATCCTAATGGTCATTATCGACAAAGCAAAGACAACTTTCATAATAGAATGAGGTACTTACTACTACAGAGTAATGCCTTTTGGACTAAAGAATGCAAGGGCAACCTACTAGAGAATGACAACTGTAATGTTCCATGACATGATATATAAATAAGTGGAGGTATATGTCAACAACATGATGGTTAAGTAAAAAACTAGGCAAGAATAACCCTTTAATCTTAAAAAGTTCCTCAAAAGGGTCAAAAAGTACAGTCTCGGGCTAAATCCAAAGAAATGCATATTCAGGGTCACTTTAGAAAAGATGTTGGGGTATGTTGTTAGTCAAAACAAGATTGAAATGGATCTAGACAAAGCAAAAGCCATTAGAGAGAAGCTAGTGCCAAAAATAGAGAAGGAAATCAGAGGGTTTCTAGGGAAACTATAGTTCATCAGCAGATTCATCACTAAGTTAATGGCAGTGTGCAAATTGATCTTCAAGCTACTTAGAAAAGATCAGTTGGTTGAATGGAATGAACAGTGTCAACTAGCATTTAACAAGATCAGAAGCTACCTAGCCAACCCATTAGTTCTAAGACCACCCTAACTAGGGATACCTCTAACCCTATATCCAGTCATTAAAGGGAATGCAATCGGTGCAATGTTAGCCCAAGAGGGAGAAACCAAAGCAGAACACGCAGTCTACTACTTGAGCAAGAAGATGCTACCATATGAGGATAAGTATAACCAAGTCAAAAAAATATGCCTAGCAATAGTATGGGTAATGAAAAAACTCAGAAACTACTTTCAATCCTGTAGAATTCAGGTCGTGTTTAAAATGGACCTAATGAAGTACCTCTATGAAGCTCTCTCTCTCTAGTAAGGAAACTTGCCAAGTGGCTCATACAGCTAATAGAATTTGACATGCAATATTTGACTAAAAAGGCAATAAAAGGGAACACAGTAGCTGAATTTCTAGCTCTCAACCTTATTATAGACTCAGAAGAAATCCAATTGGACTTTCTAGATGACCTCAGCTTAGCCATAGAGATCTAAGGATGGCATATGTACTTTACAGAGCAGTTAATCAGTTCAGCATAGGAGTCGGTGCCATACTACAATCTCTAGAAGGGGAAGTAGTACCAATTACTAAAAAGCTCAAGTTTTGAGTCATAAATAATGAACAAGAATATGAGGCATGTGCACTCAGAATAGAAGCACTGATATCCCTAAATGTCATAGAAGTTGATATCTTCAGAGATTCCATGCTAGTAATCAATCATGCCATGGAAGAGTAGGAACTGAAAGAGTAGTACTTAAGGCCTTACTTGGACCACTTGAGGCTACTTACCATGTCCTTCCAAAAATGTAGATTCATTCATCTCCCCAGGAATAACAATTAGATGGCATATGCACTTACTTCCCTAGCATCAGTATGGGAAGGACCATCCAAAATGCCCATGAAGCCTCTAATTCTACTCAAATTATGACAACCTTGTCATAAAAACTACAAAAATAGTGAAGACAAAAACTGTTGAAAAACCTTGGTTTTACAACATCCAGAGATATCTAAAAGAACGTGCCTATCTTGACCAAGCATATGAAAGAGACAAAGTAGTCATTCAATAACTAGAATCACAATTCACATCACACTAGGGTGTGTTATATAGGGGAACCTCATATGGTTTACAACTCTAATGTCTAGATGAAATTGAAGCTGTAAGAGCAATAGAAGAAGTACATGAGGGTGTTTAGGGTCCATACATGAATGGAGTAATCCTGGCTAAGAATAATCAAACAAGGGTTATTCTGGATGACAATGATGGAAGACTACATCAAGTTGTAAGGAAATGCCATAAGTGTCAAATCCATGGGAATGTCAGTCACCTTCCCCTAACAAAACTAGATTACATCTCCTCTCTATGGCCCTTCTCAATATAGGGACTAGACATAATTGGGGAAATCCACTTAACAACCTTAAACGGACACAGGCTCATCCTATCAACATTGGACTACTTCATAAAATGGGTTAAAGCATAATCATTCGCAAGGATATGAGCCAAAGAAGTGGCTAAGTTCATTAAAAGAACAGTGTATAATTCCAAGGAGAAGTTAGAGAGCTACTAAGGAGTTATAAGGTGGAACATCATAAATCTTCTCCTTATCGACAATAAGCAAATGGGGCCGCTGAAGCTGCAAATAAGAACATAAAAAAGATTTTATCAAAGATGACTCAGACTTACCAAGATTGGGTAGAAAAATTACCATATGCCTTATGGGGGTACTGAACAATAATTAGAACTTTAATAGGAGCAACTCCTTTTTCACTAGTGTATGGATCAGAAGCAGTTCTTCCAATTGAAATAGAGATAAAGTCTCTTCAGGTAGAAATCAAATTTGAATTGCTAAAAGTATAGTGGGCTCAATAGGGGCATGATAATCTCACTCTCTTAGACAACCAAAGGCTTAAGGCTCTATACCACACATAGTTGTATCAGGCTCGACTAGCTAAGACCTTCAATATAAGAGTAAAACATAAGAGTGTAAAAGCAAGAGACTGGGTGCTAAAGCAAGCAAGAAAAAACATTCTAGGCCCTAGAGGGAAATTCTTACTAAATTGGGAAGGCCTATACTTGGTCAAATATGTCCTATTAAAAGGAGTAGTCAAGCTAATAGATTTTGAAGACAATAAATTCTCTAAACCTATCAATATAGATTGCATGAAGAAGTACTATGTCTAATGCATAAAAAAATCATCCCATTAAGTTGAAAACCTAAAAATGGTAGCTCAGGAAGGACTTCCCACTAAGTTAAAAGAATAAAAATGACAACTTAGGAAAAAAAGAGAGAAAAAGAGAAAATACTTAATTAGAAAACTTAAGAAGGCTAGTTAAGGATAGGGGTAACCTCAAGTTTGAAATTAGTATGAATGCACTTGTGCTTTTCTTAAATTATTACAGTGAAATGAGAATAATTGCCAATTTATGCAGAATGTCATTAAAAAGTGGAACACATTTTATCATTATGAATTGCATCAAGCATGCTTTGCATTTTCTTTCATTACAGGACCATAGTTCTTACCATATTCTTTTAACTCTCTCCTCGAGACTAGCTACTATCATTGAAGCTGCAAAAAAAAAAAAAAGCTATGAAGGGAGACACCATAGGCAAAAAAGGGAAGAAAAAGAAAACCCAGCTAAGTATGAAAAGCTCCAAAAGGAGACGCCTTAGGCAAAAAAGGGAAAAAAGGCAGACAATAGAAATGGCAAACATCATCATCAATGATACATAGCAAGAAGCATATACAATCATCATCATATAAGCATCACACAACATATGGGACAAATGCCTAGATACAACACCCAGAATTCATAACCTCAGGAAAATGATACAATCAAGCAAACCATAGGCCAAAATTCCTACACATAGCTCCTAAAACAACTACATTGGTTGTGGCTACCATTAGAAGCAAGCTCTAATCCTTCTTAAGCATCCCCCTCATCTGATCCTAACTCATCATCGTTCATCACAAAGGACAATAGCCATGACTCCAGCTTACTATGCGGTTATGATAAACTGCACGCTCCTGCTTCCATTCGTGACTAGTGAGATGGTGCTCAACATTCAGTACATATTGCATATCATTACTATGACTAGTGATAAAGAAGGCATACCCTCTGAGTGGTAGCAAACTCCAAAAATCATTACTATGCACTCCTAGCAACAGTGTACCAATACTGACCATAGGAGATAGGAATTTACAAAAGTAAGCAAATAAGTCAATTACCACTCACTAAATAAATGAAACACAAGCAAGAATAAGTAGAGAACATAAAAATGGTAGCATCAGCAAGAGCAACACCCTACTGAGGAAAGCCAGGTCTAGGCAAATTGAAACTCACTACTCTACTAAGGATATCCATCCTAAGTAATGACAAAAGATGGCTGAACAGTAAAGTCCCTAAGAGTAGTACTACTAGAAGCCACACCACTGACATAGGCAGTTGGCTTAGTACAAAATATGCCCTCATCCTCCTCAAAATAAGATCCAAATCTTCTCTGATGTCACTACAGATAAATTCTTGCAACTCACATCAATTACAGTTTATTACTAATAAAGTTTGCTATATGCTTGCACCAAAATAGGAATAAAGGCTTACCATATCAGAAGAAGCGACTCTCGATGACCCGTGTGATGGCCTAATCCTTAAACTCGAAGGACGAGATGCATCTACTTAAGAAGGTGGAGGTGGAGGAAAGGTCCCACTAGCTACAACATCAATCAACTGAGGGATTAATGCATCAACATAAGGCAAGCCCATACTCTCTAAGACGCTCTCATAGGGGAATCCCATCATAACATCAGCAAGATCATCACCACAAAGGTCATGGCCCTAGAACATGTCACTAGGAGGAGGGACAGGAACTCTCCTTAAATATGAGCCATCCCACCAATGATGGACTTACTCGCCCAAATACCACACTCTATCGATGAGGCCAAAGAGCAACACTTGTCTCTCTATCAACTGCCATGCAGTCACCATCTCTACCATCTAATAAGACCTTGCCACCCACCAGTGAAGAAAAATATGCTTAAATGACAAGAATGAACAAAAGATCCCTAAGAAAGAAATAACCAATACAGTAGGAATTAGACATACCTGATCAAAGGACAGCTTCCCCATATAGTCCTGAGCTACAATGCAATCCTTAATCAAATAAGTAGTCTTCCTAATCCAACAGGAATAATAAGGGAAGCCATCCTTTAGGAAATGTTCAACGAACGAACGAGGGAGAATCCTGAACTCATATGCCCAGATCTATCAAAATCAGAGGGTCAAAAATAACAAACTAAAAGCAAAAGAACAGACAACAGAGCTCCTACTCATGTCCAGCATGAACAAGCATCCACAGAATCTAGAGCCACCTTAACAAGCTATGTTAAGGCCTGAGTACATTTAAGCAAAGGTAGCAGTGCCTCAGCAATAGCTCAACTAGCCATCTAAATCTCTTAAGACAGACAACAATCGCATATCACTCGTACTCAAAGGGTTCAGGAAGATAACAACACTCATTAAATGAAATAAAAAGCAACGAGCTAGCTGCTCTACTGAGACAAGACCATTATCGTACAAAGTCCGCATGGAAGAAACAAAATCTATGTAATGAGAGAGATATAGGCAATAAGACTTTATAGGTGTGACCACCCCAAGAAAATCCATCGTAAGATGCCTCCTCGCCATAACAGTAGAACACTCCTCTTCACTGAAAGGAACAGGCTCTCTAAAAAAGCTCAAGCCTATGATAGCGATAAAATCCAAAGGGGTAATAGTCATCTCCCTAATAGGCAGATGGAAAGTATGCATTGTATCCATCCACTGCTCTATCAATGCATACATGGCAATCCGAGTCGACGTATATGAGTCATAAGATAATGCAGTAATGAATCCATCAAATCCCTTCCTGGTAATCATCTGCTTCACACATATTAGGAGACCCTAATAATACATATTGACTCTATTAAAACTACCATGCAATATAGTAACATATCGATGAGGCTATAAACAACATGTACGCTATCAAACATTTGCACAACTACTAAATACTAACACATCTCTCTCTATCATTTAATGGGAACAATAACAAAAGTAAAAAAGAAAAGCATCATGGAAAGAATTAGTAGACAATCATGAAAAGAAAATAAAGTAAGAGCTATCAACCATCAGCATTCAGAATAAAGCTACAACTTAATAGATAGTTACAATAAGAGCTATAAAGCTACAACTACAATAAACATCAAAATAAATAGAAAAGTAGAAAATGAACAAGCTTTAAAAAGAATAAAGGCGATGACGAACCCAAGCATAAGTCTCCAAGCTATAAACAATAGGGATCAGATCTCCTTTAGAAAGCTTGGATGGCTAAGAACTCTGAGCACCAGATGTGCTAGTCCCTGCAATAAATGTCCTAGTTCTAGTGGCCTTTGTAAAGTCACCCTTAACATTAACATTAATAAAAGTATCCTCTAGACTATTAGGAATGTTGGGGAACTCCATTTTATGCAGAAGAAAATGGAAGTACATAAGTAAAAACAGAGTAGATAGTACCCAAAAAATATAAAGGATCAAGTAAAGTTGGAAAACACTCAAAGAAGTATGAAAAAAGCCTCCCAAGACCTCTAAAATAGCCATCTAAATAGGCTTGGAGGGGATGAAGCACGTGATCATGTGCTAGGTGCGTGACCACATTTAGTCACACACACTTCCCCCTTCCACACACTCTTTTGTAGTTTTACTCACACTTCAAGACTTTGCACACTAATTGCTATGGTCCTAAAAATCCATTTGAGCATAAGACATGCACCAAACTCACATAAAAAGTACACTTATATGGACTCCATCTGTCTGAAGATACTGTGCATGCACTACCTTTTTCAGAAAATTTAACACCGTACGAAAGAAGAAGAGTAAGGAAAATTCACTGTAAGGATATCTCTCTCCAAATCATCAAAATAATGACATCATCACCTCATTATTACTGCATCATCACTGTATCATCACTATATCATTATTGCATCATCACTACATCATTACTGTATTACTCCTGCATTATTATTGCATCATTACTACATAATCATAGCTACCTCATTCACTTTGCTTAGAAGCACTTTTCATAATGCTTAGAAGCACTCACATTACTTAGAATCACTCTCACATTGCTTAGAAGCACTTTCACTACTTAGAAGCACTCTCACATTACTTAGAATCACTTTCACTACTTAGAAGCATCTTCTTATTACTTAGAAGCACTTTCATTGCTTAGAAGCACTCTCACATTGCTTAAAAGTACTTTCACTACTTAGAAACACTCTTACATTGCATAGAAGCACTTTTACCACTTAGACGCATCTTCTTATTGCTTAAAAGCCCTTTCACTACTTAAAAGCATCCTCATATTGCTAAGGAACATCCACACTACTTAGGAGCATTCTTATTTTCTTAGTAGCATCTTCATTCACATGACACCTAAGAAGGTTATAATCGCATATTCATTTGCATGACACTTAAGAAGGTTATAGTCACATTTTCATTGCTTAATAGGATCCTCATTTCGTGGGAAACTTAAGAAGGTTATAATTGCATGTTCAATAGTGTGACACCTAAAAAGGTTATAGTTGCATGTTCATTTGCATGACATTTAAGAAGGTTATAGGCACATCCGCATTTTTCTTAGTAGCATCTTTATTTCATGTGACACTTAAGAAGGTTATAATCATATGTTCATTTGCATGACACTTAACAAGGTTATAGTTGCATTTTCATTGCTTAGTAGCTTTCTCATTTTGCATGACACCTAAAAAGGTTATAGTCACATCTCTTTTTTTTTAGTAGCATCTTCATTTGTGTGACACCTAAAAAGGTTATAGTCACATTTATTTTTGCTTAGTAGCATCTTCATTTTCATAACACCTAAGTAGGTTACTGTCATATAAATCCTAATGCACTTTATATGAATCATAAGCTTGCATATGTCCTAAATAGCACCTTGTGTAATAACTAAGTCATAGAATAATAGTAATAAACAAAACATAACAATAACAGTCAAACTTTGATAAGACGTCCATAGGTAAGTACCTCTCCCTCCTAAAATGTTTTTTTACATCTTTGCATTTGCTTCATGTGTATTGACACTAGCGCTAGGTGGCTATGCAACAAACGTGAAGCAGGGGGCAACTGTCATACCTCAAATTTGACTGTCCCTAAAAGGTCCAATGATGAAATGAATCCTCATGAAGACTAGAGTCAGCTTGTTTATAAGACTTATGATGTGTGCAACCTTAAAAAACCTAACTGACCCCCACCACTATGGAAAATTGATCGCCGAGCCATTAAGTTGTGCTCGGACCTTGCGAAATATGAATTATCAAAATAATGAGAGGTTTATTTTAAGAAAATTCCTCTCAGAATACTTAGCACGTTAGGCTAGTGCACATTTCATTAGATCAGGACCTAGCTTTGCAAAAAAATGGAAATCAATTTTGACAAAACAGGCTCAGAAACACATTTAGAAAGGCTCCAAAACCTTTGACATCGGTGTCAAAATGGTCCAACACAACCTGAGGATCAGTGCATATCGCTCAGAAGTGCATGTAAACACCCTTAGGTGTCATGTGTTAAAATCAAGGCCGAATTTGGTAAAGTGGAATTCAGAAATATGTCCAGAAGGCCTAAAAACCCTAACAACCTCATCAGAACAATGTGTGTAAAACCTGGGAAGTGTGTGTGGAAGGCCAAAATGTGAGTGGATCGCACGCATGGCCACGCACTAGAAACATGACCACACATACACTGTTCATGGCCACATGTAAAATTCTCAATATATATGCATGACCACACCCCTACCACCTTATTCTACCCAATTTTCCCTATAAATGGACCATTTCACACCCTATTTTTAGGGGTGGAGCAACTGGAAACACACACATTCAAAAATCAATCCGATCAAAGGAGTTGGAAAACCCTTTCTAGATAGTTTTTACTCTCCTAAAGCATTTCTCTTAGGTTGTTAGATCCCTTTTCCACCAAACCAAGCCTCATCTTTATCAAAGCATGCTTTAAAGTTATACAATCTAGCATCACTCTGCTATCATTTTGAACCTCTAAATAAGGAAAGCTTGATAATCTCTTGAAGCTAAAACTTTAAAACCCAAACAAGCTTAGTTAAGTCTGAGAACCACATAATTATTTTAGCCCATTGCATTTTATTTTACTATCGCCAACATTTGGGAATATTTTTGTGCTTATATGATGAGACTGGCAATCTTGCATGCTTTGTGAATAATATATGCTTTATTATGCTCGTTTCATATTATCATTCTGCATCCTCTATTCTAAAATCATGAAATCACATTGTAAATTCCAATAATGTGGAAAGTTCATATCCTAGAACAAAGTCATCATGCTCTCAGTCTAGTGATGACCTTATGCATCCTTCATATTATCATCATACTGTTGGGGTTACGTGATACAAACGCAGTGAAAAATTAAAAATTTATCACGTTCCTAAACCTGGATCCATGTAATTCAGCTACTTGATTAAATCTAGATTTTCAAGAATCTCACCAAAATGCAAAAGAGGCAAGATTTTCTGGAAGGATGAGAGGAGGTTCACACCGATGACACCTTACCTCGAGCTTTTTGCTTTTTTTTGTTCGAATCAAGACATCTCCAAAAGGATGTGTCCTCTATAGGAATCCACACGAACAACCCTTCACAAAACAAATTGGAGTGTGTGCTAATAGCCTTCTTGATTATCTCACAAATCAAGAACAAAAGAAAAACTCTATGTTTGTTTTCTTGGAAGAGAGAAAACCATTTTTGGAGGTAAGGAAAAAAAACTATATTAAACCCTAGAGAATATAACATATTTATAGACTCCAAATTAGGGTTTCACCTACCAATGGCCTTTTTGGTAATTTCCCATTATATTATGATTTTGTTTTAAAAATAAATCAAAAATAATATCTTATTTATTTAAAATAACATTTATCTTAAATAAATAAATAAATAAATAAAACACTTTAATTATTTATTTCCATAGAGTTTATTTTGGGCTTATTAAACCCATATCCGTTTTGGGCTTGTTCTAAGTGTGTGACCCTGTAGGTTCGCATAACATTGGCAGTGGGCCTAAATCTCTATTTAGGCCTACAAGTCATAAGTGGCCTCTAGCAAGACATTATGATTACCCAAGTCATGTTAAGTCAATAAATCGATATAACCTAATTATAGTGAATTTTATCGTCCCTTTATCACATGATATCTTAATTTAACATAAGGCATAGAATGTCATCCTTATATAGTTCAATATTATGACTTGATTCCAAGTAGACTCAAAATGATAACTCTTTATCAATTCATTTTAGTATGGCCATGCATTTTCCTTAAGTCTATCTCATCAAGGGGCCCATAGATATCTTTCTCGTATTAATGAGGGATAAATTCCTTCTAAATCACTCACATTCCTCACATAACTAATTTCATATCCAACAACATCCTATTTAATCATCCGATTAAAGACAATGTTAGAATGTGTCAAAACATAAAATAGTTATATAGAAATCCATGATGATTTCAAGGTCAAAGGACTGAAATAAAATTACTATGATGAGAAATACTTATGACAATATTCTATGTGGTATTCTCATAGTGGGTCAATCCAGTACATGATCTCTCATCATATGCCTATGAGTTAACTTAATATCTCATATTCATGATTAGTAAAACATAACCATCAGTCAACATCATACTAGCCTTAATACTTTAACATTTATATAATTAATAAATGGCTAGGGATAATTAGAATAGAACTCTTATTTTAATCTATGGGTTTTACTATCAAGTCACATACTTGATGGCCTTAGTAAGAATTAACCATTCATATAATTATCATAAAATCAAATGATAATGAAATACCTCTTTATTAATAAAATAAGAAAGTCAATGCATAATCAAATGATTGACCTAGTGCATATCACTAACACATACATCATCATAGCATAAGTAATCACTACAAGCATGCATGATCATCCTATTATTCATGAAATCGAGCATGCTGCGTGAATGTTCATGTTAATCATGTAGATTAATCATATCCAAATTAGATTTACTTTTTTGCAATCTTTCCCTTTTTATATGTATTTTATTAGGAAAGCGATGTAATAATTAAATTTTTAGCTTTATTATCTTCCATTATCTAATGTACTATATGAATGCTATATAAACTATCATTATTGAAACTAGGGTATTATGGTAGCTATACATCGAATATCATATAATGAGAAAGAGTCAAAAAGTATACGCAATCCCTCAAACCTGAAAATCTTTATTGGGGACAATACTCATTGAGTGACCTGATGTTGTCCTTTTCTTTTCCCAATTTTCTAAAAATTGGGTGGTGACTCCATAAAATCAAAAGTGTCTTGTCCCCCCGAGACTAATCATTTATCCCTATTCGATAAATTTACCATGTCCCTTAAAAATGAAAAGACTCGCACAATGTCCCATAAAAACATACCGCTATTCAAAACTGAGAGAGGTCACTCACAGTCCTAAAATTCATCATTCAAAGCATCATCAACATTTTTGGGTTCATTTTGAGAAATAAAGGCTAAATTGACAATTGATTTTAATTTAGATCTAGTAGTTACCCATTTTGTAGTGTCACCTATAATAAGGTCTTAAGGATGAGCTTTCTTAAATTGCAAATTGTAAGCACCCAATTTCGGGATGTAATTGTGCATATGTGCCACAAAAGCCTCTATAATGAAAATTTAGTTGAAAATTAACCTTTAGTGTTAAGTTTCACAATTTTAGGGACTAAATTGCAACATTTTTGGGTTTAATTGTAAAATATTGAAGTTTGCAGGGTTTATTTAAAAGTAATGCCAATCACATTACACAATGCTTATTGGCATTATATAATGGCAATTGGCATTATCTAATGCCGATTGGCATTACATAATACTGGTCGACATTCTGTAATGCTAAGGCAGATAAATGTCAAAAAAAATTATTTTCTCAATTTTTTTAATTATGATTAGTCAAAATTTTAATTTATTTTTAATAAATAAATAAATTTTGATATTTATTTGTCCGTTACGCATTTCTTACACATATAATTTTTGAAATTAAAAATCTTATCCTATTTGTTTTGAGAGGAGGATCAGAGCTGCCTCTCCTGTCATCACGTAAGTGGTTAGCTAGGTTTAGAACAAGATATAAAAAGAAAATTTTGGCAGAAAAAAAGGGGGAGAGGAGACTGCGTAAAAAGAGAAAACCCTAATAGATTGCAAAAAAAAAAAAGAGTTAATTGAAAAAACATAGAGAGAAAAGAGAGAAGAGAAAAGAAGAAAAAGAGAAAAAAACCTTTTTTAAAAAATACGTCCTTTTCAAGGTCCAGAAAACATAGAGTTAATTTTATCAACATAGTGAAATCTCATTCTGAGAGGCATTCAAACAACATATGCATAACATCATTCTTCTATTCCTTTCTACTTTTTATCATTAATTCTTTCCTTTATATTATTTTATTATTTTTGATTTTATTAATTCTGAGTTTTTTTGTTTAATTTTCATTATTTTATTTACTTTGTTCATTCATTCTAATCTTTTTGTAATCTCTGTGTTTCATGTTTTTGTGATGATGAACACAATATGAAACCAAGGAAAACCCATGGAGAATCCATGAATGAAAACTAAGAATCAGGATCCCAATTTAATTCTTATGTATTTTTTGTATTTTTTTATCTAATTTATTTTTTAGGTTTTGAATTCATTTAATTTATTTTCTTAAGGGTTGTAATTTTAATTTCAGTTTCTTTGTTATTTTGTGTAGATTTTGTAATAGCTCTGATAATGGAAATAGTGAAACTCTGTAATTTTCTGCACTATTAAAATTAATTAGTAAATTTGGTTCATTTGATAAAACTCTAATAAAATCAATGGTGGCTTTAGATTAATTTAGTTTGCATGTAATTAAAATTAGGCTAGAAGTCACTGAATGTATGTTTTTGATTCATTATTTTCTTTAATTTGTTGTTTGGGATTGTTTGCATGTTTTTATTCTCTTTGGGCCCCAAGCCCACGTTAGGTTCTAACCCATTTATTAAATAGGTTTTTAATTGGATTTTTAGGCTTAATTAATTTTAATCAGTTTAGGCCCAATTATATTAATTTAGACTTAGGCCCATTTTTTTTAATTAAAATTAATTTAGACTTAGCTTAGCTCATTAAAGCATTTTCTTTTTAAAATAAATAGATTTAGGATCACTTAATTTACAATTAAGTAGAATTAAGCCCACTAATTTATTTCTATTTTATTTCTTAAAATTAATAGATTTAAGCCCACTTTTAAGAATTAAAACAAGTAGACTTAGGCTCATTAGTTATCTTAAAATATAGGACCATCTTTAGTCCAGTTCACTTGTAAATAAAAATGTAGAATTAGCTAAACTTTAAAATCGAATTAACATAGTTTAGATCTAGGGACGATGTGCTTTGTACATATTTTTTACGTGTAGTTTTATGACTAGTTTGCTTTAGGGCTAGATGGATGTTTAATTAGGGTTTAATAAAATTGTGTGTAAATAGAGAATAAGATAGTAATTCATAAAGCAATTCTAAATGAACACGAGACTGAAAGAAGTTCATATTTCGTTCCTAGAATCTCTTGGTTGTGGTGCTTGTTTTCCTTTAGAGAATTGAGTACCACCAAACTGATTTGTTCCAATTATTACCTTGGGTGGCGACTCCTTATCTCCATGCCATGTCTTTGTGACATAGTAGTGTGTTTCTCAGGGCCTTGAGCCTAAATAGTGTCGCGGTTGCTAAAATCTTGGGCATGCGCTAAACCTTGCCATCTACAGTGGCGACTCCACTGGGGATAAGAGATACTAATTCTACTTATGTTCTTTAGAGTTGTTTTATTAATTATTATTTTATTCTTGCATTCATTATGCATGTCTTGTTTAAATCGATGACATTGGTTTATGATTCCATGATTCCACTAGCTTTATGGAGTTGTAAATTGGCTAACCATCACTCTTATCCTTAACTCAGTTCAAGAGAGATTACTGGGCTCATTTAACCAGAGTCTATAACCCAAGTCCTAAAGGGTGGGTAGTCTTTTCTTGAGTGTTTAAAGGATGATGGGCCCCTTTGAAATTGGCCTGTAACTCAAGTCTTAAAGGAGAGCATTTTGCTAAGGGAACCTTGACTTTTCACCGGACCCTAACCACATATAATGGCTTAGTTACTTCCTCTACGATCTACCCAAATTGCTTATATGTTTGTTGCCATGAGGTATTTCTATCTATAAAAGACCAGGCCCATACTTTTGAAGCCCACTTGGGTTGGACCTTTATACCTAGAAATGTTAGAAATTTAGCATGCATGTTGGTTCTTGATATCCCTATTGATATTAAGGCCAATACAAAAAAATCCTAGGAAAAGAGACTCACCATTAAATATGTGTGTGGGAGGAATAAGGTTGAAATGATGAATATTGTACACTTGATTGATACTTGTTATTTGCTACTTGTTGCATAACATGTGCATCATGCATACATGCATACATACATTTGATCCATCACACTAACATTTTTTTGTAGCCATCATAGATTCACTTGGGTCTTCTCATATTTAGGGATGGAAAGGTGGCAGACTAAGAAGAATGGATTTGAGTCCTAAGGCCATAGTAAAAGAAATCCTACATAGACTGAAGAAGAGTCCTATCAATCCACTTTACTTAGAAGCTGAACCAACTATACTTGAACCTATAGAGATGGAACAATAACAAGGAGGGAACTAGACCTTAAAAGACATCAAGGGAGCTTTGATAGATGACATGAGGGCTATGATGTAAGATGAATTGAGACAGCCTCTATCCGGATTGATGCAACCTACTGCTGCTATCATACCACCACCTATAATTTATTAACCACTTACTGCTGTAGCTATCCCACTTATTACAGATGCTCCACCTGCTGCTAATAATTCTAGGGGGCAACCTATTGCTAGAAACCCACCTGTTGTTTATATGGAGCTTGAGGATGTTGAGAACTATATGATAGAAAAGGCAAAGAGAGAATCACTTGAACTAGTATAAAACCATGAGTCAAAGCAAATGCAAGTGCTGACCTAGAAAATGTCCAAGATAGAAGAGCTACTTAGAGGACAAGGGATGGGATATTCATTTAACTTTGATTATATGTTGCTAATGGAGGGTACTAAGCTACTTGAGAAGTTCAAAATGCCTCAGCTGTAGAATTTTGATAGAACTGGAGATCCTAGTGTTCATCTCAATTAGTACACAATAAATATGAGCATAACTAAGGCCCCAATAGAAGTGATCACTAGGTTATTTGTATTGTCTTTATAGGGAATGGCTGGAAATTGGTATCATGGGTTGGAAAAGTCTGTCAGGGCTGATTGAAAAGAATTGTGTACTATTGTTTTGAAATAGTATGATTATAACACTAGATTGGAAGTTTCCATCAGGGATTTAGAATTGACCAAGCAAAATCCTAATGAATCATTTTTGGATTTTTTGACGAGATTTATGAACAAGGTAGGATTAATGAAAAATAAATTAGCTGAGAAAGATTTAATTAGGATGATAGTCCATAACATGTCACCTAATTTGGTTGAGAGATTACAAATGATGAATCCTCAAACATTTATAGACCTGTATGATGATGGTTTGCAAGCCGAAGAGATTGAGAGTGAGAAGAAGAAAAGTTTTAGAAGTACAAGAACTCAAAACTACCCAATTGGAGGCACACATCAATGGAGCACTAGCCGGATTATGAAAGTGCATGATGTTCAACAACCAAGGAGATTCTCCAATTTTAACCAACCACTTTAAAAAGTCCTAGCGTGCCTAATGCAAAAGGGCTTACTTTAACCTTTACCTAATCCAAACCTACCAAACCCAAACACCCTAGGTTATAACCCAAACAAACACTACCAATTCCATCAAAGCCTCCAACACTCCATGGATAACTACATCTGCCTTAAATATGAAATCCAAAACCTTATAGACTCTGGAAAAATCACAGACCCTAAAAACCCAAGCACCATAAATAATCCTTTCCTAAACTATTAAAATGTACCACCACTAGCTACTATGATGATTAACTTAGGAGTTAGTGAGGAAGAAGTGCTAAGCTATTTTGAGGACCTAGACCTTTAAACCAATGAGAAATCTCCTAATGCCCCTAAAGATGTGGAAAGAGCAGAAGAATTATTAGGTCAGCCTTTAGGCAAGTTCTACTATAAGGTGTTTTTATACTAAACCACTTTCCTTTGATATACCCTTCGAGTCGATTATGCCTACAGGATGGGGTGATGAGTTTGATGATGAGAAGTTGCTAGACAAGAAAGAAAAATGTACATTTAAGGTACAGAAAGATGAAGTCATGGGGACAATTGGCAAAAAGATGCAATAGTAGTTATTATGTCAGCCGCCTTAAGGATAACCACTATGAGACTCAGCATCCGTAGCATCTAGAATAGGAAATAAAATTTCTTATCATCTTATTTGAATAAAATTTTAGTTTCTATTTTATTTTAATGATCGATGATATAAATTCTAATCATGCTTACTTATGTAATATACATCCTAATGGCATTGTGCATTTTGATATTGATTGCATCTACATGTTTGACATAAATTCAATTCCATTAGATTCATTTAGCATGGGCACAAATACAAATTCAAAGAACATATATATATATATATATATATATATATATATATATATATATATATATATATCATGTGATATAACTTCTGAAAATAGAAAATTTAAGGAAAAAATAAAAAAATGAAAAAAGAAAGAAAAAAAAGGAGAGAAAAAAAGCAAAAAGAACAGTAAGGTAAAAATTAGAGAGAAAAGAATTCATGACTGGCTGATAACATGAGTTGTATCATGTGATGTAATGAATGTTCTCATTTTTTCCCTAATGAATGATTAAAATTGAATTTAATTTTTTTTTCAAATATCACATGTTCTTCTTTATCATACTGTATTAGTATCTAAATGGAAAGACAATACATAATGAAAGCTATATTAGAGCTATGAGATCACTATTTTAGTTTTGTTTTCTTTTTTGCCAACCCTTTTATAATTTTCCTTATAAGATTAGCGTCCCCTTATACCTTGAGAATTTAGGTGGCTCAGTATCTTGTGTTGCAACCCATACCTTGTAATTGTCATCAATTATTGCATCATCATCAAGTCTCATATTCTGCTCAAGAATTCTTCTAAGTGCAAGTCTAGTGGATTTCATTATTAAGAACTTGCTTCAATTAGTTAGCCACTCCTTTGCATCTTTAATACATGAGACTATAGCTAATAGGGTTAGTAAGATAAAGGGTCAACAACAATAGTGACCAAATTGAGTCTCTTGAACATATGAAGAAAAAGACTACTATAATGAATTCAAAATGAAGCTGGAGGCAAAATGTACTATGGGGCAACTTAGGGGCAAAATAGTAAATACAACACTAGAACTTCAAAGTTAGTGAAAAAGATCTCAAGGCATAAAAGAGTAAACTACAAGCATACAAATACATCAGTTATTATATAGCAAAAGCAATAACAAAAAGAAAAGTTTAATAATACATCAGTCAATCACGAGCTTCAATGTAAAGCCATGGATCCCACTCGCTAGCCTGGTCATTAGTCTGATGACCTGTATTAGAAATTCTAACATCAGAAGTACCAACAATGAAGCATTTAGTGTTTAAACCTACAAGCTATTGATCAGGCACCTCATCTTCACACTCCAAGCTGCGAACATAGCTTTGTTCCAAATATAAGAGCTATTAGGATCATGTATGTCATATATAACATGCATACACTTGCATACATTTATTGTGAAATACTTGCTTTACATAATGAAGTCTTTGAGCCTAGGCATGATTGTGTAAACACTTTGCTACTAACATTCAAGATTAGTATTGTAAAAGAGTAGAAAGGTAGTCACATGTGAAGCATTTGAAGGAAAAAAGGTGACACTATTCAGGTGAACCTAATGCTAAATAGGGCTCTAAATCGTAGGAGCCCAATTAATTATGGGCCCATCCAATAAAGGAATATCACCGACAATGATATTTGCGAAAGCATCATCCTGGAGACCTCAAAAGGCGAGATAGGAGGTTTAGGCTCCTTAAACTCAGTATCCATCTCTATAGGCTCATCGAGAACATCATTTAAAATATCTCTCCACAATAGTTAGACCAGTATAGGGTATGGAATATAGTGATAAAAAGGTCTAACATGTTAGTAATATATTCATCGGCCTTATAAAAGGGAAGAATGCACTCAAAACTTAAAATGAATTCACTTTAGAAAATTATTTGATCATGAAATAAGATCTCTAACTCTTGAACCTTTTTTGCAAGAGTTGTTAAGAAGAGGAATGAAGCCTATGAACTATGGGGTTTAGCACACGCTTAAGATTTTAGCAACCGCGACACTGTTTAGGCTTAAGGCCTTAGGGAACACACTACTGTGTCACAAAGACATAGCGTGGAGATGAGGAGTTGCCACCCAGGGTAATAATTGGGACAAATCATTTTGGTGGTACTCGATTCTCTAAAAGAAAGCTCGCACCACAACCAGGAAATTCTAGGAATGGAATACTAACTTCTTTCAGTATTGTGTTCATTTAGAATTACTTTATGAATTACTGTCTTATTCTCTATTTACACACAATTTTATTAAACCCTAATTAAACATCCATTTAGCGCTAAAGTAAACTAGTAATAAAACTGCATGTAAAAAATGCATACAAAGTGCATCGTCCTTAGGTTTAAACTATGTTAATTTTATTTTAAAGTTTAGCTAATTCAACATTTTTATTTACAAGTGAAATGGACTAAAGATGGCCCTACATTTTAAGATAATTAATAAGCCTAAGTCTTCTTGTTTTAATTCTAAAAAGTGGGCTTAAATCTATTAATTTTACGAAATAAAATAGAAATAAATTAGTTGGCTTAATTCTACTTAATTTTAAATTAAGTGATCCTAAATCTATTTATTTTAAGAAGAAAATGCTTTAATGGTCTGAGCTAAGTCCAAATTAATTTTAATTAAAAAAAATGGGCCTAAGTCTAAATTAATCTAATTGGGCCTAAATTGATTAAAATTAATTAAACCTAAAAATCCAATTAAAAGCCTATTTATTAAATGGGTTAGAACTTAATTTTGGCTTGGGGCCTAAAGAGAATAAAAACATGCAAACAAGCCCAAACAGCAAATTAAAGAAAACAATGAATCAAAAACATACATTTAGTGATTTCTAACCTAATTTTAATTACATGCAATAGAAATTAATCTAAATCCAACATTGATTTTATTAGGGTTTTATCAAATGAACCTAATTTACTAATTAATTTTAATAGTGTAGAAAATTAAAGAGTTTCACTATTCCCAATATCGGGGCTATTACAAAATCTACCCAAAAATAAACAAAGAAAGTAAAATTAAAATTACAACTCTTAAGAAAATAAATTAAACAAATTCAAAACCTAAAAAATAAATTAGATAGAATAAAAAAATAAAAAAAATACATAAGAATTAAATTGGGATCCTGATTCTTTGTTTTCATTCATGGATTCTCTATGGGTTTTCCTTGGGTTAATAACGTGTTAATTATCATAGAAAAATGAAACATAGAGAATAAAAAAAAAGATTAGAATGAATGAACAAAGAAAACAAAATAATGAAAATTAAACAAAAAAAACACAAAAATAATAAAATAATAGAAAGCAAAAATTAATAATAAAAAGAAGAAAGGAGTAAAAGAATGATGCTATGCAGATGTTGTTTGAATGCCTTTTAGAATGAGATTTCATCGTCTTGAGAAAACTAACTCTGTGTTTTCTTGATTTCTGGACCTTGAAATGAATGTATTTTTTTAAAAGGTTTTTTTCTTTTTCTTCTTTTCTCTTCTCTTTTTTCTCTTTTTATTTTTTCAATCAACTTTTTTTTTTACAGTCCATTAGTGTTTTCTCTTTTTTCTCTCTTTACGCAGTCTCCCCTCCTCCTTTTTTCTCTTCCAAACTTTTCTTTTTATATCTTATTCTAACCCTAGCTAAACATTTACGTGATCATAGGAGAGCCAGCTTTGATCCTCCTCTAAAAATAAAAAGGATAAGAATTTTAATTTCAAAAAATATACGTGTAAGAGACTTATACTGAATAGATAAATATCAAATTTTATTTATTTATTAAAAATAAATTAAAATTTTGACCAATCATAATTAAAAGAATTGAGAAAATAATTTTTTTCTAATATTTTTATGCCTCGGCATTTCAAAATTTCGATCGGCATCGTGTTATGCCGATCGTGACCGACATTATGCAATGCCAACCGACATTGTGTAATATTGATTGGCATTACTTTCAAATAAACACTACAAACTTCAATTTTTTATAATTAAATGCAAAAAATATTGCAATTCAGTCCATGAAATCACAGAACTTAACACTAGAGGTCAAATTTTCATTATAAAGGCTTTCATCGCACGCGTGCACAATTTCATGTTGAAATTGTGTGTTTATAGTTGTCCCCCTTTGTTGTTGTTTGCTTGGAAAATTTCAGCAAAGCAATAGTATAACAAAATTTTGAAAGAAAGAATTAGGGTACTTTATTGTATCCTAATTAACATGTTAATCCTTAAATTGCTAGGCAATTTTTAAGCAAGATGCTAGGTTTAGCATGTTTCACTATATTTCCTGTAGAATGTCTATTGAGATATATGCAAATGAGTTTTGCTATATTCCCTGTGGGATGTTTAGCATTTCATGATTTAAGAACATGCTATAGCTCCTGTGAAATGTCTAGCAATAATACTATAACTACTATGTAGTTTCTTGTAGATCAAAGATCAAAGGATTTAGAAATTCATGTTAGAATGATTTTAATGAAAGAAGTACATTGTACTTAGTCGTATAATGTCGACTATACCTAGTCGTATAGTCTGAATTGAAATACACTACACTAGGTCATGTAGTATTGATCTCTTTTATGCGATTATGTTGCAATCCATAATTGCTCGCGATTAGCTGTAACCCGTTTGTTGCTCACTGATGATTCTTCAATCCATAATTGCTTACGATTAGCTATGAACCTTTCATTGCTCACTGATGATGCTGTAGTCGATAATTATTTATGATTAGCTGTAACCCTTTCATTGCTCATTAACGATGCTGTTGTCCATAACTACTCATGATTAGTTGCAACCCTTTCATTGCTCACTGATGATACTACAGTTCATAGTTGCTCGTGATTAGCTGTAAGCCTTTCATTGCTCACCGATGATGCTACAATCCATAACTGCTCGCGATTAGTTATAACCCTTTCGTTGCTCACCGATGTTATTACAGTCCATAACTACTCATTGATGATGCTATAACCCATAATTGCTTACAAAATTGACTTCAATCCTTTCATTGCTTGCCTTTGATGATGCTACAATCCATAATTACTCGTGATTTTGATATTTGGTTGTTTGAGTTGAATGCTTTTAATTGACTGATTAGAATTTTTGTTGAATGACTTTGAATTTTATTGTGTTGACTGATTAAAATTTCTTTGTTGATTAATTTCAATTCTGTTATGTTAACCAACTTTATAAGTTGGGTGCACTTCCTTCTAGATTTACAATTCATGCATACTTGTTAAAGTTAGTTTCAATCATGATGAATGTATAAAAGTACATTATACTTTTGAAAATTTATGAGAAAATTCATCATTTTATCATGAGATAGCGTGCACTCAACGAATCTCACTATTTTTTATTTTCATGACTATCATTTATTTGCCATTTGCAAAGGTCAGAGGCATCATTAATTGATTACGGATCAAATTAATACCTAGTCTCTAGGACTTAGCATAGAGCAAATCGAGTGTCGAACATTAGGGAATTTGAAATTTGTATTAACCGAATAAATACTCAAATGAATAGGCAAAGTAATATCAAGATAATAATAGTTAATGTAATAAATAAAAAGAATCTAACTTACTAAATAAGAACTTTGCACATAATTATCATACAACATATTGATTGGAAATTAGTTATAGTCTTCAAAAGCAATTCTCACTGTCGATTAAAGGTATTTCCTCTTAGAGTCTACAAGCACTCTCATCTTATTATAAAAATAAAAGAAAACCAAAAAGATATTATACTAATTCTTCTTCCCTTAGGATGAAATCATTGTCTCCAAACAATATTCAATTCTTAAGTAATTTCAATTACATTCCATCAAATTACCCCAACTCTCATTATGAATACTTTGATTAACAAGTTAATATGATGATCAAGCATACATAACACCATTTGCACTAATTAAAATTAACTTATAAACAACAAAAGATAAAAATGTAGTTCTTAAGATTAATTCATCATTGTAATCCTCATACAAGACTTAGCCAAAATACATGATTAATAAAGTAAAAAATAATCAAATACAACAAAGAAAAGGGAATAGAAAGTATTGAATGAATAAAACCCTTATACTATGTCTTCTAAAAGTTGCTTGATAGTGAATGATCTTCCTTTGCTTCTTGGCTTTGTCTTCTTTAAGTTTGTCTCGTCTAAAATTGTTATCTATCTCTAAAACACCACTTATATTCTTTATATCTAAAACAAGGCTAAATTTATGTATTTATAGACCTCAAAAGTGGCTAGAAGTGACTATAATTCATTTAGAGTTGGAAAGGCACCACTTGACAAGAAAAGTCACTCTCCTTTGCAGATTTTGTAGATTCAAGGGCATTTTCATCCATTCATATGACCTTAACTCTAGAATGTTACTTCATGAAATTTGTAGATCATTATGTTATCTTTCTAGTATAACTTTAATCACCTAATTTGGATGTCTTTAGAAGAAGTTATGGCCAAAATACAAAAAACTATTCAAACCACAAAATTGCAACTCTTTGAATAGGCATCACTGTGATGACTTGTTACATGGTGATAACTCGTCACGGAGGCTCTCTGTTTCAAGTCGTGCCTCTGGTGACAACTCATACCTCTTCTCAAAGATTCAAGCTTGACTTCTTATGCTTCCCAACTTATTCTAATAAACTCTAAGTCTCTTCTAAATAGGATTTGAGCCTAAAACATGTATAAAAACTACATAATAAACCATAAAGATTAAAACAAGTAAAAACAACAATTTCATAATCAAATAAACACACAAAAAATAATGAAATCAAATGAAAATAAACCTTAACTAACCTAAATAATTATGCACATTTGCATTATATCAAACTCCCTCATACTTAGATCTTACTTGCCCTCAAGCAAGAAATAAAGATCTAGTATAGAAAAAGTTAACAAGATTTTCATCTTCTCAAGAATAAATGTAGTTACTTTATCAATTCATTTTAATAATGAAAGAGGTTAGAAAAAGATGGTTTAATAATTAAAATTTGTAATGCTCAACAATGATAAAATAAACAAGCTTCATAGAATAAACAATAAATTTACCAATTTATATCAATTTACTAAGAATAAAATAAAAAATGCAAAGTCAAAGTTCTAACCAAGCTACTCAAACCAAAATAGTCATTCTTCAAACTTAAGTTTCCTAGAAACAAAAGCAACCTTGAGACAATATTAAGCACACACATCAACTCACTTTTCTCATGGCATTTTTAGACATTTTATTTATAGATATATATATTTTTTTAGATGTTTTCTTTTTGAATGAATGTAACTAAGGGGAGCATACTCAATTACACACAACTTACTCGAAATACATCTAATTATGATGTTATACATCCCTTTCTGAGTGAATGTAACTAAGGACCATACTCAATTACACACAACTTACTCGAAATGCATAACTTTATAATTATTCTTTATTTATTTATTTTCTTTTCTTTTCTTTTTTTTTCTTTGTCCTCATCCATTATTGAAAAGCAAGTTCTATGTGAATTATGGCTATAGTTTCCCTAAGGCAACTCAAATTCCTAAGAAAACCTAAGCTTAAATCCTTACCCACCTTAGCCTTAAGCATAGTTAGTAAGTTAACTAAACATTTTTTAGATCTTAGAAATAATAAAAAGAGATAAAAAGATAAACTTATAACCTATACTAAATGAAACTTCCAACTTCTACCAATTGAGCATAAAAATCTATCTATCAACAATAAAATCTAACCTTAATCAAAATCAATAAGCCTTATAAAATAACTACTTATTAAATATAAGAGAAAAAATGAATGAAAATATAATACAAAATAGCAAAACACATACCAATTGTATATTGATAATATATTAATATAATCCCCTAATAAAATCCTTTCCCCCATACTTAAAGATACACATTGACTGACCTCTATGTGATGAAAAATAAAGTAAGGAAAGGAAAGTAGTACTCCCCCTAATCGTCCTTCAGGGTAGGAGGAGAAGACTCAATCTGGAATGAGCAAAGAATTGGTGTAACTTGTATTCCATCTTCCTTTGTCTACGATCAAGTTATTGGTTCTGAAACTCCATATAATTCAATTGACATTTCATTGTAATTTATGTCTCCAAGATTTGATCCCAAACATGTGGTTGTGCACTTGAGGAACCACCAGCTTCCCTTTGACTAGGATAAGTAAGTAAAGGGACATCACCATATGGTGTATAAGAAGGAAAATCCTCCTCAGGATTAGTTTCTTCTTCCTCTTCATCTTAATGTTCCTCAACCAAAGGTGGTTGTTCAATGCCTCTCCAACATGATCTCATTTTTATAGGAATTAAATGAAATGCAGCATCCACAACTTCTCCTTTTACAAATGCTTGTTTTGTAAAATAAGAACACTTAATAATTTGGGTGTAGTTATCAAGATCAATATTTAAAGCTTTGGCAATAATAGTAATCACATGTCCATGAGTTAGAGGTGCAATCTTTACGTGGAGCACAAGCCAACAACTGATTAAATATTGTAAGTACAAAAAACTTATTTTGTATTCTGAATGCACCATATTAAAAATAACTTTTTTGAAGTAATGTGATTATACTCAGTTTTCTGAAAAATGACACATGCAATCACCTTATGCAACAACTAGTATTTCAAGTATTTGATAAACATAGCCTTTCCTTTCCTAAGTTGAAATGGTGTATGCAAATCGGTAAGAAATGTCCCATAATTCATTCAATTTAAAAGATGGTGGGGGATCACATAATCCATCCTTCTTAAAGCTAAAGACACGTTGCATGAAAGAGTATGTAAGTTGATGTTTATTTCCATGCATTTGAAATTCTAGAATTTGAGATTTTTTTGAATTCACATCCAATGTAGTCTAAAAATTTGTAATTAATTCCATATATGTATCTTCATGCATGGAGACAAACTTCTTAAGTCCACATTGTGTCAACATTCTATCAAAAGATTCAAACATACCCATATCATTTAAGAGAGAATCAGGAATGTACTTACAAGTTGTGATTTCCCTAAATTGATAGTGGTAAATTGAGCACCCTCTTCATAAGAAATGATAGGAAACTTAGCTTTGTAAGTTTGTGAAAGATTTTCATCTTCTTAATGTTGCTCCTCTTCCACATGAGGTCTCTTGGATGATGATGCTCTTATCTTACCCAATTGAAAAGTATTACTTAAAGAGAACTTAAAGTGTAGAGAATGAAGTTGGTAGATGATGATAAAAAAAACAAAGAAATATGGAGATTAAGTATATGATAATTCAGTTAGGGTTAAGAAAGAAGAAGAAAGAAAAAAAGAAAAATGAAGAAACTAAGTGACGAAATGAAGGAAAAATGAAAAGACTAATATATATAGAAGAAAAAGAGTAAGGAAGAGACTAAACAAATAAATAAAAATGTATGGGACTTTTGTGTGTTGGGAAGGTGTAGTCAAAGGGTGTATATATAGAGGTAGTAGGGTAGGGGTGTAAGTGATAGTGATAAGTCATGGAGAATGGTGAAAAGGCATGAGAAATTTTGAAAAGGCATTACTTTTCTTAGAAAAGAAATGAATTTTCACTCTTAGGAGTCATATTTGTTGGGGAAATAAATAGAATAAGATAAATAAATTAACAATATAAATGTGTTAAATGCAATAATATTAATAATATAAATGCCTATATATATATATATATGCAAAATAGGGTGTGAAAGTGAGTGGCACGAGTCGTCACCATTGTGATGACTCATGTTTATGCGGTTATGTGACGAGTCGTGCCCTTTATGATGGCTCGTCACCAAAAAATGTTTCCCCTATATTTATTTTTTATTTATTTATTTTTAAATAATAATAATAATACTAATATTAATAGTACTACTTAGTATTTGAATTGCATAGATTGAAGAATTAAAGGTTAAGTACATAATAAAACTTAGAAATGTGTTAGCACTTAGCAAATAAAAGGCTAATTCAAAATTATAGAAATAAGAAAAACTAAATGAAATTCATAACAAAATAGAACTATAATCAAACCTTGCTTAATTTAAAGGTCTATAGCTAGATCTTACCTTGGTTAAATTAAGGTGTCGATATTGAAATAGATCGACTTGGATCAATTGATTCACCAATCAAGTAAGGCTTGAGATGATGTCCATTAACCTTAAAGATTTCCTCTTTTTGTTAGCAATATTGACTGCACCATGAGGATAAACTTTAATAATTTTGAATGGACCTGACCATTGCGACTTTAACTTTCCCAGAAATAACCTGAGATGTGAATTATAAAGGAGAACAAGCTCTCTTGCTTTGAATTATTTTTTGGATAAATGCTTATCATGCCATAACTTGGTGCGATCCTTGTACAACTTTGCATTCTCATAAGCATTCATTCTTAATTTATCTAACTCATTAAGCTAAAGCAATCTTTCCTACTGGCTTTCATCAAGTCAAAATTCAATGCCCATGTTGCCTAATATGCCTTATGCTCCAATTGAATAGGTAAATGACAAGACTTTCCATAGATCAATTGATACGGAGTGAGGCCAATTGGAGTTTTAAAGGCTATCCTATATGCCCATAAAGCATCATCTAACTTCAATGCCCAATCTTTTCTTGAAGAAGACACATTTTTCTCAAGAATACATTTAATATCTTTATTACTTACCTCAACTTGCCCACTTGTTTTATGGATGATACAGAGTAGCTATCTTATATGTCAACCCATACTTTTTCAGAAGAGCTTTAATCATATAATTATAAAAATGTGATCCTCCATCACTAATCAATGCTCTTAGAGTACTAAACCTTGGGAAGATTACCTTATTGAGCATCTTCTTGACCACTTTAACATCATTAGTAATGGTTGACATTGCTTCTACCCATTTAGAGATGTAATCAACCATAACTAAAATATACTTGTTACCTAAAGAACTAGGAAATGGACCCATAAAGTCTATTCCCTACGTATCAAAGAGCTCAACTTCTAGTATTCCTTGTAAAGGCATATCCTATTTCCTAGATATGTTACCCATTCTTTGACATCTATCACATGTCAGCACAAATTCTCTAGCATCTTTAAATAAAGTTGGCCACTAAAAACCATGTTGTAGTACCTAAGATGTTGTTTTTATTGCACAAAAATGCCCTCCAACATTTGTAGCATGGCAATGTTGTAAAACATCTTGAGCTTCATCATTAGGAATGCACCTTCTAATAAAACCATATGCACATCTCTTATAAAGAAATGGCTCCTCCCAATAGTAAAATTTTCTATCATTTAAGAATTTCTTCCACTGTCTATAATCCATTCCATAAGGAAGAATACCACTCACAAGATAGTTTGCGATATTTTCAAATTGTGGAAGTTCCTTTGATGCCACACTTAAAAGATGTTTACCATGAAATGTATCCTTAATAGGTAGTCCATCATCATGTTCCTTTAATTTATCCTGATTTAATCTAGATAAATGATCTGCAAAGAAATTTTCAGTTCCTTTCTTATCTTGCACTTCCCAATCAAACTCTTGAAGAATTAATATCCACTATAGGAGCCTAGGCTTTACATCTTTCTTACTTAAGAGGTACTTAAGAGTGACATGGTCTGATATACAATCACCTTTTACCCTATAAGATATGCTCTAAACTTGTCAAATGCATACATAATAGCAAGCAACTCCTTTTCCATGATGGTGTAGTTGATTTGAGTATCATCAAGTAGTTTGCTAGCATAGTAGATCACATAAGGCTTTCCTTCTATCCTTTAACCAAGAATAGCTCCCACCATAAAGTTACTAGCATCACACATAATTTCAAATGATTGCTCCCAATTAGGTGGTTGCAAAACTGGTGTTGAAATAAGAGCCTGCTTTAAAGCCTCAAATGCATCAATACATGCCTCATCAAACTCAAATATAACATCTTTAGCAAGTAGTTTGCATAATGGCTTTGCAATCGTGGAAAAATCTTTAATAAATATCTAATAAAAACCCACATGTCCAAGAAATCTTCTTATTTCCTTCACAAATTTTAGATACAAGAGTTTAGCAATCACTCTTATTTTTGCCTTATCAACTTCAATGTCTCTCTTAGATATTAAGTGGCCAAGCACAATTCCTTCTTGTGCCATGAAGTGTCATTTTTCCCAATTCAAGACAAATCCATACTCTTTACACCCATCAAGAACTTTAGAAAGATTTTCTAGACAATTTGCAAAGTTAGATCCATAAACTCTAAAGTCATCCATGATAACTTCTACACAATCATCAAGTAAATCACTATATATTGAAAACATACGTCTTTGAAAAGTTGTAGGTGCATTGCATAAACTAAAAGGCATACACCTAAATGCAAAAGTATCGTATGAGCATGTAAATGTAGTTTTAGATTTATCTTCAAGATGAATGGGAATTTGGTAAAAACCACTTAGTCCATCCAAATAACAAAAATATGAAAAATTAGCTAGTCTCTCAAGAACTTGGTCAATAAAAGGCAATGGAAAATGATCCTTTCTAGTTGCTTTATTTAACTTTCTATAATCTATGCACATACGCCATCCAATGATAGTTCTAGTACGTATCAAATCATTAGATTCATTCCTAACAACGGTTAAGCCTCCCTTCTTTGGAACAACTTGAATGTGGCTCACCCAATTACTATCACTAATGGAATATATGATTCCAATATCAAGCAGCTTAATTACCTCCTTTCTCACTACTTCCTTAAGAGTGGGATTTAATCTCGTTTGACCTTCATTGGAAGGCTTAGTATTATCCTCTAAGAGAATTTTGTGCATACACAATTTTGGACTAATGCCCTTCAAATCATTAATAGAATAACCAAGGGCAGACTTATGACAAAGCAACACATCACATGAGGCATCAATATGAACATTAGATTAAGATAAATTTACAATAAAAGGAAATTCAGAGTTAGAGTCAAGAAATGCATAAATTAAATTGGATGGTAAAGGCTTGAGCTATAAACCCACTTTTTCATCTAGTTTAGTGACCTTTAGACCATCATCCCCTTTTAATGGTTTGAACCTTGAAATCATATGGGAAGGTAGGTACAAAGTTACCTCCAAAAGTTGATCACTAGTCTCATGGTCCTTATATGGCTCAATCGGATCTTGCTTTAAGCATCCATGTATAACCTCATCCATACATTCATAAAAAACATCAATGGAATTAATTCTACTTGCTACTTCCACTGGTGTGTAGACTTTATTATCTTGAATACATCAAACTCTAAACTCTTATTGTTCACTTCTAATGTAATCTTGCCTCTTTTCATATCTATAATTGCACCGGCTGTTACCAAAAATGGTCTTAAAAAAATTAGAATCTTTAAATCTTCCTCCATTTCTATAACTATAAAATCAGTTGGTATTACAAACTTCCCTACCTTGGTTGGCACATTTTCAAGAATTCCAAGTGGATAGGTGATGGATTTGTCTATCATGGAAAGACACATGTTTGTAGGTTTGAGTTCTCCTAAATCAAGCCTCTTATATATGGAGTAAGGCATAAGACTAACACTAGCTCTAATATCACATAAAGCTTTATCAAAATGAGTACTGCCAATAAAAAAAAGGAATTGTAAAAAACCTGGATCTCCTCATTTTAGTGGAGATTTGGAATACATAGCTTTGAATTCTTCAACAAAAGATACTAAACTATAGTTTTCAAGCTTGTTCTTATGATTGCTTCAAAACTTACCCCATGTTGGCATATCTTTAATGGCATCCATAAATGGTACAGTAATAGTGATTTCCTTAAGATAATTAAGGAATTTGCTAAACTGCTTATCTAGGTTCTACCTTATGAATCTTTAAGGGAAAGGTAGTACCTTAAGATCTACCTTTGGTTCATCATCCTTAAGAGAGTTGATATCATCCTTTTCACCCTTCTTTGCACTTTCAACATCATTCTTGCTAATAACATCCACATCATTTGTTCCACTATTAGCTTCAATCCTTATAGCTTCATCATTATGAACCATGACCTTATTTTTACTAGTAGCATTTTCAACCTCCTTACCACTCCTTAAGGTAATTGCTTGACAAGTCTCTTTAAATGCAAACTTTAGTTGACTAAGAAGCTTTCCTAAGGGTTTAGTGTTGGACGAGGAGGCTTATTGAGCAATTTGATTTTCAAAAATGTAGTTATGAGTAGCAAGTTGTTTAAGGTTTGTGTTGATTTGCTTGAATTACTCTTCACTTTGTTTATTGATGGTCATTTGTTTATTGACAAATTTTTCCATAAGATTTTCAAGGTTGGATTTAGGTTGGGTATGATTGAAGGTTTGTTGTTTCATAGGGAATCCAGGTGGGCTTTGGGTTTTGGTGTTTGGGTTAAATAGAGGGTTCATTTGTGAAGATGTATTTGACTAAGAAAATCCTAGATGGTTCCTTTATTAGGGATTATAAGAATTTAAGTTCAACCCCATCCTTTGGTTGAAAGCTCCTTGTACATAACTCACATCTTCATTAGAACTCGTACTACACTAAGAATATGAATGCGATCCTCCACAAAATTCACAAACAACATTGGTACTTTCTAAAAAGTTGATTTGATGCTTACTTACCATTTTTATGAGAGCATTTACCTTTACATTCAACAAATTAATGGTGTCAAGTTCTAAGACTCCTTTTGCTTTTGCCATTGTTGTCTCATCACCCATGTATCCTTGAGATGCAAGTTCTTCAAGCAAGGTAACGGCTTCCTTAGCTATCTTATCCATCCATTTCCCATTAGTGGTTGCATTGACGATATTTCTATTCTCATCCGTCAACCCATTATAGAAAATTTGAGGGATCGTCCAATTCGGTAAGTCGTGATGTGGACATTGCCTTTGAAGTTCTTTAAATCTCTCCCAAGCTAAATAGATTGTCTCACTTCCGTTTTACTTAAAAGTTGTAATCTTATTGTGAAACTTGGCTATCTTATGTGGCATAAAATACTTATGCTAGAATCTTACTTCAGTTGGTCCCACGTTGTGATTGATTCACCAGGCAAACTAGTAAGTGATATTTGTGCCTTTTCTTTAATTGAAAATGAGAAAAGTCTAAGCCTTATTGCTTCATTGGTCACACCATTGATCTTGAAGGTTGCACATACATTAAGAAAAGTCAATATGTGTGCATATGGATCCTCTCCTTGTAAACATCCAAATTGATTATTTTGCACCATTTGGATGATACTTGGAGTAATTTTGAAATTGTTATTAGAAATGGTTAAGGCCATAATTCCTCCGGAATTTCCTGAAATGTTAGACATAGCAAAATCACCTAATGTTCTTCTCTCCAGTTCAGCCATATTGTCTAAAATCTGTTGGTTCACTCTTCTATATCTTTGGTCCCTATGCAAAGAATGAATAGTTAAATCAATTTTAGGATCAAAGCATAAAGTATTATCACAAATACTTATAATAAGCATCCTAAAAAGCAAAATTACATTAAATCTACAACTAACAACTAAAAAATAGAAACTAATTAAATAAAACAAAAAAAATGAAAGTAAGGCCTATAACAACCTTTCCCTACCCAAAGTTAACAAAATTTATTTAAAAAAATTCCCTAGCAATGACACCAAAATTTGATTGTGAGTCAAATTAATACCCTAGTCTCTAAGACTTACCATAGAGTAAGTCGGGTGTCGAACACTTGGGAATTTGAACTCTGTATTAACCCAATAGATACTTAAATGAATAGGCAAAGTAATATCAAGATAATAATAATTAAGGTAACAAATAAAAAGAATCTAACTTACTAATTAATTACCAGAAATTCTTATGAGAAATTATAACAAAATATATACATGAGAGAATTTATATAATTATCATACAACATATTGATTGGAAATTAGTTATAGTCTTCAAAAGCAATTCTCATTATTGATTAAAAGTATTTCCTCTTAGAGTCTATAAGCACTCTCATGTTATTGTAAAGATAAAAGAAAACTAAAAAAATATTATACGAATTCTTATTCCCATAAGATGAAATCCTTGTCTTCAAAGGATATTCAATTCTTAAGTAATTTCAATTACATTCAACTAAATTACCCTAACTCTCATTATGAATACTTTAATTAACAAGTTACATATGATGATCAAGCATACATAACACCATTTGCACTTCATAAACAATAAAAGATAAAAATGTAGTTCTTAAGATTAATTTATCATTGCAATCCTCATATAAGAATTAGCCAAAATACATGATTAAGAAAGAAAATAATAATCAAATACAATATAGAAAGGGGAAGAGAAAAATTTAATGAATAAAACCCTTCTACTATGTCTTCTAAAAGTTGCTTGATAGTGAATGATCTTCCTTTACTTCTTGGCTTTGTCTTCTTTAAGTTTGTCTCCTCCAAAATTGTTATCTATCTCTAAAACACCACTTATATTCTTTATATAAAAAGGATAAATTTATGTACTTACAGACCTCAGAAGTGGCTAGAAGTGACTATAATTCATTTAGAGTTGGAAAGGCGCCACTTGACATGAAAAGTCACTCTCCTTTGCAAATACTATAGCTTTAAGGGAATTTTCGTCCATCTACATGACCTTAACTCTAGAATATTCCTTCATGAAAGTTGTAGATCATTATGATATCTTTCTAGTAAAACTTGAATCACCTAATTCAGATATCTTAAAAAGAAGTTATGACCAAAATACAAACACTATTTAAACCATAAAATTGCAACTCTTTAAATAGGCATCATTGTGATGACTCATTACATGGTGAAAACTCATCACAGAGGCTCTCTGTTATGATTCATGTCATGACCCCAACCTGAGGGTACGTGACTGGCACAAGGGAATGGGTAGGCATAAGGCCCCCGAAACTCGTTATAAGCCTTAAAGAAAAGAAAAATAAAACCTTCCAATTTAAAACTTTATTTCATAACAGAACACATTATCAAATTGATTTTTCTAAAAATAAACATAATCGATTGCATAATAAAATATTCTCCATCGTCACATATCATAAATCCATCTTAAATCATTATACATAAGCGTCGTTCATTAAAATAAGGTATATAAATATACTTGAGTCATACAAATGCTTAGTATAATTCCTACTGCAGCTTTCTAGAGTTACTATTACATTACAGCTTACAATGACCTACATAATATGGCTGGTGATGAAGAAATTCGGTGTGGAGGCGGTTTGAGGTCGAACTCCCAAGCTCCTGAAAAAAATAAATTGAGGGGAATCAGACCTCACTAAGTAAGTCAATAAAAGAGCTGTATGATTTTAAAACCCTTTTTTTTGAAAACCATATAGTTATAGTGAAAATAATTTATAATATATAGACATAGCTTTTGAAAAATCTTGGTAGAACCCTAAACCCAAGTTTCTAACTAGCCAATTGGGCCTACTTATTCCAACTGGACTGCCAGTCCCCGAGAGCAAAGGCATCAACCAAGGCACCAAGCTGCAGTTATCCACTTAATCCAAATACATGGCACTGGCAGTCCCCAAGAGCTAAGGCATCAACCGAGGCACCTATCCCAGTCCATTATTAACTTTTCAATAACTGGCGGTCCCCAAGAGCATAGACTTCCACCGAGGTACTCGTCCCAGTTTAATATCCACCAGTCATACATAAATCGGATCAATCTCTCAATCTCTACCATTTGCACACGGTCCTGGTGAAACCCACCAGGTAGCCCGTTCTACCAAAATTTCTCAAAACTGATTTTTAAATAAAGAAAATGCGTTTAAACCATAAATAACAGCATTAAGTTCAATAAATCATATAATAAATATTATAAATATGAATGCATGCATTCTTTAAATAAAACACACACACAGATCATTTTATCAACTTACAAGATGAACGAGAAGGCTGACGACCGCACGTCTGCCTCGATCCTACAGCTTCTGCTCCAATATGCTCTAGAAAAGAAATTAACAGATCAATTTTAAAACATGTCTATGGAATTAAAATCGTAAATAATAAAAATAGTGAAATTCTAGGCTGACTCGAGGAAACCGGATAAGACTCTATAGATAGGAAGAAGCCTAATTAATGGTAGAAATTTATTATGAATATCACATTTTACGAGAAAATCTACCAAAATTTCGGTAGAGTCTCCTCTGTAAAACAGACATCTCTATACCAAAGGTAGAGCCATACCTGCATAAAAATGCACTTCTAATAATCGTAGACATTCACACTCAAGTCGAGGTTCCAGAACTACACTTAGCCCCGACTGAGATCACAACTCAACAAAAACATCACAAAAATTAAATCATTTATTTCCCCAAAAATACACATCGCATATATAATTATCCATAGTTCAGAAAATCATCTCTCACTAAAGCTTAAAAACAAATTTTGCAAACATATATATATATAATATTTGGAAACCATATTCAAAATTAACATTACTTAAATGAAAATTACCCATTAATTTATATAAAAACCCTCTAAACATCTTAAATATTAATAAAACTAATAAAAATATATTTTAATTATAATTAGCATAAAATTACATATTTATCCAAATAATAGAAAAATACACATAATATTCAAAATAATACCTAATATATTATTAAAAATTAAAATTTGAAAATTGGTGTTAATTGGTCTAAATTAGTAGATAATTTGTAAAAATCCTTTTAAATTCCTTGTTTATTATTAAAACCAACTAAAATTTATTATTTAACTATATTTAACAAAAATTACGTTTCTACCCTTATAATATACAAACTTATATAATACACTATTAATACTAAAAAAAATTCCTTGAAAAATTATACAAACATCTAAAATCGTTTTCTGTACATTAAACGTCTTAGTATAATTAAAAACATATAATCAACTACTAATTCCTTCAAAAAATATAATTTAACCTAATTATTCACATTTGACATAAACTTAAAAATAATTATAAAAATAGTATAAAAATCATAAAAACCATAAATTAAGTTTTAAAGTTAATAACATTTAATAATAATATCAATTATCAAAATTTCATAATTTTTAACAATTAATTTTGAAATTAACAAAAATATTAATTAAATACCCAAAATTCACAAAATTTACAATTAACACAATAATGTCTAAAATCTTAAATAAAATCAATACACTAAAAATAATTAACCTTAACTACCCTAATTACTAATTGAACTCAAATAAAAATCAATTAAAACCAACTAAATATCAAATAATTTCAACAAAATTTATGTATAAATTCAATAATCCACCAAAATTTCCAAGAAAATTAAAACTATCCTCAACAAACAATAAACCACCATAATAAACCTAAGATCTACCAAAACCATTCAAGAACCAAGAGGAATAAAGAAAGAAATGAGTGAGTGCTAATCACTAACCAGCAGAACAGATCAGAGGAAGGAGAAGAAGACTTGTTGCCATAAAAAATGGGGACAATGGAGGCAGTTTGACGCAGCAAGGAGACAACACGGACAGAGGAGGACCAAAGCTAGGTAGGATTGGAGGTGCAATGTTGCTGCGCGAGGGAGAGAAGGTGCTGTCTCGCGAGGAAGAAGAAAGGCAGCAGCAACAACAACAACCTGGAAGCTCAATCCACGACGGAGATGGGGTTTTCAGGCGGTGAGGGAGGCAGCATAGTGAGAGGAGGGGCTGTGTCGGTGGCGGACGGAGTGAGGAAGGTTGATGATGCTGGTTTTGGTGTTTATGTATGTATCTACATATATATATATATATGTGTGTGTGTGTGTGTGTGTGTGTATGTATATTATCCTAATTGTATATACTATATATGTATGCACACATATGAATATATACATGTATATACATACATATATATATATATATACACACACACACACACACAATTATAATAAACTTATATTTATTATAAACCCTAATAACATATATATTACATATATATAACACTCTTACCTTATAGTATAGTCACATAGTTTAATATTTATATGTATTTATACATATAAAATGTTCCAAGTTACATAATATATATGTATATGCACACACATGCACCTATATGTATATATATATATATATATATATATATATATATATATATATATACATAACCAAATATAATACTTATATCAAGTAATAAAACCTTAAAATAATGTTAACATAAATATATCAATTAAATACTTAGATAAGTAACATTTGTATAAAATAAAAATTTAAATTTAATTATTAATAGCTCAAATATGGAAATTACTTTACTTAAATAAAATATAGGGTATGACTTTTACCTCTTCTCAAAGATTCAAACTTGACTTCTTATGCTTCGTAACTTGTTCTAATAAACTCAAGTCTCTTCCAAACATGATTTGAGCCTAAAACATGTATAAAACCTACATAATAAACCATAATGATAAAACAAGTAAAAACAACAATTTCATAATCAAATAAACACACAAAACATAATGAAATCAAATGAAAATAAATCTTAACTAACCTAAATAATTATGCACATTTGCATTATATCATTAAACATCTTATGTTGAGAGCATATCTTTTACCAAGTGAAGAGCTTACTTCCACACCTAATTTAGGGAGAATTTTCTTAACAAAACTTATGGAAATTGAGTATAAAAAGATTGAATTCAAAGTATCAAAATAGTCTTTGAATTATTTTTGTGCTTTTCTTCCTTATCCGAGTATTCCCTTGCCTTTCGCATATTACTCAGCGTGGATACCATTGGAAAGGTCCTTTGGATACTCATACTCTTATAAAGCATTGGAGTAAATAGAGCGAGTTTTTTTACATGGGTGCTCTTTTAGTATTCCCTCGCCTTTTTTGTATTACTCAGTGTGGATACCACCAGAGGTTCATGTTAATACTCTTGCTCTTTTTTTAGCATTGGAGTAAATTATGCTTGCTCTTATTGTGATTCTCCTCTTAGTGTTCCCCTACCTTTCTTGTATTACTCAGCGTGGATACCGTTAAGGATTTTGTACTCATACTCATTTCTGAGCATTGAAGTAGATTATATCCACATTTATTATTTAAAAGACTAAAATGATACTTTGAAATTCAAACAATTTATATTGCAAGTCCATAGAATTTGTCTTTGCGTATTCTTCCCTTCGTTTGGGTGTGAAGCAAGCATTAGATTGATTATAGTTTATAAACTTTTAACATAAAGGCATTAACTAATCGTATAAATTGCACGAGGCTAATAAAAAAGAGCCATTATAATCAAAGGTTATAAGATTGGCTTTTCACACATGATCTCATAAAGTGGATGAATTTAATTTCAATTTGTGAATTTTATAATTAAGATGGTACCTTATTACAGAATAGAGTTATGTTACTTCCCTTTATTATGTTGTTGAGGGTTTAACATTTGCTATCTTGGCCATTCTTATTGATGTATCAGTTCCTTTCCCCTTCTTCATTCTTTTGTTTTTTCCCTACATAAAATACCATAAGTTAGTATGGTCTATTTGTAAGTGAAGAGATTTTTTTGAAATGCAATGTTATTCTTTTGCATTCTTCCCTTTTGATTATGATGATGATGTCTCTGATCACAAGGTCATGATACTCCATCATTGAAGTCATGGCCTAGGGTTGAATTTTCCTTTCTACCATTCCATTAATACTATGGTAAAGGGCTTCATTCCTCTTCTTGATATCTCTTGTAAAAAAGGTTCAAGAGATAGAGATCTTATTTCATGATTAAATAATTTTCTAGAGTGCATTTATTTTAAGTTTTAAGTGCATTCTTCCCTTTTATAAGGCCAATGAATGTATTGTTGACTTATTAGACCTTCTTATCACCATATTCCATACCCTATATTGGTCTAACTGTTATGTAGAAATATTCCAAATGATGATCCTAATGAGACTATAGAGATGGATACTGAGTTTAAGGAGCTTGAACATCTTATGTAGCCTTTTGAGGTCGCTAGGATGACGCTTTCGCAAATATCACTATCGGTGATATTCCCTTACTGGTTGGGCCCATAATTAATTGTACTCATGTGATCTAGAGTCCTATTGAGCATCAGGTTCACATGAATAGTGTCTCCTTGTTTTTTCCCTTCAGATGCTTCATATATGAACATTCTGACTACCTTTCTACACTTTTACAACACTAATCTTGAATGTTAGTAGCGAAGTGTTTGCACGATCTTGCCTAGGCTTAGAGAATTTATTATGCAAAGCAAGTATTTCATAATAAATGTATGCATGTTATGTATGACATGCATGATCTTTATAGGTCTTTTGTTTGGAACAAAGCTATGTTCATAGCTTGGAGTGTGAGAATGAGGTGGCTCATCAACATCTTGTAAGTTTAAGCACTAGATGCTTCATTATTGGTACTTTTGATGTCAAAGCTTCTGATACAACTCATCAAACTAATGACCAAGCTAGCGAGTAGGGTCCATGGCTTTACACTGAAGCTCGTGATTGATTGATGCACTATTAAACTTTTCTCTTTGTTACTACTTTTATTGTATGATAACTGATGTATTTGTATGCTTGTAGTTTACTCCTTTCTACCCTGAGATCTTTTTCACTAACTTTGAAGTTCTAGTATTGTATTTACTATTTTATCCCCAAGTTGCCCTAGAGTTACATTTTTCCCCCAGCTTCATTTTGAATTCATTCTAGTAGTCTTTTTCTTCATGTCAGCTAGAGACTCAGTTTGGTCACTACTATTGTTAACCCTTTGTCTTACTAACCCTATTAGTTGCAGTCTCATGTATTGAAGATGTAGAGGAGTGGGCAAACTGATTGAAGCGAGTTCTTAATGATGAAATCAATTGGACTTGCACTTCGAAGAATTCTTGAGCAGAATATGAGGCTTGATACTGATGCAATAATTGATGACAGTTATAAGGTATGGGTTACAATGCAAGTTACTGAGCCACCTGAATTCTTAAGGTATAAGGGGACGCTAGGCTTATAAGGAAAATTATAAAAGGGGCGGCAAAAAAGAAAACATAACTAAAATAATGATCTCATAACTCTAATTTATCTTTCATTATGTATTGTCTTTATATTCATATGCTTATGCAGTATGATAAAGACAAATATGTGATATTTGAACAAAAATTTAAGATTCAATTTTAATCATTCATTAGGGCAAAAATGAGAACATTCATTACATCATATGATACAACTCCTATTATCAGCCAGTCATGAATTTTTTCTCTCTAATTTTTACCTTACTATTCTTTTTTTCTTTTTTTTTCTCTTTTTTTCATTCTTTTTATTTTTTCCTTAAATTTTCTATCTACAGAAGTTACATCATATGATATATGTATGTTCTTTGAATTTGCATGTGTGCCCATGCTGAATGAATCTAATTGAATTGAATTTATGCCAAACATGCAGATGAAATTAATATCATAATGCACAGTACCATTAGGATGTACATTACATAAGTAAGCATGATCAGAATTTATATCATTGATCACTAAAACAAAACAAAAACTAAAATTTTATTCAAAGAAGACAATAAGAAATTTTATTTCCTGTTCTAGATGCTAGGAATGCTGAGTCTTATAGTGGTTGTCTTTAAGGCGATTTACATAACAACTATTCTTGCATCTTTTTGCTAATTGTCTCCATGACTTCATCTTTCTATACCTTAAATGTGCATTTTTCTTTCTTGTCTAGTAGCTTCTCATCATCAAACTCATCACCCTATCCTGTAGGCATAATTGACTCGAAACATATATCAAAAGAAGGTGGTTTAGCATAAAAACACCTTATAGTCAAACTTGCCTAAAGGCTGACCCAATAAGTCTTCTACTCTTTCCATATCTTTGGGGGCATTAGGAGATTTATCATTGGTTTTAAGGTCTAGGTCCTTAAAGGAGCTTAGTACTTCTTCCTTACTAACTCTTGATTTAATAATCATGGTAGTTAAGGGTGGTACATTTTGATAGTTTAGGAAAGGATTATTTCTTGTGCTTGGGTTTTTAGGGTCTGTGATTTTTCTAGAGTCTATAAGGTTTTGGATTTCATGTTTAAGGTGGATGCAGTTATCCATGGAGTGTTGAAGATTTTGATGGAATTAGCAATGTTTGTTTAGGTTATAGCTTGGGGTATTTAGGTTTGAATTAGGTAAAGGTTGAAGTAAGCCCTTTTGCATTAGGCGCTCTAGGACTTTTGAAAGTGGTTGGTTAAAATTTGACAATCTCTATGGTTGTTGAACATCATGCACTTCTACAATCTGATTAATGCTCCATTGTTGTGTGCCCCCAGTTGGATAGTTTCGGGTTCATGTACTTCTAAAACTTTTCTTCTTCTTACTCTCAATCTCTTAGTCTTGCAAACCATCATCATACAAGTCTATAAATGTTTTGGGATTCATCATTTGCAATCTCTCAACCAAAGTAAGTGACATGTTATGGACTATCATCCTAACCTGATCTTTCTCAACCAACGTGTTTTTTATTAATCCTGCATTGTTCATGAATCTCGTAAGAAAATTTGAAAATTATTCATTACGATTCTGCTTGGTCAATTTTAAATCCCTGATGGGCACTTCCAATATAGTGTTATAATCATACTGTTTCAAAAAAGAAATACATAATTCTTTCCAGTTAGCCGTGGTAGACTTTTCCAACCCATGATACTAGTTTATATCCATTCCCTCTAAAGATAGTACAAATAACCTAGTGATCACTTCTAATGGGGCCTTATTAGTGCTTATAGTTATTATGTACTCACTAAGTTGAATCATAGGATCTCCAGTTCCATCAAACTTCTGCAGGTGAGGCATTTTGAACTTCTCAGGTAGCTTATTATCCTCTGTTAGCAGTTTATCATCAAAGTCAAATGAATATCCCATGCCCTGTCTACAAAGTAGCTCTTCCATCCTGGAGATTTTTTGGGTTAGCACTTGCATCTTCTTGGACTCATGGTCTTGTACCACTTCAAATGATTGTCTTTTTGCCTTTTCTATCATGTAGTTCTCAATATCTTTTAGCTTCACATCAATAAAAGGTGGGTTTCTTACAACAGGTTGCCCCCCAACATTCTTGGCAGCAGGTGGAGCATCTACAATAAGTAGGATAGTTGCAACAACAAGTGGTTGATCAATTACAAGTGGTGGTATGACAGCAACAGTAGGTTGCATCAATCTGGATAGAGCCTATCTTAGTTCATCTTGCACCATAGCCCTTATGTCATCTATCAAAGCTCCATTGATGTCTTCTAAGGTCTAGTTCCCTCCTTGTTGTTATTCCATCTCTATAGGTTCAGGTGTAGTTTATTTAGCTTTTAAGTAAAGTGAATTGATAGGACTCTTCTCCAATCTATGCAGGATTTATTTTACTATGGCCTTAGGACTCAAATCCGTTCTTCTTAGTCTGCCACCTTTCCGTCCCTAAATACAAGAAGACCCAAGTGAATCTATAATGGTTATAAAAAAAATGTTAGTGTGATGGATGAAATGTATGTATTCATGATGCACGTGCTATGCAATAAGTAGCAAATAGCAAGTATCAATCAAGTGTACAACATTCATCCTTCCAACCTTATCCCTCCCACACACGTATTCAATGGCGAGTCTCTTTTCCTAGGATTTTTTGTCTTGGCTTTAATATTAATAGGGGATATCAAGAATCGATGCACATACTAAATTTCTCAAAGTAGTAAAGACATAGAAACATTATTTCTAGGTATAAAGGTTTAGCCCAATCTTCATTATACCAAGTGGGCTTCAAAAGTACGGGCCTGGGCTTTTATAGATAGAAATACCTTATAACAACAAACATATAAGTAATTTGGGTAGATCCTAGGGGAAATAACTAAGCCATTATATGTGGTTAGGGTCTAGTGAAAAGTTAAGGTTCCCTTAGCAAGATGCTCTCCTTTAAGACTTGAGTTACAGGCCAAGGTCAGAGGGGCCCAACATCCTTTACAAACTCGAGAGAAGACTACCCCCCTTTAGAACTTGGGTTACATACTCTAGTCAAATGAGCTCGATAATCTCTCTTAAATCAAGTTCAAGCTAAGAGTGATGGTTAGCTAATTTATAACTCCATAAAGATAGTGGAATCATAGAATCATAAACTAATGCCATCGATTTAATAAGGACATTCAGAATGAATGCAAGAATAAAATAATAATTAATAAAATAACTCTAAAGAACATATGTAGAATCAATATCTTTTATCCCCATTGGAGTGACCACTTTAGATAGCGGGTTTAGTGCGAACCCAAGATTTTAGCAACCGCGACATTGTTTGCGCTCAAGGCCCTAGGTAACACACTACTATGTCATAAAGACATAGCGTGGAGATGAGGAGTCGCCACCTAGGGTAATAATTGGGACAAATCATTTTAGTGGTATTTGATTCTCTAAAAGAAAGCTAGCACTATAACCAAGAGATTCTGGGAACGGAATACTAACTTCTTTCAATCTTGTGTTCATTTAGAATTACTTTACGAATTACTATATGTTCTTTATTTACACACAATTTTATTAAACCCTAATTAAATATCCATTTAGCCCTGAAGCAAACTAATCATAAAACTACATGTAAAAAATGCATACGAAAGGCATCGTCCCTAGGTATAAAATATGTTAATTTTATTTTAAAGTTTAGTTAATTTTACATTTTTATTTACAAGTGAAATGGACTAAAGATGGTCCTACATTTTAAGATAATTAATGAGCCTAAATCTACTTGTTTTAATTCTAAAAAATGGGCTTAAATCTATTAATTTTAAGAAATAAAATAGATATAAATTAGTGGGCTTAATTCTACTTAATTTTAAATTAAGTGATCCTAAATCTATTTATTTTAAGAAGAAAATGCTTTAATGGTTTGAGCTAAGTGTAAATTAATTTTAATTAAAAAAATCGGCCTAAGTCTAAATTAATCTAATTGGGCCTAAATTGATTAAAATTAAATAAACCTAAAAATCAAATTAAAAGCCTATTTATTAAATGGGTTAGAACCTAATGTGGGCTTAGGGCCCAAAGAGAATAAAATATGCAAACAAGGCCAAACAAGAAATTAAAGCAAATAATAAATCAAAAGCATATATTCAGTGATTTCGAACCTAATTTTAATTACATGCAACCTAAATTAATCTAAATCCACCATTGATTTTATTAGGGTTTTATCAAATGAACCTAATTTACTAATTAATTTTAATGGTGCAGAAAATGAAAGAGTTTTACTATTCCTACTATCAGGGCTATTACAAAATCTACCCAAAAATAATCAAAGAAAATAAAATTAAAATTACAACCCCTAAGAAAATAAATTAAACAAATTCAAAACCTAAAAAATAAATTAGATAGATCAAACAAATATATAAGAATTAAATTGGGATCCTGATTCTTGGTTTTCATTCATGGATTCTCCATGATTTTTCCTTGGTTTAATCATGTGTTCATCATCATAGAAACATGAAACACAAAGAATAAAAAAAGGATTACAATGAATGAACAAAGAAAACAAAATAATGAAAATTAAACAAAAAAAAAACACAAAAATAATAAAATAATATAAAGGAAAGAATTAATAATAAAAAAGAAGAAAGGAGTCGAAGAATGATGCTATGCAGATGTTGTTTGAATGCCTATCAGAATGAGATTTCATAGTCTTGAGAAAACTAACTCTGTGTTTTCTTGATTTCTGGACCTTGAAAAGAACATTTTTTTTTAAAAAAAAATTTCTTTTTCTTCTTTTCTCTTCTCTTTTTTCTCTTTGTGTTTTTTCAATCAACTCTTTTTTTTATAGTCTATTAGTGTTTTCTCTTTTTTCTCTTTTTACGCAATCTCCCCTCCTTTTTTTTACCAAACTTTTCTTTTTATATATTGTTCTAACCCTAGCTAACTACTTATGTGATCACAAGACAGATAGCTATGATCCTCCTCTCAAAACAAAAAGGATAAGAATATTAATTTTAAAAATTATACATGTAAGACATGCGTATTGGACAGATAAATATCAAAATTAATTTATTTATTAAAAATAAATTAAAATTTAGACTAATCATAATTTAAAAAATTGAGAAAATAAATTTTTTTCTGACATTTTTCCACCTTGGCATTATAGAATGTCGACTAGCATTGTGTAATGTTTATTGGCATTATGTAATGTCGATCGGCAATGTGTAATGCTGATCAACATTACTTTCAAATAAACCTTGCAAACTTCAATTTTTTATAATTAAACCAAAAAAATATTGCAATTTAGGCCCTAAAATTATGAAACTTAACACTATAGGTCAATAAGAAAGGGAAGTAACATAACTCTATTTTGTAATAAAGTACCATCTCAATCATAAAATTCACAAATTGAAAGTAAATTCATCCACTTCACAAGATCGTGTGTTAAAAGCCTATCTCATGACCTTTGATTATAATGGCTCTTTTTTATTAGCCTCGCGGAATTCAGATGATTAGTAAACGACTTTGTGTTGAGAGTTTATAAACTGCAATCAATGTAATGCTTGCTTCACACCCAAACGAGAGGAAGAATACACAAAGACAAAATATATAGACTTACAGTATAAATTGCTTGAATTTCAAAGTATCATTTTAGTCTTTTAAATAATAAATATGCATATAATCTACTCCAATGCTCAGAAATGAGTATGAGTACAAAACCCTCAATGGTATCCATGCTGAGTAATACAAGAAAGGTGAGGGAACACTAAAAGGAGAATCAAAATAAGAGCAAGCATAATTTACTCCAATGCTAAAAAATGAGCAAATGTATCAACATGAACCTCTGGCGGTATCTATGTTGAGTAATACAAGAAAGGCGAGGGAATACTAAAAGAGGACCCACGTAAAAAAAACCCGCTCTATTTACTCCAATGCTTTGTAAGAGTATGAGTATCCAAAGGACCTTTCCAACGGTATCCACGTTGAGTAATATGAGAAAGGCGGGGGGAATACTCAGATAAGGAGGGAAAGCACAAAAATAATTCAAAGACTGTTTTGATATTCAGAATTCAATCTTTTTATACTCAATTTCCATAAGGTTTGTTTAGCAAATTCTCCCTAAAATTAAGTGTGGAAGTAAGCTCTTCACTTGCTAAAATATATGCTCTCAACATAAGATGGTTAACGATGCCCTTGACCTTTGTAAATGGAAAATTAATGACAGTCATGAAAATAAAAAATAGAGAGATTCATTGAGTGCATGCTATCTCATGATAAAGTGATGAATTTTCACATAAATTTTCAACATTATAATGTACTTTTATGCATTCATCATGATTGAAACTAACTTCAACAAGTCTGTAGGAATTGTAAATCTAAAAGGAAGTGCACCCAACTTGTAGAGTTGGTTAACTCAGTGGAATTGAAATTAGTCATTAGAGAAATTCTAATCAATTAACATAGCAAAATTCAAAGTCAATCAACAAAAATGCTAATCAGTCAGCACAAATAATTCAAAGCATTCGACTCAAACAACCAAAGATAAAAACCACGAGTACTTATAGATTGTAGCATCAAAGGTAAGCAATGGAAGGATTGCAATCAATTTGCAAACAATTATGGGTTGCAGCATCATCAGCGAGCAGTTATGGATTGTAGCATCATCAAAGGTGAGAAATGAAAGGATTGCAATCAATTTGCAAGCAATTATGGGTAGTAGTGTCATCAAGGAGCAATTATAGATTGCAGCATTATCAAAGGCAAGCAATCATCAAAGGCAAGTAATGAAAGGGTTGCAACTAATTGTGAGTAGTTATGGACTATAGCATCATCAGTGAGTAATGAAAGGGTTATAACTAATCGTGAGCAATTATAAATTACAGCATCATCAGTGAGCAAGGAAAGGGTTATAGCTAATCATGAGTAGTTATGGATTACAACATCATCAGTGAGAAATGAAAGGGTTATATATAATCGTGAGTAGTTATGGATTGCAGCATCATCAGTGAGCAACGAAAGGGTTGTAGCTAATCGTGAGCAATTATAAATTGTAGCATCATCAGTGAGCAACAAAAGGGTTGTAGCTAATTACGAGCAATTATGGATTGTAGCATAATCACATAAAAACATCAACACTACCTGACTAAGTTTAGTGTATTTCAATTCAGACTATACGACCAGGTATAGTCAACATTGTATGATCGAGTCCAATGTACTTCTTTCATTAAAATCATTCTAATATGAATTTTTAAATCATTTAATCTACCAGACACTACACAAAAGTTCTGGTATTATTTCTAGATGGTCAACAGGAGCTATAGCATGTTCTCAAATCATAAATAGTTAAACGTCCCACAAGGAGTATAACAAGAATCATTACATATATTTCGTTAAATATCTCACAGGGAGTATATTAAGATTCATTATATATAGTTTTTTAAATGTCTTATAAGGAATATAATGAAATACATTGTCACTAGACATCCTAAAGGGAATATAGTGCAGTTCACCAAACAATACACAGTAGTTATGGTATTATTGCTAGACGTTCCATAGGAGTTATAGCATGTTCTCAAATCATGAAACACTAAACGTCCCATAGGGAATATAGCAAAACTCATTTGTGTATATCTCACTAAATGTTCTACAGAAAAATATAATGAAGCATGCTAAACCTAGCATTTTGCTTATAAATTTCTCAGCAATTTAAGCATCGACATGTCAATTAGGATACAATAAAGTACCCTAATTCTTTCATTCAAAATTGTTTGCTACTTTTTCTTTGTCATAATTTGTCAAGAAAACAACGATAAAGGTGGGCAACTGTAAACACCAAATTTTGGGATGCAATTATGCACGCATGTGACGAAAGCCTTTATGATGAAAATTTAGTTGAAAATTAACCTCTAGTGTTAAGTTTTGCGATCTCATGGACTAAATTACAACATTTTTTGGGTTTAATTGTAAAAAATTGAAGTTTGCAAGATTTATTTGAAAGTAATGCCAATTGGCATTACACAATGCCAATCGACATTTTGTAATGTCGAGGTACAAAAATGTAAAAAAAAAAATTATTTTCTCGATTTTTTTAATTATGATTGGTCCAAATTTTAATTTATTTTTAATAAATAAATAAATTTTGATATTTATCTATCCAATGCGTGTCTCTTACGTTTATAATTTTTGAAATTAAAACTCTTATTTTATTTGTTTTAAGAGGAGGATCAGAGCTATCTCTCATGTGATCACGTAAGTGGTTATCTAGAGTTAGAACAGGATATAAAAAGAAAAGTTTGGCAGAAAAAAAGGGGGTGGGGGAGACTATGTAAAGAGAGAAAAAAGAGAAAACCCTAATAGACTGCAAAAAAAAAAGAGTTGGTTAAAAAAACATAAAGAGAAAAAAGAGAAGAGAAAATAAGAAAAAGAGAAAAAAAAAAACCTTTTAAGAAAAATACATTTTTTTCAAGGTCCAGAAATCAAGAAAACACATAGTTAATTTTCTTAAAACAGTGAAATCTCATTTTGAGAGGCATTCAAACAGCATTTGCATAGCATCATTCTTCTACTTCTTTCTTTTTTTTATTATTAATTCTTTCATTTATATTATTTTATTATTTTTGATTTTATTATTTTTGTGTTTTTTTAATTTTTATTATTTTATTTTCTTTGTTCATTCATTCTAATCTTTTTTTATTCTCTGTGTTTCATGTTTCTATGATGATGAACATGTGATTAAAGAATCCATGAATGAAAACCAAGAATCATGAACCCAATTTAATTCTTATGTATTTTTTGTATTTTTTTGGTTCTATCTAATTTATTTTTTAGGTTTTGAATTTGTTTAATTTATTTTCTTAAGGGTTGTAATTTTAATTTTATTTTCTTTGTTATTTTTGTGTAGATTTTTTAATAGCCCCGATAGTGGGAATAGTGAAACTCTTTAATTTTTTGCAATATTAAAATTAATTAGTAAATTAGGTTCGTTTGATAAAACCTTAATAAAATCCATGATGACTTTAGATTAATTTAGGTTGTATGTAATTAAAATTAGGTTAGATATTACTGAATGTAAGTTTTTGATTCATTATTTGTTTTAATTTGTTCTTTGGGCTTATTTGCATGTTTTTATTCTTTTTAGGACCCAAGCCCACGTTAAGATCTAACCCATTTAATAAATAGGCTTTTAATTGGATTTTTAGGTTTTATTAATTTTAATCAATTTAGGCCCAATTAGATTAATATAGACTTAGGCCTATTTTTTTAATTAAAATTAATTTAGACTTAGCTCAACCCATTAAAGTATTTTCTTTTTAAAATATATAGATTTAGGATCACTTAATTTAAAATTAAGTACAATTAAGCCCACTAATTTATTTCTATTTTATTTCTTAAAATTAATAGATTTAAGCCCACTTTTTCGAATTAAAACAAGTAGACTTATGCTCATTAATTATCTTAAAATGTATGATCATCTTTAGTCCATTTCACTTATAAATAAAAATGTAGAATTAGCTAAACTTTAAAATAAAATTAACATAGTTTAGACCTAGGGACGATGCGCTTTGTATGCATTTTTTACATGTAGTTTTATGACTAGTTTAGTTTAAGGCTAGATGGATGTTTAATTAGGGTTTAATAAAATTGTGTGTAAATAGAGAATAATATAGTAATTCATAAAGTAATTCTAAATGAACGTAAGACTGAAAGAAGTTAGTATTTCATTCCCAGAATCTCCTAGTTGTGGTGATAGCTTTCTTTTAGAGAATCGAGTACTACTAAAATAATTTGTCCTAGTTATTACCCTAGGTGGCGACTCCTCATCTCCACGCTATATATTTATGACATAGTAGTGTGCTCCCTAGGGCCTTAAGCCCAAACAATGTCGTAGTTGCTAAAATCTTGGGTGCACGCCAGACCCTGCTGTCAGCACTAATCCTTTGGAAGTTTATCTTTTAAGGTAGGTTAAGATATCTCCTCAATATCCTCTTTACTTGGACTTTCAAGTTCCAATGGCTTACTAGCATTTTCTTCTTGTATTTCCACAATCTCATTGCCACCTACAAGATCATCAACATTACAAACATCCTTTCTAGGATTAAGTGAGTTTGATTCATCAAATACCAAATGCATTGACTCTTCAACTATTAGAGTTCCCTTATTAAAGACTCTATATGCTTTTCTAGAGATGGAATAGCTTAGGAAAATTCCTTCATCGGCTTTGGAATCAAATTTCCTAAGATTATCCTTGGTGTTCAATATAAAGCACTTACATCCAAATACTCTTAGATATGAGATTTTAGGTTTTCTATTGTTCCATAGCTCATAAGATGTTTTATTTAAAATTGGTCTTTTGAAAACTTGGTTTCAAATATAACAAGATGTGTTAACGGCTTCCACCCAAAAGTATATAGGCAAATTATACTCATGAAGCATTGTTCTAGCCATTTCTACAAGAGTTCTATTTTTCCTTTCAACTACCCCATTTTGTTGAGGAGTTCTAAGAGATGAAAATGTATAAGAAATACCATTTTCATTACAATAGTTTTTGAAAAATTCATTTTCAAATTTGGTTTCATGATCACTTCTAATAAATGAAATACAAAAACTTTTTTCTTTTTGAACTCTTTTAGCATAATTTTCAAAAGCTTTAAAAGCATAATTCTTATGAAAAAAAAAACATACCTACATAAATCTAGAGTAATCATCAGCCAATACATATGCATAGTGCATTCCATCGAGACTAGCAACTCTAGTTATTCCAAATAAATCCATATGTATAAGTTCAAGTGACCTAGAGGTGGATACTACATTTTTTAGCTTAAATGAAGACTTAGATTGTTTTCCCTTTTGCAAGCATCACAAGGTTTATCCTTAGTGAATTCAAGCTTAGGTAAACTAATCACAAGTTCATGTTTACAAAGATTATTCAAAAGCTCAAAATTGGTATATCCTAAGCTCCTATGCCATATCCATATGTAATGGGAAATATACATTAAGCATTTTATGTCTTTGTTATCAATTTTATTTAAATCAATGATATAAACATTATATATTCTTTCACCATTAAATATTACCTTATATTCATTAAGACTACTAACAAAGCAATTTCTAGGATAAAAGGTCACTATATTTCCCATATCATATAATTGACTTATATACTAAGTAAATTATGCTTAAGACCATCAACAAGAAATACATGATGTATAGATAAGGATTAAGGATTACCAATTTCTCCAATGCCAATAATTTTTCCTTTTGCATTATCTCCGAATGTAACATGTCCTCCATCCTTACCATCAAGTTTGTTGAATTACAACTTGTGTCCTATCATGTGCTTTGAACATCCACTATTGAGATACCACTTGCTTTTTGTTCTTGTGGATTTCCAGCACACCTACACAAAATAATTTAAGTGTTCTTTTGAACCCAAACCTTTCTTGGTCTAGGTTAGTTAGTTTTAAGATAGTTCAAAGGAAGTAAATTTATGTGTAATCTTTTATAGAAGCACACATTATTAGTATGTCCTTTGATCATGCAATATGAATGTACAATATTTTGAAAGTTATTTCTCCTAGGATGAAATGCTTTCCTAATGTGTGCAACATACCTTTAGTGTTGTGTGTATCTCCTCTTTTTTTTTATCATTGAGTGAGACATGCATTGGCAATGGTAATGTGTATTTTGATAAGTTTATGCAACATGTTTATGTTCATTGTGTTATAGAGTATGCTATAATTATGTCTAGTGTACATATAAGCATGCATAGGTTAATGTGCTCTAGTTTGAGCCTTACCTCTTTCTGTTAATGAAGGGTGAGTCTTATGAGACTTTCCCTTGCTATTTAACATATGAGATCTTTTAGCTTTGAAAGCTTGAGTCTCATTTAACTTGGAGGTTAAAGGAGTGGAATCATGTGAATCTTTTATGAAATTAATATATAATGAAGATGATGAAGACATTACATTCTTATATCCAATTCCATGGGTATCTCCATGAAATTTTTGAGAGTCAAGAAGACTATCTAAAGTTTCTTCTCCTCTCTTAAATTTAGCAATGGAATTCTTTAATTCTAAGACCTCCTTAGAAAGCTTATGATTTTCATCATTTGTTTTCTTAAGTTGATCTTCCAAAGCATTAGAAGATTTTACATTACTAACAATTTTTTCATTTGATTCAATAAGTTTAGCAAAATTAATTTTTACATTTTCTAATTCTCTATTTAAGTTATCTAACTCATGCTTATAATGTTTCTTCTTAGATAATAAAATTTTGCATTTAACAAGTAATTTTCTCATAATAGAGCTCTCACCATCATCACATTAATTATTATAATCATCAAAAGAAGAATAAGAAGTCGATGATACCTCATTTTCATTTTTAATGACCAGGAAGCAAAGATTGGCAACTTCTTGTTGTTCCACTTCCTTGTCATATTTAGAGGAATCATCCCAAGTAGCTTTGAATGCCTTCTTTTTATCTTTTGCTCCCTTGCTCTTGAATATGAGTTTAGGACAATCACTTCTAATATGTCTAAATTTTTTGCATTCATAGCAAGTAACCTTCTTGGTTTTCTTCTTCCCATCTCCTTCGAACTTCTTATTAAAGTCCTTTATTCTTGAGAAGTTTTTCTTTCTAAAAAACTTCTTGAAGTTCCTAGTGAACATGGCAATGTCAACATTTTCATCACTATAATCTTTGATGCTTTCCTCTTCACTATCTTCTTGGAGAGCTTTTAGAGCTATGGTCCTTTTCTTTTCTTCTTTCTCTTCTTGCTCTTCACCTTTTTGCTTAATGGTGAGCTCATGTGTTAAGAGCTTACTAATAAGCACATTGGTTGATAGAGTGGAGAGGTCTTGAGCTTCCTCAATTGAAGTAACTCTAGATTCCTAATCCTTTTTAGGTAGGATTCTTAGAATCTTATTGTTTACCTCTTCCTTGGTGAAATGTTTACCAAATTTATTGAGGGTTGTAAGAAGAGCATTGAGCCGATTAGTCATCTCTGTGATTGACTCTTAAGGCTTCATTTTGAAGAGTTTATATTCATACATATGAAGTTGAACCTTCTTACTTCTCATTTGTATATTTCCCTCATAGTGATTTTCCAAGGTCTTCCACATTTCCATTGCCTCCTTATTCTCTTGTCATGGAGGAGACTAGAGTAATCATAGCTTTTTTATTTTTATGATTTTCTTCCTTTTGATTAATGCTCTATTAGTTTCTTGAAAGAGTAGTTTTTACACCATCAATGATAGTTTTAATTGGTTCCCAACCTCTAAGGACATTGTCCCAAAGTTTAATAGAATCATAATCAAAGAATAGCTCCATCTTGAATTTCCAATGAGGATAGTCATTACCATCAAAAAATGGTTTAAGAAAAGAAATGTTTTGTGATTCATTCCCCATGATCTTGTATTTTAGCAATGAAGTACCTAGAATTCAAGTTTTAAAACCAATTAAAAGAGTCTTAGAGGGGGGTAAATAGGATTATCGAACAATAATTGGAAGTTAAAAGAATTATTTATAAGAATTGAAAGAATATTGAGGAGGAAGAATGAAGAATGCAAAGATTTAAAGAGTTATGATTAAACAATAACCCTATGTCTCCACCTAGCTTATCCCTAAGTTAGGATTTTCAATCACCCACAATCTTATTCATAAGATTGAGATTATACAAGAGTTTTATGGCTCACTTTTGCAAACTTACAACTTGAGTTTTCAAGGCTCACTCAAAAACTAAATCCTAAGTGTTTCAATGGACAATAGTTAAACTAATTCCTTTAGAAATAAATCTCACTTCCCTTCTAATCTATCCCAAGATTTAAGATGCAGAGAAATTCTATTTCTAACACATAACCAACTCTCACAAGAGTTATAACAACAAAAATGAATTTGAGAAGTGTTTAGAGAGCTTTAATTGAATGCTTGTACATATAAAATGAATGTGCAAGTTTGCTCATTTTAGTTTTGCTCAGGACTACTTTGGTCCCGATCAGGACATCAACCAAAATTATAACGTTTTATGAAATTTACTCCCTAAAATGAGTCCATTCAATATAGTACTTGCAATAGCTTTCCATAATCATTTTTCTTGAATATTTCATTATTATTTTGACTTCCAAAATATCCCTAACTTATACACACTTGAAACAAACACATTAGTTGCTTAAAATTAAGTTTTTTAAAATCAAAATCAAGATTGCTTAACTTGCTAAGGTCAATAGAACCCATAACACATTTGGCTCATTCAGATTTGCTAGCACTCTGGCTACCTTACCATCTAAACTCTTGCCATTGCTTTGAATGCCAAAAGAAGAACACTAGTGTAGAGTAGGTATGTTTGAAATACAGATAATAGCTTATATATATTATGACCACTTGCTTTCTATTATGCAAGTGGGAAAGAGTTTCTTCAAATCAATGAATTTTCATTCCTCTACATGCTGCATCCTCTTTTATTGATTTGTGTTTCTTCCCTATTTATGGTGGGTGGGGATTGGCATATCTATCCTTTGATATATATATATATATATATATATAACACATTAATTATGAGAGCAAAAGGGTAGTTACACTCAAGATAGCTTTAACGGATACTTTTTATCAACAACTGAATATAAGCATTTTTGTTTTTAAGGTTTTCCATGTTGGTTCTTCCTTGGAATGAAACCATTGCTATTTGATCCCACTAATCTCTATATTCCTACTAGTATACATATGAAGTATATATATTCCTTCCATTTCTATAAATGTATGGAATTCATAAAATAATTTATTTATCTTATTATTAATCATAATCAGGGATTTTATATATAGTTGAAACAACCCTCACAAATTGCAAATAGTAATTTATTAAGAATTATATATATATATATATATATATATATATATATACTTCACATGTATTCTAGTAGGAACATAGAGATTAGAGGGGTCAAATAGTAATGGTTTCATTCCAAGGAAGAACCAACGTGGAAAACCTTAAAAAAAGTTCTTATATTCAATTATTGATAAAAAGTATTCATTAAAGCTATCTTAAGTGTAGCTACCCTTTTTCTCTCATAATGAATGTATATATATATATCTACACTCAAGATAGCTTTAAAGGGTACTTTTTATCAACAATTAAATGTAAGCATTTTTATTTTTAAGGTTTTCCATGTTGGTTCTTCCTTGGAATGAAACCCCTCTATGTTGCTATTTGACCCCTCGAATCTCTATGTTCCTACTAGTATACATGCGAAGCATCATTTGAGTTTTTTTTTTAATTCTTCTTCTGTCCCTTAGCAAACATTGAACCTTAATTTTATTCCATTTTGCTGCACCTTTTATTGGGTTTTCACCTTAGCATATGGCACATTTGTAATGTCTCATCTCACATGAGCATTTTTGTCTTTAAAGGAAGTAAAGATCTAAACAAGGACAAAAAGTGATAATATACAGAAAACCAATTGATTTTCTACTTTAAAGCATTTTTCATCGCTTGTCATTTTTGTTTTTGTTTTTATTTTTATTTTATTGTAATATACACTAGGTTTCACCTCATTCTGCCATAATATATATAGTATGGCAAATGGAGATCTCTTAATGCTATTATCTATCAAAATAAAAATTATGGTTATAATGCTAGTATACATTATTGAAGTTGGTTCTCATCTCTTGGCTTATACATGGTACTTCCCTCGAGAATTTTTAAATAGTTTTCTAGAAGCTATGAAAGCCTTAATTCTACTTCATTATGCTACTTCATCTAGAACTCCATAAAATATTTAGTAAAGTTTATGATGCTTAACTAATGTTAGAGGAACATTTCTAAAAGAATGAAAAGGTTTTGTGCTTGTAATCTAAGGACCTGAATGTTTGTCATTTCCCATGTTTGAGTTAGATTATACCTCTAAAATTGAAAGCAGTAAAGATCTTATAAGGAGTAATCTCTATGAACTTGGATAACTTCTTTTCATTCTTATTCTTCAATGCATACACATCCATTACACTTAGAAGATCAATGAATATACATCTAATTTGCATAACTTTAAAGAAAACACCTATTGCTATTGCTACTGCTTAACTCTTAGATTCAGTACTTCTTAGAAAGTCAAAAGCAATGATGGTTCTCCAACCACCTTTCTACCATCAAAAGGCATCATTCTCCTCAACCATCTCCTACTTATGACCTCTCTAATGAAAAAATTATTATTGCCATGCTGGAATCTTTCTTCCTTCTCAATTGGAGGCATTTCTTTCTTTCGTGCAAGAATATTTCTTTCTTCTCTTTTTTAGGTTTTTTTAATGCAATATGAAGGGACATAAGAGTTTGGCTATCATGATTCAGTAGGAAAGGTAGGCCCCATACACCACCTATCACCATTTAATGAAAAATTTTACCACATCAAATGTTTTTAGAACTATTCTTAATAGAGGGTCATAATTATGCTATTTTTCAAACTTTAAGGTCCAAATGGGAACAAAAAAATAATTAGTGGCTAATGTAAGATTTGGGAAAATTTAAGGGTCCAATTTGACCCTTTCCCTTAATTAAACCCTAAAACTTAAAAATCATGTTAAATTATAAATAAATTTTAGTATAAAAATTGAAAGTGTAAATTAATCCATAGTGATTAATCTCTTTAGAGTAGTACAGTTGACCTTCTAGGTCAATATGAATTCTAAAGTGAATGCCTTCTATTTTCTCTTTATTTGTTCTTTAATAATGAGATATAAAAAATAATTATAATATTACATATGACCTAGAGACCATGATCACTTATATAAAGATAACTTTCCTATTATATCTTGGTATTTTCATTTTAAACCATCATTGAAATAAAAATTATCCTTAAGTCTCTATGCATTAAAGGTCCATATCCTATTAGATACATTAGTTTTCATTATTTAAACCTAAAAAATCACTTTTAATTATAATTAATTTTAACATTCATATAAATTTCAAATAAAAGCAAATACTATAATTTAACCTCAAAGAGATAGAACAAACATGAAATTGTTCAAAATATTATTAAATTTCAAATAAAAGCAAATGTTATAGTAGAAGAGTAAAGTGATAAGATGAATTTAGAAAATTTTATTTATTTTTTTTACTGACACGATACACCAATGCTATTGGAGAATATATCCCATATTGATAATATGTAAAGTAATAAAGGGCTTATAAGTGGTATAGATTAGACCTTAACATAAGCCAATTGGTTTTATATTACATGGGCTCAACCCCATTATAAGTTCACATGTGTGTGCATGGGCCAACACTTTTGAGGCCCATGGACTTATTAATATAGTATCAAAGTAGTGATCTCATGCTCGTGTTTAAGATCTATAGTTAGGTGCAACTTGTTTGAGTTTGATGAGACGTATATTAGTCATCGGGTATGGCCTGTATGTGACTTTATTTGAGTCATTAGGTACGGCCCATTTATGTTTGGCAAGTGTAATTGGTCCAGGCCTAGTTACATGTGTGTACGTGGGCCAACACTCTCGAGACCTATGGACTTATTAACAAATACAAGTGTGTATTTATATACAACTATCATTAATACTAATGTGTACAACACTTATACTAAAAATATGTAATGAAGATAAAATGGAACTAAATTAGTCTTAAGAAAACCCTTTTTAATCTATTTATGAACTATATAACAATTAATATCATAATGTTTTTTTATTTTAATAAAATACATGGCTAGTAGTAATCTAAAAGGCTGATTAATTATTATAATGTAGTTGAATATATAGTGAAAGTAATATAAGAAAATATTTGAACAAATACAAGATTTATAATAATTCATAAATTATAGCAGCCATGCTATGATACTTAGCATAGTAGAGAATTTAGACACTGTCATTTTTTTTATTCTTGAAAGAAATAATAGTAGAATTAAGAAAAGCATAATAGCTTATCAAAGAATGTCTTGTAGAACATGATGCCCAATCAATATCACAATCAGCTTCAAGGCAAAGTGAGTTACTAATTGGAAAGAAAAAAGTCCTTATGAGGGACAACCTTTTAAATAGCAAAGAACATATAAAGTAGCTTGCTAATGAGGAACTTAAGGAATAGCTAAAAATTTCAATTAAATGTATGAACATCATAAAGTAAAGAAGTCTGCCAACAAATTTGTGATACTTTTTAGGCCTAGGTAAGATATCACCATAATCAAAAGAAAGTTTAAGATGCTTGGATAATGGAAGGACAATAGACTTAGCTCTGGTAGGGGTGTCAAAACGGGTTGGTGGATCGTGTTTCTGTTTAGGTTTACCCACTTTGGTAACATGATTAGCGTTAACACGAACACAATCCATTTATTAATCATGTCATAAATTTCAACCCTAACATAACATGAAAATTAAATGAGTTACATGAACATGACATGTTTAACCCATCAACATAATCCATTAACCTATATAACATTCATAATATATAAAAATACTATTTTTCAAAAAAATGTAAAATAATGTTTATCATTTAGCAATTTACATAATACAATTATAAAACTATTATTTTTATGAAAACATTATAATAAATGACTAATTTATTATTAAAAGTCATAATAAATTATATGTATTTTCAAGGGGCCCTGTCATGTCAAGTTAATATAACCTAACAAGACAAATATAATTAAATGGGTTGTAAATGAGTTTGCTGTCAACCCGTGGCATGATTTGGTCAAACTATGTTATAGATGGCTTGACCCCTTTTTGACATGAACCTATTTAACCTCAACACTAATTCATTGATTTTGTGTGTTAAGCAAATAATCTTATAAAACATATTTTCATTAACTAAGAAAGGTGCCACTTTGAGTTCTTCAAACCTCAATACCAAGAAAATATTTTAATGTAGCTAAGATCTTTGACATTGAACTTTTGTTTAAGTCTTGTTTTAGAAAAATATCTATTGATTCATTAGTACTAATAACTAGAACATGATCCATATTCATAAGAATAATAATAAATATATTCCTAAAGAATGAAGTAGATAAACAACAAATATTGGGAGAATGAACAATACCTTGAAATTGAAAAAAGGAAGTAAATTCTATAGTCCATCAGCAAAAGGCCTACTTTAAACCATATACAAATTTAAGTAATTGATAGACTTGATCTAGCTGAGCTATAGAATAACTAGTTTGGGGTTTCATGTAACTAATACTGACCCACTAAAGGACCTACTCTAGGAACTTGTTCAACGTGAACCCAAACTCATGCTCTCAAGGAAACTTCAAATTAATTTCCAATTTAGACATAGAAAAACCTTCACCTCATGTTTAGTTTGTCCAAAAAACCAAAGTTATATCAAAACTTTAACCTTTTAAACAATAAAAAATAACTAACAAAGGCTATTAAGAAGATGTCATAATCTACTATTTGAAAGATAGATTGACAAGTCATAATAGTTGTTACATGGTTAACCACCAAGTAACTAAAGAGAATCCTCTCTAAATTTAATTAATCATCCATGATAGCATACCCTCTAGGTTACATAAAATAAGGACTTTATATAGGCTTAAAGAAACCCTAAATAAAACCTAATTAATATCCTAACTAAACAAGAAAAAAATCCTTTTTAAATAAGAAAATCTAATTATACTTAAATGAGAAAATATAATCCTAGTTAAATTTGGATTTACTTAGCTAGCATATTGTAGCACACTTTTCAACAAGATGATAGCCAAACTGACTCAAGCCCAAAACATAAAGATTATATTCTTTAATGTTATCTCTCAACAAAATCTTAAATCTCTTCATTTAGATCTATGTTGAATGAGGTACAAGCCATGTATTGTTGTATATTTAGTCTACCCAGTTTTGTTCACAATCTAATAAACTTTCATAATGTTAGCTTAGGTTTAAGATTGAATTAACCCTAGGTATCTTCATCAAAGTTTTAGATCTCGTTATTAGCTTTTAACAACCTCTTAAATCATCTCAATCAAAGTTTTTTAAAGTGAGTTATGGCTAAAATACTAAAGTATGCTACACAAAATACGAATTTATATGATTGCTCTTTTCTTGAATGAAAGTCGCCTTATTATCATGAACAAATCTTGAACTCTTCCTCTTTGGAAACTAGAATCATATCATTTCCCCTTTCTTAAAAAAGATTTGTCCTCAAATCTTTGTCTTCCATTCAATATAATTTTTTTTGTTACTTAAGAAAGACTCAAGAATATAATATAAGAAAATAAAGAAAATTTAAATAGACTCAAAAGAAAAAATTCAAGACATATATTTTTTAACTCATAAGAAAAAATAATATTCAGAATCCTAAAAATTGAAAAAAAAAATGAAAGGTGGAAGATTAGTAACCTTAAACCCTTTTTGTATTAACCAACTAAAACCTTAGTTATATAAAACCTAAGACCCTTCATTACAAATTGATCAATTTAAACTCATGGTATAAAATCTAATTGATATGATAAACTAAAACATTAGGTATATTAAATGTAAGACCCTTTGTTACAAATCATTCAATTAAATCAATTTAATACCAACAAAATCATAATTAAAAGTCTTTAAAAAAACAAAAAACACAAAAATGAACTTCTTTTTTTGACACAAAATAGAAAATTTTCAAAACCAAAATAAAAAAAATTAAATACAGGATACATATAATTGAATTAAAAAAAACCTTATTTGAGCCAGGCTTTGATACTAACTGATACGGACCCACTAGATGACCTGCTCTAGGATCTATTCAACATGAACCTAAACCTATGCTCTCAAGGAAAGTTCAAGTCAAGTTCTAATTCAGACATTGAAAAACCTTCACCTCATGTTTAGTTTGTCAAAAAAAACCAAAGCTATATCAAAACTTTGACCTTTTGAACAATAACAAACAAGCAACAAAGGCTATTAAGAAGACACCACAATATACTATCTGAAAGATAGATTGACAAGTCATAATGGTTATCACATAATTAACCATCAAGTAACCAAAGAGAGTCCTCTTTAAATTTTATTAATCACCCATGATTGCATACCCTCTAGCTTACATAAAATTAGGTCTTTATATAGAGCTTAAAGAAGCACTAAATAAAACCTAATTAATATCCTAACTAAACAAGAAAACAATATCCTTCTTAAATAAGAAAATATAATTCTAATAAAATAAAAAAAATATAATCCTAGTTAAATTTGGATTTACTTATGTAGCATGTTGTAGCTTACTTTTTAATATGATGATAGCCGAATTGACTAAAGCCTAAAATATAAATATTGTAGCCCTTGTTGTTATCTTTCAGTAGCACCTTGAATCTCTTCATTTGGATCTATATTTAGTGAGATATGCCCATTTATTGATGTATATTCAATCTACCCAATATCTTCATTAAAGTTGTAGATCTCATTTTTAGCTTTTAACACCCTCTTGAAACATCTCAATCCAACTTTTGTAGAGTGAGTTATGGCCAAAATACTAAAGTATGCTACATAAAATACGAATTTATGTGAATTGCTATTTTTTGAATGAAAGTTACCTTATTAGCATGAACAAATCTTGAACTCTTCCTCTTTGGAAACTAGGATCACATCATAAACCTCATAAAATAGCATTGTAATAATACATTATTCATGTCCAAATGATTGATAGGCTAAAGTTTATCAACAACTATGGTAATGAAAACTCATATTATGATAAATTTAGCTACTTTAGAGAACTTATCAAAATAATATTCTCCTTATATTTGAGTATGGCCTTTTGTAATTATTTAGCTTTAAATATGCATGTCTAATGTACCATCAAGTTAAAATTTTTAGTATACTATGAAATTTAAATTTTATTGTATAAGTCCATTTAGAACTAAAAGCTTTCTTACTAAAGGTAAAGTTGTTAAATCCCAGGTACCATTATCCTCTAGAGCTTATAGTTCTTATTGTATGGCATGAACTAATCTATTATCTTTTAAAGCTTTTTTTATATGAATAAGGTTTATAAATAATAGACATCTTAGCCATAAAATAGAATTTGAAGGATAAAAATAACATGAAAAGGATAAAGTTAACTAGAAGGTCTTAATATTATAGAAAAATTAGCATTAAAATAAAGAGAATGAGAAATAAAGTTATAATAGATATACTCATTAAACCATTGAGATGTATGATGAACTTGAATAGTTCTTATCAAAGAAAGAGAAGATTGAGAAGTTGATAGGGCAAATACTATTAGTATAGATGTGCTAAAGTGCCATTCTTGTAATAAATAATGACATTGTAAATTATTCCTATAGCAATAAAATAAATATTTAAATAAAGAGTTTATTTATTTATATATTTACCCTTTAGCAATATGTTAAATAAATTTATTATCAAGAGTTGATAATATGAGTTACAAATTTATTTTATATATATGCTATAAATTGTTCATAGTTAAATAATTAATATTTAGGTAATATTAATTAGACTATCACCTCTATCTATTTTTCCTGATTAGTATATGATGCTAATAGTAGGAAGTAGTGAGTCTCGTACTACTTGATATGAGATATTAGAATAGACATATGGATACTCATGTGATGGGTGAATCGAACAATGACGTTAGATTTGTGATTGCAAGGACACTCACTTGTTATTAACAATTACAATCTAGGTCATAAAGGTGCATATAGTCCTTTGACTTAAGGTAACATGGTTATATGCATTTAAGTGGTTAGAGTTTGTTACCGCTTACATACTTGTGTTATTCACACATGGGTATATAGCGTGTGGTGGCTCTAGTCAATTGAATGTAAGGATGAGTGTTTCACCAAGATGGGATTCATTCCCTAAAGTGAACCGGGATAGATCCTATGCTATCTAAGTTTATTCTTGATGAATAAGTTCCTAGCAAGGACAAACATAACACAGTCTAAAAGAATTTTAAATGCTAGAAAGTGTTTCTAATATTAGTTATGTTTTATCATGAATAACTTGAGATGAGGTCATATGATAAATCTATTAGAGTTTGATTAAACCTTGACTCTAGGCTATATTGGGATATTCTAATGAAGGGATTTTAGTGCACGGTAATTAAGACCATAAGGTTTATGCGAATCAATATATGCATTCATATCTAATTAGGTAGTTGTGATATCAATGCTAGGGATCACTTATAATTTATGAGAACTAAATGTGCATAACTGGGTTTTTCACATTTAGACTTAAAAAAGTTTTAAATAATATCAAGTGTTGATATTATATTCTCATTGGCAATTAGACATGAACCTAGTAAGTCACACCTAAAATATTTTTGTCTTATCACCATTTACTATTAATCTAGTTATTGATTAAAGAGTTTAATCAATTAATTGAGATTAATGGAATTGAATTTATGGTTTAAGCTATGATTCTAGTATATCATGAAATCTAATTCCAAAAAGAGTTTTATTATTAATTTATATTTAATTAATATGAGATATTAATTAAAATGGAAAATTAATAATAATATATGTTATTAATTAAATTATTAAATTTAATATGAGATATTAAATTATTAATAATTAAATTAATAATAATATATTTATTAATTAGATTATTAAATTTTATATGAGATATTAAATTATTAATAATTTAATTAATTATATGTAAAACGTTGACTTTGTATAAATATAATACATGAGATGTATTTTCTACACATTTCTTTATACATTACTATGTCAAGGTGGCAAGCTAATGATGTAGTAAGTTACTTGCACAATTTGTTCACTAACCATATCAAAGGTGCATGCAAGGTGGCATGCAAAGTTATATACTAATGATGTGGTATAAGTGATATTTCATTTATGCATGTCTATATCAACTCACTTTCTCTACACACATATCATTAGAAGAGTTCTAATATATATAGAGATACGTGAGTGTGCAAATGATATAGAGAAATCAATATAAGTCATTACTTTGAGAAAGTGTGGAGAGGTTTTTAGTAAGATAATATACCAAAAGGAAAAGCAACATATACACAAAATAAACTCTAAAGTTCTTGCAAGTGTTAAGTTAGTGCAAGTTTACAGGGGTCACTTGGAGAGGGTACTTGCTAATAAGATTAATCAAGGCAAGAAGGTGGTTGACAAAGCTTTGGTGTTTCAAGCTAGAGGCCTAACACTTAAGAGGCTAAGGATTTGATTCAAGAGTTAAACCAAAGAGATCTAAAGCTTAGGAATTTATAAGTATTCTCAAACTTATAATTCCTAGGATGTTGTTTACATGTTGTTTTGATTTTTTGCTATGTGGTTAAATGTAAATTGGATCCTTGGGATTAGAATTCTTAGTGAGATGAAGAGTTATGTTAAGTAAAATTTTAAAAAATTTTCTCTACTTAGGATTGTGCTCACCACACTATTCTTGATGCCTAAGTAGCATAACTAATTCCTAACAAATACTACATCTGTAGGGCTCACTTAAATAATAAGGTAATTTAGTAAGAGTATCATTCTCATAGAGATAGCTTTTAAGCACCAATTTGCTTGGTTAATTATTCGTCTACATAAAGCACTTAAGGTCTTGAATTTTCAATTATACTAAATTTAATTTAAGTAAAATAAAACTTACACTAAATGAATTAATCATAACTTAGTCAACAAACAATAACTTAATGCAATACACAAGAGATTGCTTTTCTCACTTGTGTTGACACCAATGAGACCAACTTGGCACTATTTGGATCACCGACCCTTTTTCCTTATTACGAGAAAATAGAAGGTAATGAGGGTAGTACTAAAAGAGCTCAAGGATGGCATAAAGGCACTTATAACCCTACACTCAAACAGGAGAAACATGGGGTCGCGACTCAGTTTCACCCTAGAAATTATCCATTTTAGGGACTTAGGCAAACTTGGATCCCTCGCTAAAGATTGCATTTGCCTATTAGATAAAGCATTGGGTTCAAATATTGATGTTAGTAAGACTAGGCTCTTTTGTTCGAGGCATCTCCATACTGCACAGATGTTGAGCATTGTCGACATTACTTTATGTATAGTGCTTCCAAGAACTATATACTATTATACATTAACTTCTACATGTAAATGCAAACACAATATAGACACATAAGCACAAAAAAGTATGATAAAATGATGTATGAATATCGCAAAATGACATAATATTAAAATGATGTATGATCATGGTATATGCTAAACTAATATACATAACAAGACACATACGTATCATAGCATACATGGTATAAACATGGTATATTTACATGTTAAGGCAATATCACACAAGCATGGTATCCAATATAATATATGACTTATGACAAAATATTATTTATGAACATATCATAAACATGTGAATAAATAATAAAAATGCAAATAAAGCAACAAAAAGACAAACAATTTACTCATGCATGGAAACTATGGCAAAGTTATTATATGAATAAACATGTGCATGTTAAATAAGAAAATATGAAAAAGCAATATAAAGTAATAAATTAAAAAAAGAAGGGAGATGAGAATGGCTAACACATTTCACGAATATCCTCTCCTTAATAAACCATTAAAAAGAGGATGTTTGGGTATGCTAATAAGTAGCACACCCGTGCTATGGTGCCACTAAGAATAGCAACTTCACAGTTCGATTGCATGCGTGTGTTATGAATTGGCACACCCGTGCTTAATTTTCCTTCAATGTTGCATGCATGGTAATTTACTTGTAATACTACTCTAAAGTATGTAGCACCTATCCCCACCTTATAATTAACATTCAAAATTAAAAAAAAAAAACTCAAGAACACATAAGAAAATGAACAATGTAATATATAAATGAATAAAAAAGTAAAGAAAAACTTCCCTAATTAACTTACATTCACTGCAGCACTTGAAATCTTTGATCATTTTGAACACCAATGATGACCTAAGAAGTGTCTTTATCATATGTGTATACCTGGTATCCAAAATTTCTACATGGTGAAAAGAAAAACCTTTATATTAGGGGATCAAATAATTATAAAAAGAAAATTATAAGACAAGCAAATAAATAAAGCAAATAGACAATCTCCCAAGAAGTGCTTTGTTTATATTCGGTCCTAAGCTAGATCGTTGCCATATGGTTCTTTATTCTAAAGGTGCATCTTTGAAGTCTTGGTTTCTTATGAGTGGTGGTATCTCATTCCTAAAATACAACTTTAGTCGTTGCCCGTTCACCTTGAAGGTTTACGCTTATTATTTTGGATTTGCACTACTCCATAAGGAAATACTTCAACCACTATGAAGGAGTAGACCATTGAGACTTAAGTGTAAGCAGTGGGGTTTAGTGCTCGTCCAAGATTTTAGCAACCGTGACATTGTTTGAGTTCAGCGCTCTAGAGAACACACTAACCACTGTCATAAAGACATGGCGTGGAGATGAGGAGTCGCCACCCAGGGTAATAACTAGGACAAATAAAAAAGGTGGTACTCGATTCCTTAAAAGAAAGCTAGCACCACATCAGGAGATTCTGGGTATGGAATACCAACTTTTTTCAGTCTTGTGTTCATTTAGAGTTACTTTATGAATTACTAAATTATCCTCTATTTACATGCAATTTCATTTAAACCTTTATTCTAGCAATTAACTCCAAGGCAAAGTAGTCTTGAAATACAAGTAAATAATGCATTCAATCAAACATATAATCCCTAAGTTAGTCTAATATACATGGATTTTAATTAAATGAACTAAATCTACATGTTTTAATTTACAAGTGAGCTAAAGACTAATTCCCTTTAATTTTAATTAAATGGACCTAAGTCTATTTATTTTAATTCTAAAAATGGTCTTAAATCTATAAATTATGAAGATATTTAAATTAGTGGGCCTAATTCTACATATTTTAATGCTAAGATGATCTTAAATTTACAAATTATGAAAAGGCTTAAATTAAATGGGCTAAGTCTAATTAATTAAATTAAATTAAATTAAGTGGGCCTATGTCTAATTAACTAGATGGGCCTAAGTTATGTCTAACCTAAAAATCTAATTAATTATGGGCCTAAAATACATTTTAATTAACTAAACCTAAAAACCTAAATTTATATTAATGAATTAAAATCTAATATGGGCTTAAGGCCCAAAACATATAAGAATAAACAAATAAGCACAAAACACATAAAAATAAATAAACAATGCTAAAAACAAATAAAACACATTAAAACAATTAAATTAAATATCAAACAACTAATTAAATTAATTCCTTCCAAAACCTTAATTTTAATTAATAGGCAACCTAAGTTAATCTATTTCCTCCATTAATTTTAATTAATTACCCAATTAAAACCCTTATTTTACTAACCAATTAAAAATGCAATCACACATAATTCCACTATTCCTACTATTGGGGCTATTACAATAATCTATTGAGAATAATAATAAAATAATAAATACGACTGTCACGACCCGAACCCTAGGGCACGTGACCGGCACTAGGGAATGGGTAGGCATAAGACCTCTGAAACCGGTAGTAAGCCTTAAAAAAAAAGAAAATTAAAACCTTCAATTTTAAAACTTATTTCATACAAGAACACATTATCAAACTGATTTTTCTAAAAATAAACATAATCGTGCGTAATATAAAATATTCTTCGTCATCAAATATCATAAATCAATCTTAAAGCATTATACATAAGTGTGGTTCATTAAAATGCAATACATAAATATACTTAAGTTATACAAACTCATAGTATAAACACTACTACAGTATTCTAGAATTACTACTACAATATAACTCATAATGACCTAAATAATATAGTCGGTGATGAAGAAATTCGGCGTAGAGGCGGTTTGAGGTCGAACCTCCCAACCTCCTAAAAAAAATAGATTAAGGGGAATCAAACCTCACTGAGTAAAGTTAATAAAAAGAGCTGTACGGTTTGAAAACCCCTTTTTAAAAATCATATAGATATAGTGAAAATAATTTATAACGTATATATATATATAGCTTTTGAAAAATCTCGATAGACCCTAAACCCAAATTTCTAAATGGCCAATTGGGCCCCACTTAATCCTCATAAACTGCCTGTCCTCAAGAGCAAAGGCATCAACCGAGGCACCAAGCCGCATTCATCCACTTAATCCAAATACATGGCACTGGGCGTCCCTGAGAGCTAAGGCATCCACCGAGGCACCCATCCCAGTCCATTATTAACTTTCTAATCACCGGCGGTCCCCCGAGAGCATAGGCTTCCATCGAGGCACCCATCCTAGTTTATATCCACAAGTCCATACATATATCAGATCCATCTCTCAATCTCTACCATGTGCACACGGTCCTGGTGAAACCCACCAGTTAGCCCATTCTACCGAAATTTCTCAAAATGAAGTTTAAATAAATAAAATGCATTTAAATCTTAAATAACAATAATTAAATTAAATAAATCATATAATGAATACTAAAATATGAGTGCACCCATCTTTAAATAAAACAAATGCACAGATCAATTTATCAACTTACAGGACGAGCAAAAAGGCTGACAACTCGCGCGTCTAACCACGATCTAACAGCTCCCACTCCGGTATTCTCTAAAAAAATAAACCTATATTAAAAAACACGTCTATGGAATTAAAAATGAAAATCATTAGAAATAGTGAAATTCTAGACTGACTCGAGGAAGACCAGCTAAGACTCGATAA
>CANTUR010000095.1:3227500-3457500 GCA_947683625.1 Mallotus nudiflorus | reverse complement strand
AAATAACGGTTTTGTGAATTGTTTTGGTATCGGTAACAGTGTAACGGTGTTGGAGTGATTCGGACTGTACCGTTCGATGCTACTGTGAATTTTAAAAAATAATCAATTTTTTGCACCATATTAATAACAAATGCAAAATAAACTTTAACATCTAATATAATAAGTTAAGAATTACTTTAAAAATATATATTTGCACTAAACTATATACGTTTGAAAAAATGATTATTTACTATAATAAAAAATTACATAAGATAATACTTCAATTGCAAATTAATTATACAATATAAAATTAATTATATATAATTAAGAGGATAAATACAAATTATATATATATATATATATATATATATATATATATATATATATATATATATATATATATTTTAATGATATAACAATCATTTTTCACAAATAAAAAAGAAATTAATTACATTATATATAATTACAAATACTTTAACAAATATCTTTATAAATACAAGTAATAATACTTCTACAAAAATTTAATAGGCCCAAACATCCATTTGGACTATTTCTAAAAGTTTGGATACTTATTGGGTTGGGCAGCTTCTTCTTCTTCTTCTTCATGCTGGGCTGGGCAGCTTCTTCTTCTTCTTCACGTGATACGCCGGCGTTATCCTGCGTAATGGCAAAAAATGGCCGATACGGATGGGAAAGCAAAAAAAACGGCTGATTCGTAGGCCAAATTTGGATTGCCGTTTTTAGATGTACCGAACCGGCCATATATCGGATCGCCTAGTCTAAAATCCAATACGAAACGGCCGATACACACAGTATCGGCCGTTTCCAATTAGGGTTTTCAAAAGAGACAATGCAATTGTTATATCATGGATCTCTATCCATAATACAGTGGTACACAATATATTATGAATAGAGATCCATGATATAACAATTGCATTGTCTCTTTTGAAAACCCTAATTGGATTGTGTTAAGAAAAAAACGAAGGGGCGGTAGCAGCCTAAACGGCAATCCCAATCAAAGCAACCAGAACCATGGCAGCAGCAACCTGGTGTACATCAACCTGGCGATTGTAATTTATCCGTTCATTCTTGAGCTGGATGTCTCTTGGACTATCAAAGGTGATTATGTCCAAAAGGATGAGAAGTAGCATCAAGCAAAAAGTTGAGGAAGAGAAAATCCTCCACCTATGGAACATATTTGAGAGATTTGTAAGAGCTTGAACTTTCTCCCTATCCAGTATGAGTAGAATTCCGGTCAGGCACAAAAGGGCAGAATTTTTAGGCCATCTGCACAAAAAGTGGATCAAAACACACACAAATAACATACTATCTAGTACTATCTTTGGCTATTATTAATAGAAATGAAAACTGGAAAACAAATAGAAGGAAATTAGGGATGATTGCTGGTTTAAAACCTGTAAAATGGTATATCAGACTGAAAATACAAAACAACACAATTCATAGACAAAGAATATATAAAACAGCTCTGGTTTTTTGCTATCTCTAAATTTTTTTTTTTTTAGTTAAAATTTCATTTGAAAAGATACACAACTTCATCTTAAATTGAAGAATGGCTCCTTTTTAACACCTCTGATAATGTAAGTCCCGTCCTTTTTAGCACCTCTAATAGTGCATGTCTCTGTTCTTAAATCTTTTTCTTTATTGTTATTATTATTATTATAAGGTAATGAATCTGACATTGCTTTCACTCCTCTTCTCTCCTGTCACTGTTAAATTATAGAGTGCAATTCCAAGGCCAAACAATTGGCAATAAATCTGATGTGAATAATCAAATCGAGTACACATAACAGACAAAATTCACAAAAGTAATCAAACCCAAAAATGGGTAAAAGGCGAACAAGTCCAAATAAAGAAAAAGATGCCTTCTTTTTCATTTTTTTTAAAGAACTTTTTTCCTGTTCTGTAATTTCTGTTCAATGTTTTTTATTGATCTTCTTGCTTGCTAGAGGTGATCTTAAAGTACAATTTAATATCTACAAACAAAATGGTATCCTAAAACGGCAGCAAACATCTTAAAAAAAAATTAACAAAACTAAAAACTAAAAATTCTATTATCACAAAATGATGCTAGTGCCCCTCTTCACAAGGCAAGGCAAAGCACCATAGAATTGGGTCTCTGATTTTGTTTTGCCTTTTCTTTGCTTTTTCATTTTGTCTAGAAACTCTAAACAATTAAAGCCTCAATGCTAGCGTTCTTTACTGTTTGACAAACAGGGCAAGAATCAAGAAAAGCTTCACAAGCTTTGCATGAACAAAGGTGCCTACAAGGAAGAAACAATACACACGAATTCCTAGAATTGCAGCCTTTGCATACCATCATCTTCTTCTTCTCAGTGTTCTTACTGTTATCACCATCATCAACATCATCAATGCAAAAAAGTGTTCTGTTTCTTTGCCCTGTTTCCTCTGCCTCGTCTTCTCTGTTCATATCGCAGCAAGACTCGGCATCCTCTGCCCCATTATTGTCAAAGCAGCAATTTGTTGCTTTTTCTCTTAATTGATCGATTGTGTTGTTTAGAGATATAACCATGGCCTCATTTTCTTGCGCTACCCTTTGCCATGCTTGATTCTCCATTTCTAATCTTCTCAAGAATTCTTCAAGTTCTGATGTTCTTTTACTTAACTGTGCTATCTCCTCATCTTTTTGTCCTAACAAAGGAAGCGCCTTTGATTCTATCCTCCTCATCAATGATGAAAAATGCTGTTTTCTTTGTTCTTGCAATATGAATCTCAATCTCTCGTTCTGTTTATTTTAATGAAAGGAAAAAAAACTATAATCAGAAAAACAAAAATCCAAATCGAAGGAGTCAAAAGATTACAATACTGCTACTAACACAAGATTGAAAAGAAGAAATAAAATTAAATAAAATCAGAGTTTCTAACCTGCAATCTGATATAATGATCAGTCTCTTTTATTTGCTGTTGATCGTATGCAGCAGCCATACTTGAAGAATAAGCTGTTGATGGATTACTGGTGTTTTTAAGAGAAGAATCGCTATTAATACAATTATTATCAAACCAAAGATTTTGGTTCTTGAAGTGTTGGTTTTGTAACATCTGCATATTGCATTGTTGCTGTTGATACTTTTGCTGTTGTTGTTGCTGCTGCTGTTGCAGATACGAATGGACGAAATGGTTTAATCCGTCACCAACACCACAACCACCATTATCAATCCAATCCTGCAAGCCACAAAAAGGAAGTTGTGCTTCCACCGCCATTGCTTGTTTGTAACAGCTAAAAACAACTCTGTACCAAAGCAAAAATGGGGGAAAAAAAAAACCCAACAAAATCCCAAAAAGAAATCAACCCTTCTCCTCAAATTCTCCTCTCTTCAACTTTAAATCAACACCTTGACACCATGAGATTGAATAAGATAGCTCCCTTGCTTCAGATGGTTATCTGCTTTCATAGAAGCTACAACAATAATATCAATGAACGAATATAAGAAACAAGAGAAGATAGTGGGAGGTTATATATATATAAATAGGGGGAGATGTAGAAATAAAGGAGTGATGTGGATTTATAATAAGGATGGGATTTTATTTTACTTAGTTTTGTTTTGATTTATATCATAGAGTCAAGTGAAAGAGGAAGACTACTTAAAAAAAGGAGGAGGTAAAAGAGCTTAGGATACTTGTGGATTTTATTTTTATTTTTATTTTTATTTTTATTTTTAGTATAAGGTAAGGTCTTTGATTGAATAGAAATAGAAATAGAAATAGAAATAGAATAGGCATTAATAGCAATATAGTAGATGTACTATCTGATATAGGTTGGAAAATAGAATATAATATCAATAAAAAAAAATAAAGCTAAAAAATATAGAGAGAGAGATGAGTATGGAAGGCGCTGAGCAACGACGTACACATGCAGATTTTGTGACAAAGCTATCGGGTCAGAGACTTCAGAAGCGTTTGTTTGGTTTTTAATTCTAATAATAATAATAATAATATATAACACCAACAAAAATAAATACATAAATAAATGAGAAAAATTCCAATTCCAACAGAGAGATAGTTGTGGTGAGAGAGAGACGCTCTCCCCTCCCTGTCTCCAAAATTAGTCAGATATTATTATTATTATTATTTTGGGAAGAGAAATCAAAGTTTTGTCAGTTTAGTCATTTGGAAAGCCTGAAATATAGGATCGATCCATTTCTTTTTTTTTTTTTTAAGGAATATTAACTTTTCTTTTTTACCACCCATTAACCATAAAACACTTGTTATGTAATTTTTTTAAAGTAAAAAAAAATCACAGCGAATATATCCATATATATGAGATGGTGTAGAATATCATATCCGGGTTGAAGGTGCGGAAATTGATAAACGTTTGGGTTTTAACGGCTGTAGCTTCCACATTAAGAAAAAAAATAAATATAGGGGTGGTTATTTAATTTTCATATTTGCCAAATTATTCAATAAGCTAACAATTAGTATTATTGTGTGAAAGATTAGGAAGCCAGCAAATTGAGAGCTGTTATCCTACAATTTTGATTTTAAATTGGAGTTGTTATATTTAGAATATTGCATCTAGGACAAAAAGCATAGCTTCGTACCTCCAGATTTAGGCCAAATTCATGGTATTTTTATAAAATTTCAAATTTGAACTTAATTAGTAAAAAATTTTACAGAAATTTATTCATAGTTCGGTTCAGCACACTGATGCATATGTTTGCTTTCCCATAGTAATGTCGTCACTCTCCATTTACATTAAATCTGTAGGGTATACGTCAATGAAGGCAACAGATCAACGCTTTTCCGAGCTGTAAAAGAGCATTATTGATTTTGGGTATAATTAAAAAGTTGACAGGGAAATTAATTAATTACTTAAAATCCTGGAAAAGTGATTGCAGGATATTTGAGTTGATAAACATTCCAAAATTGCCTCCAACATGCAATGTCTTCTACCACAATATTTCTTTATCCTATTCTAGAAATCTTTCTTTCTTTCTTTCTTTCTTTCTTTCGAGGAATGAAATGCTTTTCAAGCATCATGCCCATGTGACTAACGTTTTCTCCAAACTTGATTATAATGCCACAAACAGATAATGATGCTTATGTGTCTCCCATAATTGAGTCCAATCCAATATCAAATTTTGTTTTCATTTTTATTAACAGGTTGGTTTGGTTCATATTCTAGAATTGGAATTAAAATCGGAATGAGAATGAATAAAAAATATAATAAAAATTTAAAAAGGTGTTTAGTTTTACTATGAAATAATAATAGAAATGAGAATTAAATATTATTTAATAATTAAATTTTTTTTTATAAAAAAATATTTTTATAATTATTTTTTAATATAAAAATTAACATTATAATTATTTTTATATATTAAAAATTAATATTCTAATTATGTACTAAAATATTTATTTATAAAAATATTATTATTATTATTTTTAAAAAATATAAAACTATTTACTTTTGATAAATATTTTTTTATTCAAATATTTAATGCATATTTTTATTAATTTATATATTTCATTTATATATTTTAAAATAAGTATTAATATTTAATCAAATTATAATTAATTTGACTTTATTTTTAAAGGAATCAAAAGTCATTCTCTAAAATAAGAGAGGAATGATAATTCTCATTGATAGGATATTATATTCTCATTCTCACATTAATTTTAATCAATCAAATATTAAAAATCAAAATCATTCATTCCAATTTCGATTTTTACTCTCATTTTAAACAAACACCTCCTTAGATAAAAATATTTTACAGAAAAATTATTCTTTTATTTTCAAAAAGTTACTATTTGATTCTAATTATATTACATTCATTATCAATTTATTACATATATCATATGTTACAATTTTATTTTAAATATAATATTTTTTTGAAATATGTGTCATATATTATTTTTATCAACTAAATATAAACTATTCAAAACGCATATAAGTCGCCACGTGTAATGCCGAAATATATTTATAAGTGTTATATTAATTTTATCAATTGAATATAAAATATTCAAAACCTATATCACTCGCCAGGTAACGACGAAAGGTATTTATATTTATATTTAGAGATAAAATTTAAATTCTTCTCTCTTTCCAGTTTATATATACACTAGTTATCTACCGGTATATAAAAAGTTCTCATAAATTGTAAGTACATTAGAGACTGAGCTAGTGAAAATTGATCGCATATTAAACAGGTAATGACATAAATTTGGATAAGGAGAGCCAATGAGTTACTACTATGGTGGTAAAGCGAATGAGAATTAAAAATGTTTAGATATATAGGATTTCCACTAATACTTGTTATAAAAATATTAGATTGGAATTTCCACTATAGTGGTAAATCTCTTTGTTTATTTGTTAGTTGTATATATTTTATCTTAACCAGTTGACCATGATTATATATGTAACTCCTGTTAAAGAGATTGGGTGTGTGTGTTTTTTTACTAAAACAAAATAAAAATGAAAAATACTTAATCCTCGTTTGTTATTTATTTTTTAAATTTTGCTAATTTTTAGGAGAATTTTAAGGTGACTTTGTTTTTATTTACTTTGTTTTCACTTTAATTTTATCATTATTGGATAAAAGTATATTAAATTATCCAATAATGATATATTAAATTATCTAATGATGGTTATTAACAAAATAAAAATTACGTTGTAAAAAACAAAATATCATAGACTACACCTTATAAAAATATTTTAACACTTTTATAATTATAAAAATCATAAAAAATAATTTAGATTGAGTAGAATAATGGTAATTCCTTTAGCTTTTATTAATTAGTTTAATTTTATTAAAAAATTCAAATAAATTTATTTGTAAATAAATTTTAAATTTATTTGAATCAAATTTATTTTATATTTAGTGTTAAACAATTCCATAAAATCAAAAATAAATTTTACAAAATTTTCATTTAAATAAAATACATTCACTTAAATTTATAAATAAATTTCATAAAATTTTATAAATACCATTTAAATCAAATACACTCTTAAGATATCTAAGGTGAAGGTTGAACTTTTATCTTCTTCTTATTTAAAAAATTATAAAAAATATTTTCTTTTTTATTATTTTTTTAAAATACATTATTACAGTGTATAAAACAAGTTTGAGCTAACACTATGATTGATTAAATTCTCATTTTTATTTTCACAATGACATGATTAAATTCTTGTTTTTATTTTTATGACATGATTTACAATATTGACAAGTCGGGTTTTACACACAACCCATTAGTTGTGGAAAAATGGTTTTCATATATATATATATATATATATATTTTCATGAACACGAATATCCTTTTTTTGACATTAATAAACATGAAGATCTAGAAGGATATAATGTACACATAGACATAGTCTACATGTGCGCTTTGAAATTTATAATATCTATAGGAGGGATTCGAGGTACTAATGTCACACAATAGACTTTGATCCATCAATTCATCATTAATGCATAGACAACCCTATTTTCCATAAATATGCATCTTTTTGTTTTAAAATATGTTTTTTTTTTTTTTTTGTTTCGATAATAACAATCATATGTTTTGTAAGAGATTAGTTATTAGTTAGAGATTATAATTCAACCATCAACTTCTGTTTTTGTTTTTTTTTTTTTTCCTAGTCGTCGGCTTGAGACTTTAAGAAGTGGGGATTCACGGACGTCGTATGATAAACGCATGCAAAGGCCAGCCTCTTTAAATATTTCTGTTGGAAATGACAATGAAGTATACCAAATTTGAAAGAACGAAATATTTGTGGCATAGTGATTGTGATTAATTAATTAATTTATTTATTTTAATCTTTTTTTGCCCATTTTAACATGTTGAAGTCAGTCAAATCTAATTCATTATAAAATAATTCATCCAGATATGACTGACCATTCAAAATTAATAAATTTTGGGTTGGAATTCATACATACCCATATCAATTTGAGTTATTATTTATTAGTTTGGTGTGGATATTTGGCACATGGGTGTCTATTATTTTACTAGATAATTGTAGATTAATAATTTATTGTATGATTAATTATAATGTACCATTCATACGAATATGATTTCTAATAGTAAAAAATAACGTATCGTGGACTTGAATTATAAATGTCCTTTAATTTTTCTGTTCCTTTGAAAAAAATATTATATTTTTGAAAAATATTTTCAATATCTTTATTTGCTAGAAAGATTTTTTTTTTTTTTTTTACATTTAATGTGGAGGTGAAAACATTACTCTTCCTTTAAGAAGAGAATATTTAAATATTTAAATTGTTAAAAAAATTTATACAAAATTGATTGATAATGGATGTTTGTATTCGCTACTTAAATTCAGTTTAGTTTAATTTTGGCTCATATAGTAATTAATGTGAAGAATATAGAAGATCTTAAGTTGGAATTTTCTTACTCACTAATATAATAACATTTATCATCTCTTATAATGCTTCTGTAAAAAAAAAAAATACTACTCAATTTATATAACTCATATATTTTAATTGATTAAATTTTTAATATATAAAAATTGAATTTTTGTTTCTTATATTATTATTATTTACTTGTTTCTTATAAGACGAAGCTTATACTTCGGGGCATGGGGATGTTCCGGGTTACCATCATTGACTAGTAAACTAACCGTGTATTCTTTTTTCATTATTATCACTTATTATCCATTAATAAATTTATTATTTGTTAAGGTAATAAATAAATTATGTATTCATATTAAAAATTTACACAAAGAATTAGAGCCAATCTAGTTTAACTCTTTATAGTAGATTTTAGTTGGAGCTGGTAATTGATAAATATGAATCCTTTTATAAAATTATTATTATTATTATTATTATTAGATGTATAAAGATTTTAGTTTGTTATATAACACATCTATGATGATGATGATAATAATCATAATAGTAATAATTTGCTGTTCATGTGAGATAGATTAATATGTTTTTTGAAATTTTTAAAAATAAATTCATGAAAATATTAAAATGAAAATTTAGTCATGTAAAATGAACTTTTTTCATCATACAAAAGTCTACTTCTCATTTAGTTTATACTTATATACGTAATCTAGATTCATTAATAAAATAATTAATTATCATGAAAAATTTTACTTTTCTCAATTCAATACAATTTTAATTAAAGAAATTAGTTGTAGAAAATTGATAAGATATGATTTAAAAAGGAAGTAATGAAACAAAACAAAACTAAAAAGAAAATAAAATTACCACATAGTATTATTTATTATTATTATTATTATTATTATTACTATTATTATTATAGATATATATAGAGTGTTAAACTTTTCTTTTTGCCTAGAGGTGCATTAATGATCAAAAGCTTTGATTTTGGTACCTCTATGACTTGAGCATACGACCTTAAAATTATGAATATCTCCACTTTACCAATTTAGCTCAGTTCGATTCGCGGATCAATGTCTAGTTATGCACATGCCACCACAGTATTTGTATCAAAATGAGTAGGATATTGGAAAGTGACAAGACAATCCGCACAAATTTTGCTTAACTTTTAATTGTTTATAGTGTTATATATATACTTCTCTTTAATTATTTTTAATTTTATATTCACACTTATAAAGATAATTAAATTAGCCAGTTTAAATAAAATAAAACTACCTGCATTAGGTGTACAAGTGGAGAGAGAAGTTTAATGTTTTAGAAAAAAATATTAGGAAATGACAAATCTCTATTTTACTTAAGTAAAACAATTATCGAAAACTTGTATGAATATTTTTAAATCTTAAATAATGTGTGTATAGAAAATATAAAGAATTATTTTCACTCATTTTTGGAAAGAGTAAATATATATATATATATATATATATATATATATATATATATATATATATATATATATATATATTCTTGTTTAAAAAAAATGCTATTCAGTTAATTGATAATGTATATGTTTATATCTATTAAGTTCAATTAGTAGTGTTATATAGAATTCATGCGGTTATTTTATATATGATCTATTATTAATTCAAGTAGTTAACTTTTTTAAAAGAATTTTTATTTATTTTAAAACTATTTTTATTCATAATAAAATAAAAATACATCTAAATTTTGTATATTATATGTTTATTATAATTAATTGAATGCTACATCATCTGATAAATAATTTTACTATAACATTAAATTGTAGAAATAATATGGTATTAAAGTATAAAAGTATAAAACACCTGCTACCAAAACGAATAGGAAAAAAAACTAAGAAACTAATTTTATCAAAATTATATGAATCGATATTTATTTATCATAAACTAATTTTTGTAATTTATTTGTACTATATTTTCTCTATTAAATCAATTTTCTTATTTGACCATTAATTAATTATTAATGACTATCAGTTTTTCAGCTGTTCAATAAAAAAACATATTATATCTTCGAAGAAAGTAGAATTTTAATTATTTCATGGTAGAAAGTAAAATTCATTAATTTTAATTTTCTAATTTCAATTTGTGATAAAAGTAATTATATATTTCTTTTATGCTATTTTAATTGTGTATTTTATACATCTTATACTTTAATGTTTAATTAAATAGTATTATAATTATTTTATAATGATTTATTAATATATTATTATATTTAATGATAAAATTATTTTATATATGATCCATTATTAATTTAAGTAATTAAATTTTTGAAATATTTTATTTATTTTAAAAATTGTTTTTATCTATAATAAAATTGAAAATACATTTAAATTTTGCATATTATTTATTTATTATAATTAATTGAATGTTACATTATTTTATCAAAATTATATTACCATTGCTAGTGAAAGAGTAATCAAGTGGTAAGTTCTCTACAAGGGCATCATGAAATTTAATTTTTGCAGTCGTCAATTTAAAGGGGAGGACTGCTCTCATATTATGCAGTACATCAAAATTTAGATCATATAACATCCTTATTAGTAAAAAAAAAAATTATATGACCATTGATATTTATTTACACCCTGACATGAATTACTGTATAAATCTTCCTACTTATCTACATATTTCTTGATACATATCTTTAATTGTTTTTTTTTTTAGCAAATATTGCTTATTAGGAGCCATAAGATCACCGCCAGATAAAAGTATTTCTCTAATGGGGCATCTCAAAAATATAAAATTTCAAGATTTCAACATAAATCAATTGATTTAGGGCACACCGACATGACCTTTACGTTCATTTCCTTACGAGGGATGTCTGAACTTCAACTCCGCGTTCATTTCGTCTTTATATACCATTGAAAGTGATGATAGTGGTTTGTATGAGTTAATAAGTTGGATGAGAAGAAAAGGGTTGATTTGAAAAGACAAAAACGAAAGGTGAAACAGAGAAGAGGGTGCAAATGCAGTGGTCAGAAAGTGTGGACCCATGGCCTGGCAGTGTGCACCCACCATGACTTAACCCTCCACTTCTGTTTGCCTTGTCATGCCGGCTCCTTGTGTGAAGTGTGCTGCTCTCACACGTACAATTGAGGAGTTGGTGCGTTGTGGTGTGTTTTTATTGAAGGGTGTGGGGTGCATATGCCATAAATTCAATATGCCCATTTCTCCTACTTGGTTTGGTGGGGGTGCAAAGTCTTTGTTGCAACTTCTCAACTACTCTTTATTTGTGTTTTCAAGCTTTTTGGGAAATAAAGAAAGAAAGTGATACGTGATGTATTATTATTTGCAATTCTAGTCTTAATTCCCATAATAGAGTGAATGCCCCACCGCCTATACCTCTTTTTCTTTATGTTTTTTGTATGTGTGAAATTGCAAAAAATAAAAAGTATTCGAAATAAAATATATATATATATTTTTTATTTATATTTAAAATTCTACACTAATTAGATTTGTTATATATCTTTTAAATATTATATATTTAATTAATAAAAATATTATAATATATTTAGAGTGCTCATACGTACTCCCTTTCAAGGTAATAGATGGCATTTTTTGAGGATTTGTTCATGTGCGGAAAATATGGTGATTGCTTGATTAATGGGTGGTGGGTTAGGGAAATTTTGTATAAATCTTGACCAAGTTCTCACTAAAATTTCAAAGTGATTTTCGCTAATAATTTCATTAATGTGTGTAAATTTTGTTAAGTCTTAGTTAATGTAAGTGGTGGGTTACGAGATAAATGTAAAATGAGCATGAGTGTTTTTGTTGAAAATTAAGAGTGGAGGTGGAGTCAACACATGTTTAACCCATCATTATTGATCATTTTATTTTATTTTATTTTTTTACATTGCCACTAGTGAGAGATTCCTCAAGTAATTTCAATTTCTAAGCAACCTTGGAACACCTCTATTGATGCTGGCTGCCCTTGATGGTGGCATTTGACTAATTATACCTTATGGTAAAAAAATTCAAATTAAATCCAAGAATCACGTCCATTAGAAAACAAGGAAGTGAATTTTTATTGTTTAGATTTGAGGTGGGCATTGCCCTAAAAACATTTATGAAAAATAAAATATTAGACCTATATATAATATGAATTCCAAAGTACAGAACAATTTTTACAAATTAATATTATTAAAATTAAAAATTAACTACTAAGTAAGATTAATTATTGAATTACTAATTTATAGAAAATAATTATATTTTGTATACACTATATTCTTTTTGTTAGGTCCATATAAGTTTTTTAAACAAATTAAAATTGTAAATATATTTATTATTCCTAACTGCATTTTATACATATTTAATAAAAACTTACGATTTAAATAGATAAAAATCATAATATAGGACAAATTTTAGAAAACAACATATAACACTTGACTTACAACAATAATAATAATAATTATTATTATTATTAAAAATTTATATATTAAATATTTTAATATAATATATCTATCATATATAAATTTAGAAAATTATTAATTTACAATCGTTGCCTCCAAGTACAAGTGGATCATAATTACTATTTAAAATAAAATGATTTTTGTATATACGCAAGATTTCTAGTTCTTCTCACATCGAAAGTTCATTTTTATTCTAATGCTAAAGATTTTTTTTAAAATAAAAAGATAAATTATTTATTCATTGAAAATTAAAAATAATATTTTAATAAAAAATAATATAAATAAAAATACAATTAAAAATATCAAATAAAATTTCACTATCGCTTTAACTTGCATTGTTAGAGTTATTTTAACGTATAATTCGGTGATTTATATGCTCCACTAAATAATTTTAGATAATTATAAATTGACTTTTTAGTTTTTAAAGGAATTTGATTGTAGAAATATTGTTAAAATTTTCATGATGGAGAAATATATAAAATTTATAAAAAATATTATCCTAAAAAAACCTAGAAAATTATCACTTAAGAAAACAAACAGGACAAATGGATTAGATTTTGTATTATAAAATGCAAAAAAATAAAATAAAGTAATTAAAAGATAAAGAAACAATAAGGGATGATTGATAGTGGATCAAAATCAAAACTTTTGAGAAAAAGCAAAGAAAGAAAAGAGAGAAAAGGGACTATTAGGATTTTTTTCTAATGAGTAGCGGTTTAAATGCAAATATGATCATTAAATTTTAATTTTATTTCAATTTGAATACTCAAATTTTCATTTACATCTTTTTAATAGCACACTTTTTATTTAAATTAAAATTATAACTTAATTAATCATAATTTTATAAGTAATTAATATTATTTTCATCATATTAATATTTAACTTTTTAATATTTCTAACCTTTATACAATTTAGATATATTTTATATCTCAAAGATTATAATATTAATATATACTAGTATGATGGCTGCACCATGTTGTGGAATTTTGATTTCATATTGACTGATATTGTAATAAATAAATAAGTAGTTTTTCTGTGTATTTCAAAAATTAGGAAAAGCGTTATTTGTATATATTTTTCTAATTAATTTTTACAGTAATTTGTATATTATTTTTCTATTTAGTAATTTTTCTTGTATTTAGTAACATATATATCTATGTCAATTTTTTTGTAATACAATTTTTTTGATGTTATAAATTATCTGAATTATTTTTAAAATGGTGTCAATTTAATATTTTTTAATTATCAAAAAAAATTATTTGTTATTTGTACGTTTGAAATTATTTATAAAATATCATGAATAATTTTTTTAAGAATAAACTAATTATTTTTTACTATCATTAAAATAACATTTAATATATTAAAATTCAGTTTCTAATTATATATATATATTATGTAACAATAATAACAACATAAACTATATAATGATATTTCTCAAATAATATAAAAAAATATTTTATGATATAAAATGATATTTATTCATTATATATTTTACATAAGATATTTTTGTTACATATTTTAAAATATATAATGCCAAAGTCATGAAATTGAATCTTGTATTGCTGTAAGAACAACTCTAAACATTCTTAAAGCAATATCATATACATTAGGATTAGAATTTCATTGTTTTGTCTTCAATCTTCCTAAATAATACGATACTTTCCATACTTTTAAAGAAAAATTATAACAACTTTAGCATATTTTACCTAAGGATTATGAAGATTGCATCAAACATAAACACTTGGTTTGATCACAAACACTACAAGATTCTGCTAATTTAGAGATGAAAAATTCTGTCGCTAAATAACTTAGCGACATAAAATTTTTAGTAGGAAAAATGCTCCTCGCTAAACTTTAGCGGTGAAAATTGTCTATCCATCACTAAATTAGCTCCAAATTTTCAATTGCTCGTAAAGTTGCTAAATTAATTTTAAAGTTAAATTAGCTATGGATTTTCAATTGCTCATCAAAATCCATCGCTAAATTAATTTTAAAGTTGCTTGTAAAGAAACACACGTATGGGCTATTTAGTTTTGGAAAATATTTTCTATTTTTGTTTTCCCCTTTCCTTTTCCTTTTTCTTCTTTTTCAATTTTCCATTTTCCAAAGTAGGAAATGGAAAAACAGAAAATCAAATTGTTTGTTACTTTCATTTTGCAATTTTTTCATATTTTTATAATTTTTTTATGAAATTTATTATAATAATTTTTATTTAATATAATAATTATTATTGTGATTCATATGATGGTATTTAATCTTAAATTTATTTTTTTTTCATAAAAAATTGTAAATCATGCACATGAAATTAATTTCAATTTGAAGTCATGAGATTGTGATTGGTGGAGGTGGTAGAAGTGGTGGTGGTGGTGGTAGTGGTTGGTGGTATTGGAGGTTGTGGTGGAGGTAGGGGAGGTTATGGTAGTAGTGGAGGTGGTGGAGGTTATGGTGGTGGTGATGATGGTGGTGCTTGTTGTAGTGGAGGAGGTAGGGGAGGTTATGGTGGTGGTGGTGGTGGTGGAGGAGGATGTAGAGGTTGTGATAATGGTGGTGGAGTTGTTGTTGGTGGTGGTGGTGGTGGAGGTGGTGATGGTTATGGTGGTGGAGGTGATGGCAGTGGTTGTGGTAGTGGAGGTTGTGGTGGTGTAGGGTGGTAGTAGTGTTAGTGGAGGTGGTGGAGGTTGTGATGGTGGTGGTGGTGGTAGTGGAGGTTGTGGTGGTAGTGCTGGTTGAGGAGCTTGTAGTAATGTTAAAGTATTAATTGGAAAATTTGGAAAACATATTTTATTAGTTTTCTACAACCTTTTATTATTTGAAAAATTTAGAAAATAATTTTCTAATTATCTAAATTAGAAAGTATTATAACTAAACAATAACTTATATTTTTCAATTTTCTTGGAATTTTTTTTTAAAAAACAGGCCTTATTTTCCAAAACTAAACAAACCCTTAGGTTCTTCACTTAATATGTTTCTTCCACTAAAGATAAATTTTTTGCACTTTTTTATTGACATGAATTGCATGAATATTAATGTTGTCAATATCCACAATCTCATATTTGTTAACTCATTCATCAAGTTAGTCTTATGAACATGTTGTCCAGAAATATATGTTTTTATCATAGCAAAATTTCCATTATTTTGTCTTCAATCTTCCTAAATAATATGATTCATTTCATATTCTTGAAGAAAAATCACAACAACTTTAGCATATTTGGCCAAAGTATTATGAAACCGAATTGCATCAAACATAAAAACTTAATTTGAATATAAAGTTGCTCGTAAAGTTGCACACTTAACTTCTTCACTCAATATATTTCCATCAAAAATAAATTTTTTGTACTTGATTATTGACATGAATTACATATTGAACATTAATGTTGTCAGTATCCACGATCTCATATTTGTTAACTCATTCATCATGTTAGTCATATAAATATATTGTGCAGATATATATGTTTTTAGTAGAGTTCTAATTGAATATACCATTGTTATACTCTATATAAAAGGAAAAAAAAAAGTGAAAAGAAGAAAAATTATGTGGTTATTGTGCATGAACCTCTCTATTTATAAACATTACAAAAAAAAAATTACATGTACGTTGAGATGTTTTGTAAAAAACATGTATCATTTTGTTATTTTTCACTTTCTATTATTGTGACACTTTTTTTTTTTGTTGAGTAATATAATATTTAGTTGAATAAGTTTTTTTTCTTATTTTAATATAATCATTGAAAGACATTTGTCTTATAAATTTTTTGAATACGCTAAAAGTTAACTATTTATTCATTGTTTTTAATTCTATTTATTGTAAAATTCAAATATTATGTATTACTGAATGTTAATGAAAGTTTATTTGATATGCATTATTAATCCAGAATTTTTTTTTTTATTTTTCTTGGCATTAGTTAATTTTGCCACAAATATCTTTTATTTTTAAAAAGAAATAGTGATTTGGAAAATTAGAAAATTCAATAAAATTACATAATTTTTACATTATTGAGGAATTTTTTAGTGAATGTCTCACAATTGATTTCTTTATTTTTATTTGTTTTAAAAAATTAAAAAAAAAACTTTATTGAAGTTTTATAACTTATATTAGTATTATACATAATTCAAAAAACACGAATACATGATTTTTATATGGGAAAAGGTACAAAAACTCCCTTCACGTTGTGCCCTAAATTCAATTTATCTCATAATATTTTTTTTAGGTACAAATAACCCTTAATGTTAACAAAATGACACAAAATCCCCCCCTCCATTTAACATCGTTTACAGCTTTGCAAATTGGCTTTTAACACATTTCTTATGTGGCAAGATAGGTCCCACTAAGTTATAAGAGATTGGCTATATGGCAAATGGGTCCTACTAAACTTATATCTTCACTAAAGAACCCTAAATCAAGGAATTGAAAAATTAAAACCCATAAGCCTTTAAACATCTTAAATTCCCTGAATTTTCTCTAAATTAAGAAGAACCTTAATAAAAAAATCCATATGGCATCTTCATCATCTTCTACAACAAGATCTTCTAAGCATAGCTTAATGGAGTTTAATTATCCTGAACTAGCAAAATGCTGCCATTGTAGAAGCAGAGGTCATAGGTTGAAGGCCCTCAATGGACCTCATAGACAAAAAAAAATCCCGAAAGAAGATTTTACAGATGTCGTTATTACGAAGTAAATAATCATTCAAATTTGTATTTGATTTTGAATGTTGATTGTTTGTATGACCATTGGTTAGGCAAAAATCATGCAGAAGGATGGTGTGGAGAACGCAGGATGCAATTATTTTGAATGGCATGATATGCCTATAAATGACAATGCGAAGGAGGTGTTGAATGACTTAAAAAAATAGAGGGATGAGCTACTAGTTGAAAATATGAATTATCGAAGGATGAAGATGGACATTGTAATTATTGATGATGAAGTTATTGAGATTTGGTGTGAATTAAGAAAATTGAAGAAAGCTTATATGGATGAGCAGATGAAAGTTCAAATTGCCAAAAAGAAGATGAGAATTGCATATGTTATTGTTGGGATGTGTTGGAGTTTATTGTTGTATATTTTATTTTTTTTGTTAGGCAATAATAGCTTAAATTTGGTGGACTATATTATTTGATTTTACTTAGCGATGTAGTAGGTGGTTTATGCTAACTAATGTAGCTTGGTCTTGTTATGCACTCTGGTGTTTTAGGAGCTACGTAATGAGCAATGGTAGTTATGTTAAATGTCATCTTTTGTGGAGATGTATATGTATGAAATATATATGTCTATTATTATGCAACAATTCATTCTATTTATTATTTGCTAACAAGCATTCCAAAATAAATTTCTAAAAATTCAAAAGACAACTGTAGACACAAATATTATATAGCAAAATATTATATTAGTATTATGCAACTTGCAATGTAACAATAGACTAATAAAAAAAATTTGATTAACCATCTAAAACAATTAAAACAAGTTTCAGAGTATTAGTTTAAATGAATTAAAATTAAAAAAAAAACCCATAAGCAAAAATGTGGGTATCTTCCCAGTAACATTGGTCGTCTTTTAAGTAATCTTTTTATGCATTCCATTTTTCCTTTATTTTCTGTCACGACCCAAAACAGGGGCCATGACCGGCGCTAGGGAACGGAAATTCTTTCGAATCCGGAACCCATAGCAAGCCTAAAAATAAAATAAACATGCAATAGTAATAACAACAATATATAATGCAGCGGAAATAAAAACCATAAATATCATAATTATCACAATATTATTTTCACCAACTGGATTTAAATCAAATACTCATCTCATATATATATAAAACTCTTTTAATACAAATCCAATTCACATAATACAATATCTCACATAAATAAAATACATGAAATCCCATAATTAATTTACAACTACTGCAGTGTCTAGATTATAAAAATAAGACTCAAGTAAGCAGTTTACACAAGGAAGCCGAGGCAGAAGAAATCCGGCGTATAGGCCTGCTACTGAGGTCTGAAGATGTTGACTCTCCTGAAAAATAGTCAACGGAGGGGAGTCAGACCTCACTGAGTGAATTACTATAATATATATACATACACACTAAATGACAATGCATACAATCAACAGTATATATATAATATGTATATATATACAAACAATTACACACAAATGCTGTAAAAATCATTTTTGATATATTTTACTGAAAATCATTGTTTATGAAGGATCAAATAAAACCCTATGATATCGAAACCTCAATCAGTATTAGACAACACTATAGCCATACAGGCTCACTTATTCCAAAATATATCCACTTAATCCATTTAGACAGTAGACTGACCCCGAGACACTAAGTCAACCGAGCTCCAGCAGTCTGACTGCCAGTGTGATTGGCCCCGAGACACTTGGTCAACCGAGCTCCAGCAATCACACCTCCAAATCATATCTACACATCAAATAATCATATTTAATCAATATCCACAAATAGTTAGTAGTATAGCCTATATGCTATAAGTGCACCGGTACGTACTCGGTCCTAGTGCTGCCCACTAGGTAGCACGTTCTATCGATATCCTTCATTAATAATATAAAACATTCATTCACAATAAATGATGCATGAATTTAAATAAATTAACAATATAAACCATATATATACTGGAAATATACCAAAAGTAAACCAGGTATATTTCGAGTATATATACGTCAAATAAATCCAATCAAATTATAAAGTAAGCTAGAAATATATTTAAAAACATTTTAAATATAATTTATTAACAAAACATGCATATAATTTAATATATACCAAAAATAAACCAAAAATATACTTAAATACAAATCACATTATCTATGCATTTTCATCAAAATAAAACATATATTTCTAAATCATGCATCCTAAAGCATATATATAGTATAGTAACTCACAAATTAGTGCGCTCCACGAGATGGGTCCGACGGGCCTGGTCCACTAGGCCTCAGTCTCGGCGCAACTAAACAAAAAATAATGACAGAAATCAGAATAACCCTAATAGAAATCCTAGAATTCGATTTACAATATTAATTATAGAAACAGGATTAGGGTTCGACCGGACATCACGTTTTACGAGAATTCTACCGAAAATTCGACAGAACCTCCCCTGTAAAATGGACATCTCTCTACTCAAAGAGTAGAGTCGACCCTGCAAAGAAACACACTTCGAAAAACAAGCTCAACACTCAACCACAACCCCTCGGTCGGACTCCAAACTGCAGTCTATCGACCGAGGTCCACAAACACAGAATAATTTCAGAAATACCAAAAATACCCTTAAATAATAGAAATTCATTTTATACGTAGAAATTACATAATTAACCTTAAAACACAATAAAAATCGATAAAAACTCATTTTATTAGTAAAACCGTATATTATATATATAATTGAAAATAATTCACGAAAAATAGTTTTAATTAGTTAAAAATATTAAATAATTTGTAGAAATCATTTTTATACCTTACATAACTATTAAAACCAATTAAATTACATTTTTAGCCAATTTTGTGTAAAATTACCAAATACCCCTATAGATCTATATATACTAAAATTCATTCAAAATTCACCAAAAATTATACAATTATCCAAAATTAATTTTCTCAATATATTTATCAATAATATCAATAATTAAACTCAATTAACCAATTAAATTCAAATAAAAACACATTTAACCTAATTTTCCCAAAATTACATAAACTCAAATAATTCAAAATAAATACTTAGAAATTCATAAAAATTCCAAATAAATTCCTATAATTCATTTCAACACCTAATTTAACCATAAAACACAATTTCATAATTTCAATAATTAATTTCCGAAAATTAGAAAATAATATTAAAATATTCAAAAATACCCAAAAATCCAAAAAATCTCCAAAAATTCCACAAAAATTCATACATGTATATTAAGCTACTAGGATCAACATTTGTGAAGGGAGTTTTCATGAATAAATCAATTCAAAGCTCAAAAAAAATCAAAAACCTAATATGGCCGAAAGTGAAAATTCGAAACCTAAGCAAATCAAGACCATTTAAGCTCAAACCAAAGCTAGAATCACTCATCGGAGCTCAAGGAGAAGAAAGAGACCGGCGGTGTCGAAAATGGTGGCCGAAAAGTTGGTGAATGGCGAGGAGAGGAGTTTCGGTCAAAATGGAAGAAAAGAGGCTTACCGGTGCCGGGGAAGGAGGCTGGGGGCGGCGGAGTGGCTGGGTTGGGGAAGGTGGAGCTGCTGGCGGTACAACCGACGGGCAGGGATCGGGAGTTGCAACGGTGAGGGGAAGGTGGTCACGCACGGGAAGAAGAAGAAGAAGAAGAAGAAGAAGAAGAAAAGAAAGGGAAAAGAAAAAGAAAAGAAAAAAAAAAAGAAAAATAATAAAAAAATAATTTTAATAAAATATTTGAAAAAAATCACATCCACCACACTTAATATTTAATATTTTAAAATTTAATATTAATTAAAAATAACTAAATAACAATAAAATAATTAATTAATTAATAAAATATTAGGGTAAAATACTAAACCCTAATTAAATAAATATATACACACATAGGCTTTATTTAGTATTTTAAAAATACGTATGAGTTCATGCAAGTCCGAAAATATATTTAAAATAATTAATAATAAATTATTTACGTGAAAATTTCCCCGAAAATTCAAGTTCCCGGGAAAATTTTACGTAAAGTATTGTAAACAATACACCATAATTAAAATAGGTTTTAAATACATACCAACTCGTAAAAATATCATATAATATACATATGGAAATTATTACCACACTGCATATCCCGTACAGTGTTAAAATATTTAAAAATACAGGATATTACAATTTCTTTTCCCTATCAATTGATCGCTTTGGGCTTGAAGTTCTCTAGAAGTGATGGAAGGGCCTCCATTCCACTGTAAACCCAGAGCTATGAAAGGTAAATCTGTGGCATAACTAACATTTAATCCATCTCTAGTGAAGTTTATTTTCTTTGTGTAAGTTGGTATATACAACTGACTTTTACTTCTCTTTATTTATCTCTTATTGGGGATTGTAAACCTTGTATTAGTATCACTTCATTAACACCACTTGCTTCTTATGATGCAGATGTAATAAGCCTTGCAGTTGCCAAACCAGGCTGAGAAAACAAAAAAAAAATCCTTCCAATTTATCAAAACATGACCTAATTAATTATAATATAATAATCGTCTTATTTATCACTTATATTAAGAATTGACCTTCTATAATTTAGATCCATATGCAAGCCATGTCCTCGAGGTGCATTGTTGTCACGACCCAAAACAGGTCATGACCGACGCTAGGGAACAGGAATTCTTTCAAATCCGGAACCCGTAGCAAGCCTAAAAATAAAATAAACATGCAATAGTAATAATAATAACACAATTAAATAAAATACTGTGCAGCAGAATAAAATCATAAATATAAAAATAATAATTCACCACCAGGGAATTTAAATCAAATTCTTATCTCATATATAAATAAACTCTTTAATACAAGTTTCCATTCAAATTCTCAAAGTACATAACTCACAATTTATTACAAATACTGCAGTGTCTAGATTATAAAAAATAAAACTCAAGTGAGCAATTTACATAGAGAAGCCGGAGCGGAAGAAATCCGACGTACAGGCCTGCTACTGAGGTCTGAAGAAGAAGACTCTCCTGAAAAATGGTCAACAAAGGGGAGTCAGACCTCACTGAGTGAATTACTATAATATATATACATGCATACTAAATGACAATGCATACAGTCAACAGTATATATCTAATATGTATATATACAGGCAAATACATACAGATGGAATAAAATTATTTTATATATTTTGATTGAAAATCACAGTTTATGAAGGATCAAATAGAACCCTAGAAAATCACAACCTCAAACAGTGTTAGACAACACTCTAGCCATACAGGCTCACTTATTCCAAATATTCACTTGTTCCATTTAGACAGTAGATTGGCCCTGAGACACTAAGTCAACCGAGCTCCAGCAGTCTAACTGTCAGTGTGATTGGCCCCGAGACACTAGGTCAACCGAGCTCTAGCAATCACACTCCCAAATCACATCTCATACATCAAATAAATCAATTCCAATTAATATCCACAATCTGGTTAGTAATATAGCCTAAATGCTATAAGCGTACCGGTACATACTCGGATCCTAGTGCTGCCCACTAGGTAGCACGTTCTATTGATATCCTTCATTAAAACATAACACATATATTCATAAAATAAATGATGCATGAATTTAAATAAAATAGCAACATAAATATATATACTAGAAATATACCAAAAGTAAATCAGGTATATTTCGAGTATATATACTTCAAATAAATCCAATATAATTACAAAATACACTAAGAATATACCAAGAATATACATAAAAACCCTTTAAGAATAATTTATTACTAAAACATACATATAATTTGAAAATATACCGAATATAAACTAAAACTAAACTTAAATACCAAATGAATTATTTATGCATAATTAATCAAAATAACATACATTTCCAAATCATGCACCCTAAAGCATATATATAGAGAATAATAACTCACAATTAGTGCGCTCCTCGAGATGGGTCCGACGGGCTGGTCCACTAGGCCTCGGTCTCGGCGCAACTAAATAAACAATAAATAACAGACATCAGAATAAACCTAACAGAAAATCCTAGAAACTCGATCTAGAATATTAGACACAGAATCAGAATTAGGGTTTGACCGGACATTACGTTTTACGAGAATTCTACTGAAAATCCGGCAGAACCTCCCTTGTAAAATGGACATCTCTCTACTCAAAGAGTAGAGCCGGTCCTGCAAAGAAATACACTTCGAAAATGAACATAGAAACACATCCACAACCTCTTGGTCGGACTCCAAACTACAGTTTACCGACCGGAGTCCACAATCACAGAACAATTATGGAAATACCAAAAATTCCCTTATACCACAGAAATACATTTAATAAATAAAATTACATAATTAACCTTAAAATACAGTAAAAATCGATAAAACTCATTTTATTTAGAAAAATCGTATATTATATATATAATTGAAAATAATTCACGAAAAATAGTTTTAATTAATTAAAAATACTAAATAATTTTTAGAAATCATTTTTATACCTTAAATAACTATTAAAACCAATTTAATTACATTTTTAGCCAATTTAGTGTAAAATTACGAAAATACCCCTATATATATATATATATACTAAAATTACTCCAAAAATTCACCAAAAATCATATAATTGCACAAAATTAATTTTCTCAACATATTTATCAATAATATCAATAATTAAACTCAATTAACCAATTAAATGAAATTAAAAACATAATTAACCTAATTTTCCAAAATTACATAAACCTAATTAAATTCAAAATAAATACATAGAAATTCATAAAAATTCCAAATAAATTTCTATAATTCATTTTAACACCTATATTTATCATAAAACACAATTTCATAATTTATTTAATTAATTTCCGAAAATTAGAAAATAATAATAAAATATTCAAAAATACCCAAAAATTCCACAAAAATTCACACATGTAGATTAAGCTAAGGGGAACAAAATTTGTGAAGGAATTTTTCATGAATCAATCATTTGAAGCTCAAAAAAAATTGAAAACCCTAAGATGGCCGAATTGAAAAATTGACAAAACCTTACCAAATCAAGTTTTAAGCTTAAACAAAGCTTGGAATCGTCTTCTATGGTTTCAGAGGAGTCCAACAACACCAGAATGAAGGAATTTGGTGGCCGGAATAGTGAGGTGTGAAAAAAATGGGACTTTCGGCCAAAATGGAAGAAGACAAGCTGACCGGCGCCAGGGAAAACGACCGGAGCGGCGAGGCAACAGAGGAGGATGGTGACACGCAGGGGAGGCACTCTGAACGGCGACGAACGGACAACGAGGGTAAGGGGATGGGTTGTCGGGGGAAGGAGAAAGGAAATAGAAGAGAAAGGAAAAGAAAAGAAAAAAAAATGAAAAGAAAAGAAAAAAAAATAAAATAAAACAATTATATATATATATATTATAATATTAATAAATATTATAGTATAGTAAATTAATATAATACTTGGAAAAATTACCCACCACACACATATAATTCAATATTTTAAAATTTAATACTAAATAAAAATAATTAAATAACAATAAAACTAATTAATAAATAATAAAATATTAGGGTAATTAATTAAACCCTAATTAAATAAATAAGTACACATATACACGTTATTTAGTACTTCAAAATATATATGAGTTCATGCAAGTTCGAAAATATATTTAATATAATTAATAATAAATTATTTACGTGAAAATTTCCCCGAAAATAGTATTTTTCGAAAAATTTTACGTAAAGTATTTAAAATAATATACAATAATTAAAATAAGTTTTAAATATATATTAACTCGTAAAAATATCATAATTATATATAAAATTATTAACACTGCATATCCCGATGCAATATTAAAATATTTAAAAATATGGGATATTACAATTGTTATTTCCTTTAATAGTATGGGTGGTAGTAGTTTGATGAGAAGATGATCCCTCACTAGGATATGTTACTGAATTTCCTTAATTCTTTTTAGAGGAAAAAAAAATCAGATCAACAAAATACATACACAACACCCATGTCAAACTAAATTTACTTACTCTTACCTGATTCAATGTAACTTTGTTGTTTTGTTGTTGCACATGCCTTTGATTTCCAATGCCAACTTGATTTCTCGGATGACTTTATTGAAATGAAGGGCCTTTAGTTGTATTTACTATTTGACTTCTTTAAACTTATATCAAATAAATTTGATCAACAATTGGCAATAAACAACCAATAATTAACCAAATGGAAAAAATTTCATAAATAAATTTGCTAACTATCAAACGTAATTGCCCTTATTTGGGCACCTAACTCTATTGTGACCTTATTGATTATATAGTCCACATTTTTGGACTTGACCTTTCCTTAACAGTTGTGTAGTTATTTGAGATGGTTCATTTATTGTTCTTAATCTCTTCTTGCGTGGTCTACCAACGTGCTTTGTGACAAGTTAGGTCTACCATATTTTTGACATGGCTACTATATATGTATTTTGTTGATCTATTTTTTTTCTCCAAACAAAATTAAGGAAATCCAACAGCACATCCTAGTGAGGGATCATCTTCTTATCAAAATACTACCATCCACACTATTAGGGAAAATAACAATACACCTCAAGGACATGGCTTGCATGTGGATCTTAATTGTGGAAGGTCAATTCTTAATGTAAGTGATAAATAAGATGATTACTGTGTTATAATTAATTAGTCATGTTTTGATAAATTGGGAGGATTTTTTTATTTTGTTTTCTTAGCCTAGTTTGACAACTGTAAGGCTTATTGGATTTGGATTGCAAGAAGTAGATGGTGTTAATGAAGTGCATATTAACACAAGGCTTGTAATCCCCAATGAGAGACAAATAAGGAGAAGTAAAAGTCAGTCGTATGTACTAACTTGTACAAGGAAAATAAACTTCACTAGAGATAGATCAAATGTTAGTTATGCCACAGATTTACCTTTCACAACTCTCGGTTTACAATGGAATGGAGGCCCTTCCATCACTTCTAAAGAACTTGAAGCCCAAAGGGATCAATTGATAGGGAAAAGGAATCAAAGGAAACTATAATGCATAAAAAGATGACCAATATTACTGGGAAAACACCCACATTTTTGCTTATAGGGTTTTTGAGTGTTTTTTTTTTTGAATTTTAGTTCATTTGAACTAATACTCTGAAACTTGTTTTATTTATTTTTGATGGTCAATCAAACTTATTTTATTAGTTTGTTGTTACATTGTAAGTTGCACAATGTTAATATAATATTTTGCTATACAATATTTGTGTCTATAGTTGTCTTCAAAATTTTTAGAAATTTATTTTGGAATGCTTGTTAGCAAATAATAAATAGAATGAATTGCTACATAATAATAGACACATATATTTAACACATGTACATTTGCACAAAAGATGACATTCAACATAACTACCATTGCTCATTACGTAGCTCTTAAAATACCAAAGTGCATAACAACACCAAGTTGCATCAATTAGTATAAACCACCTACTACATCACTAAGCAAAATCAATTAACATAGTCCACCAACTTTAAGTTGTTATTGCCTAGCGAAAAAAGAAAATATACAATAATAAAATCCAATACATCCCAGTAACAACATATGTAATTCTCATATTCTTTTTAGCAATTTCAACTTTGGTCTGCTCATCCATATAAGCTTTTTTCAATTTTCTTAACTCACACCAAATCTCAGCAACTTCATCATCAACAGTTACAACGTCCATCATTATCCTTCAACAATTCATGTTTTCAACTAGTAGTTCATCCCTCTATTTTTTTAAGTTATTCAACACCTCCTTCACCCTGTCATTCATAGGCATATCATTCCATTCGAAACAACTACATCATGTATTCTCCACGCCATCCTTCTAAATAATTTTTTCCCAGCCAATGGTCACTCAAACAATCAACATTCAAAATCAAATACAATTTTGAAAGATTACTTACCTCATAATAACGACAACTATAAAATCTTCTTTTAGGATTTTTTTGTCTATGAGGTCCATCGAGTGGCCTTCAGCCTCTGACCTCTGCTTTTATAATGGTAGTATTTTACTGGTTCAAGATAATTAAACTCCATTAAGCTACATGTAGAAGATATTACTGTAAAAGATAATGAAGACACCATAGGGGTTTTTCAACTAGGGTTCTTCTTAATTTGGGGGAAATTTAGAGCATTTGAGATGTTTGAAGGCTTACGGGTTTTAATTTTTCAATTCCTTGATTTAGTGTTCTTCGGTGAAGATATAAGCTTAGTGGGACCCATTTGCCTTATAGCCAATCTCTTATAATTTGGTGCGACCCATCTTACCATATAAGAATGTGTTAAGAGCCAATTCGCAGAGCTGTCAATGGTGTTAAATGGAGGGGGGATTTTGTATCATTTTATTAACATTAAGGGGTTATTTGTACCTAAAAAAATGTTATGAGGTAAATTGAACTTAAGTCACAATGTTAAGGGGTTTTTTTTACCTTTTCCCCTTTAGTATACATAATATAAGATATTTCACACATCTCATTTCACCACTTCGAATTGGGAAATGGGATTTGGCCCCTAGTTGTTTGGTCACTCAAATTGATGCAAATCTTTTTTTTTTCTTTTTGTTTTTTTAACTACATATAATGAAATTTCTTTTAAAAATAATCACAGTAGTAATATGATTTTTCTAAAACATAATTTGACAAAAAGCTTCATCATACTCTAGCATGATAATCAAGATGATATTGGAAACTATTTTAATTTTACAATAAATAAAATTATTATTATAATAATTATTTTGTTATGTATTTACCATATTTGTAAAAAATAATTAGATGGATGTTCTTTTCATTATTTATGTACGGTTATTAGTATAATATATTTTATTTTTAATATATTTTATATTTAATAACACATATATCTAAACCAATAATATTTTAATATAATTATTTTACCATTATGAACTATTTAATTTTTTAAAAAAATATTGTGAATTTAATATTTTTAATTATAAAAAATTAAAATTCATTTATTATTTGTGCATTTGAATTTATTTATAAGATATTGAGTATAACTTTTTTTTAAAATAATTATTTTTTACTATTATTAATAACATTTACGTATTAAAAGTTTGTTTTCAACAATCTATATATATATATATATATATATATATATATATATATATTACAATGAAGAAATCTAAAACAATAATTATTTATTATATTTATTTCAAAGGATACTATTATTACATATTCTAAAGTATAAAATAGTAAAGTTGTAGAATTGAATTTTATACTAATGTTGGAACCATTTTAAACATTCATAGTGTCTATGTATGTGTGTGTATATATATATCTATTTTTTATGTAATGTTTCATATGCTTTAACAAGTGTATGAAATTCACTGGATCCTTTTAAGCAAAAACTAATTGCCAATCATGTGTACAGTTTGTTGTCTCAGAATTTTTAAGATTTGAAAACATAAAATTTATATTTTCATCTTCATCTTCAGAAGTTATTGTTTCTATGTCAATGTCTTGTATTTTATTTGTATCTTTTATAAATTGATTTATAAAAGAGTAGTCTTTAGGAATTTTTTCTATTTCCTCATATATATTCTTAGATATTATTGAGAAACATACAAAAGAGAAAACCCCCAAGAACTCCAACACATTATTCCCCTAGGACTAAATATATTAAACTTCACTGGACTTATCCATAGGATGATAATAGGACAAGAAACTATCACTGGCTCTGAAATTAGGCAAGAACAAGCACTTAAAGACTTAGAACAATTACAACTATACACACACACACACATACATAGACACTACGAATGTTTAAAATGGTTCCAACATTAGTACAAAATTCAATTATACAACTTTACTATTTTATATTTTAGAATATGTATATATTGAAAAGGCTTTAGAGGAGGTGAATTGGGCAATTAGAAAATTTAAAAATTAATTAAGAGCTAGTTACAAAACAAAATGAAATTATAATGAAGAGTAGAAAGAAGGATAAGAACTTAAAGATTTAAGGAGTTCAATTCAAGAATTGAATCTACGACTTCACCTATCTTATTTTTAAGTTAAGATTTCGAACACCCACACCAATAAATTATATGTTTTGATTGTGTATACTAGAGTTTAAGGCTCACTCTTTAACCTTTACACTTAAGAATTTTCAAGGCTCACTCTTACAACCAATTCCTAAGTATTTTAGTGGCTAATACTTAAACCAAAATCACTTAAAACTAGTTCCTCACTTCTCTTTCTTAAAAAGAAATACAAGAAGAAGAAGAATATAGTCTATCACACAAACCACTCTTAAGTAGAATTGATTACAAAGAGAAATGAAATTTGAAGGTTTAGAGAATTGAATATTAAGAGTAATTTATTCATGAACACATCTAACTTGTTAAATGAGGTTTAATGAAGATTATATATAGTGAAAAACATCAAGACATGGTTGTTAGAGCTCATTCAATTCGTTCAAGCCATCTTTTTTCTTCATTAATTGTTCTTCCAGCTTTTTGTAAGAATTTCACTTGTCATGGTCGTGATTAACATGGTTATGGTCATGATGCTTGATAAACTAGTCGTTGGAGCCCTGAATTAATCGTTGAACAACTAACACATGGTTTATCACAATCTAGTCACGATCGTGACTTGCACCATGATCAAGCCTGCCACCTTGATCCTCAATCTTTTTTGGATCTCATGCTCATGAGATTTAGATCATGAACTTAGTCACGATCGTGATCAACTTGTGAGCATTACTGTGGTTTTGACTTAATTGGAGTCAAGCTAATCATCATTGTGAGCTACCCGTGATTGGTCTCGTGAGGAGCATCACAGTTGGGTCATGGTCGGGATGGTGACCGTGAGCAAATATAATTTATTTTCTAAAATATATTTTCTTAATTATTTTATTCGGTTGAAATATCTTTTTTAATATAGCATTGTGTGTTGGACTTATAAATAATGTCTAATATATTACTAAAAAATCGATATAGATGTATGTATCAAAGAAGAAAAGGAAGAAAGAATTTTTGTATACTGTGATATATTTTCAAGTTAAAATACATACCTATATATATACTATGCTTAAGCCAAAGATGGCAATAAGGTTGGTGATAATTTATAGCCTATTGTTAAGCCCTTTAATTAAGGGACAATGACAACTATATGATTTGATTTTTGATTGCTAAAATCAAGGATGAATATATTCTAATAGTATGTATTAGTAAATACAAAAAATTCAATAAATATGTATAAAAAATCAAAATATGTTATACAAATAATCTCATATAAATGAAGAAAAATGTATACAAATAATTGTATTCTATGAATCTTCTAAATATGCAAAAGAAAAAAAAAAACTTCTCATTCACTTTTGTTTTTAATAATTTCATTGATTGTAAAATTGAAATAGCTTATAGCATTGAGTATTAATGAAAGCTTGCTCAATGAATTGAAATGAAAGCTTAAAGGACCGATATTTTTTAAGTCTTGATTATTTTGGCACAAATATTTTTAATTTTTATAAAGAAACATGACATTCAAAATTTTAAAAGTTAATAATATCTAGAAGTTTTATATCATATTATTGATGATTTCTCAATGAATGCATCATAGTTAATTTCTTCTTATTTTTATTTTATTTTGATCACAATGATTTATCTTTTTAATATAACATAATATTAATATTTTATATAAGAAATTTAAATTCAAAAATTTCCTTTAAACTTGTAAATATTATTAATTTTTATTTTTATTTTACTAAGTTTATTCTTAATAATTTAATAAATTCAAAATAAAAATAAAAATTTCAAAAATTTTCAAATAAATAAAAAATTGTAATTTTTTCATCATTTCATATAAAAATTTATTCTAATAATTTTAAATATTATTTTTATCCTTATAATAGTTTTGCGAAAATTTAAAAAATTTGCAGTCAAAAAGTCAAAATTTATTATAATAATCACATTCAATACTCATTGAATATAAAAAAAGTTAATACAATAAAGTATACAAATTTTGAATTTTTTCGTAATAACATGTCAAAATATTCTAATATAAATTATCATAAAGTATTACTAATAGTATACCTTTTAACTTTTTTTCCGTAAAAATACCAAAATATCATAGTGATATACGATACTGATACTACAATAATTATCATGTTAAATTAAAATATATTAGAATGGATCATTTTATTTAAAGATATCACTTTAGATGATTAAAATATAGATGTATAATTGAATCAACTCAATTTGTGAGCTATTCGAAATCGACTAAAAAAAAATTTTAAATCATCTATATTATTATTGAGTTGAAGTCGAACTCAAGTTAGTCAAATAGACCATCGAATTAAGTTCAAACTCTTTAATACTTGACTAAATATGCTCGTAAAAATTGAATCTAATCAATCTTGTGTATAATTAAAATATCATGACTTTCTTTTAAAATATCGCAATTAAACTTTAAAATATTATAATTTTTTTAAAAATATCTGAATCAATATATTTTTAAAATATCACGATAAATTTATTTTATCATAAATTAAATCACATCATACCATTTGTTAATTTTGATGTGTTTGCTTATTTAGCTTCTATATGTATATAATAGTTTCTTATAAAAACTAATTTAAAACAAGTAAAAAGTATTTGGAAAATATAAATTTTTAAACTTAAAAATTAACAAAGTAAAACTATAACGATTAATAATAAAATTTAATTAAATGGATAAAATTATTAAACTATGTTTATGTAAAAAAAAAATAATGTTAAAATATTTAAACTTGTGTTTTACTTTTTTGAAATAAAATTAAATTCTAGTGATTATATCTACATTTAAATTTTTATTTTTTTAAAAAATATAGTTGGTTGGTTGCTAATAAGAAAGTTGACATGAAAAATACTCCATAAATATACCATATTAGTATTTTATCATCAGGTGATTGATGATTAATATTTAAATTAAAATTTTAATTACTAAAAATATATAAATTAAAATTTGATATTTAAAATGAAAGAGAAAATGGAAGTTGGGGTAAGTAGGGATGCATCAAACAGAAATAAATTCATTTCTAATCTTTTTATTGCTGTATCACAAGTGTGAGAACGAGGGAGATTGCCACAAGATTTAGGATCCTTTAATGGTTTTTTGTTTATTTTTTTCAACAAAGCAAATGTATGGAGCACAAAAAGACATCTAAAACGAAAGAAATTGGTCAAGAAATCAAATCATTAGTGCTACAACTAAATTAAAAGAATCTCAATGCAGCCAAAAGAAAATAATAAAAGAACAAAACCTACGTACTTATCCTTGACCTAAACATTATATTAATTAGGGTTTATAAAAATATATGCACAAAATGTGTAACACTAATCTTTTCATCAAAACCATATATAGTTTAATTTCCTTGAACTTTCTTCTAAATCTTATAATCAAACAAGAGGCCATACTTCACCTGCCGACCAAAATCAAACCTAATTATCATACAATTACATGTATGTATGTGACTCTGAAGCTTCAAAGAAAAACGGGTCTTGTCTAGAAAAAGATGAGAATAATTATAAAGTGAGACCCACCAAAAAGAAAAGAAACAAATATATATATATATAAAAGTCTGACCCCTGTGATGGGTTGAAACTTTTGTGCCATAAAAGAATGACTCAAAATTGAAGTGAGACCAGACCACTAATTTAATTACCAGCAATTGGTCGTAGCTAGCTATAGGACCACCTGAATATCATGGCCTGAGCAAAATGGGGCCATTTTTGATAGATTTTGCAGAAGTTTAGCCATTTTTTTTGTCCATGGTGTAGACTTTACTTGTAAACTTATTGGGTTATTAAAAAGTGGGTATGGCCACAGTCTACTTTGCATCAACTTTCTTTTGTTCGTTTCATTATTATTTGTCTCATTTCTTGCAGCAGCCATATGTACAATTCTTTGTATTCATCGACCATTATTATAGACAAACTATTGCAGTGTGCTACTGTTACAGGTTGAAACATTTTCCTTTTCACATAGGATTTGGAACCACTTCATAGACATTAGCACTAATTTTGATAGCATATTTAATGATAATATATAGTCAATATTCATACAACTTCAACAAAATCAGAGTAATTAAAATGTTTGAATTCCTTGGAACAGGTTTTTAGGTTAAAATTTTATTTATTAAAAAAAAAAATTAAAAACTGCGTTTTGTGAATTTATTCAACTCAAATTTTAAGATAACAAAATATCTTATAACTAATTATATCAAAAGATTAAGATGAATAATAATAATAAATAATAATAAATTTTTGGGTTCAACTGGTGCGTTTGGATCATAATAAAATAAATAGGATGTAAGGAAGTAATAATTATAAATGTAATAATTATAAATGTAATAATTAAGATATTAACCTTATTTGACAAATTAAAGATAATAGATAAATTATAATGTGGTATTTTAAAAAAAATTATATAAGTGATTAAATTTATTATTAAATATTTAAAAATAATATAAATAAATAAATAATCATTTTAAATTTTTATATAATTATTTAAATAATATATTCATATGCATTTTAAAAAGTAACATAAATATTATAATCAAAATTTAAATTGATTCGTATTTCTTTGACAGATTTGATTTGTAATTTTTTGATACAAGAAAAAAAAAGTTGAAGTAATTTGATAAAGGTAGAAGAATAAAAAAATAAAAAATGCTCTTTTAAAAATATATTTTTATTGTTATAGGTATTTAACTTAATTTTAACTAAATTAATAAAAATATATATAAATGAATTTAATCATTAAGGGATTAAATATTAATCTGACTTTTTAAAATTTATCAAATAAGAATAAAAATGATTAATATATTGTAAGAGTAACATTTATCCCTTTTAATCTCATCCAAACATACTTATAGAAAAATAAAAACTGTGAGAGTTTTATGTCTTTGTAAATATATTCTTAAACTCAAATTTTAGTGTAGTGATCTTATAACTATATCGAAAGAATTAGATGAAATAATAATAATAATAATAATAATAAATAATAGATGAGGCTAATTAAATTGAAATTCCGCGTCCGACCTATAAAATAATTGTGCAATTGCATTTGATTGAGCGTAGGGATATGTCTATAGTCAATCGATGCATGATAGACTACGGAAAACTATATTCTAAAATGTCCCCTTCTCCCCTCTATTGGACAAAAACTAGCTAGCTAGATGGAGACTAATAATGTTTTATTTCTTCATTCCAATAATAATTAGCCGTAACCACTAAGTAACAAACCACTCTAGTATTGATTTATTTATGTAAAATGTGTGTGCGCATTTTACATTAATATGTTGTTTAGATTCTTTATTATTTCTTGGTCTAATTACACTTATTGCATAGACAATTAATTCAGAAAATGAGTTAATGAAACTAATTAATTTTTAAGAAAATAAAATCTTGAACTATATAACCAATTAGCGGTGGTTCAATTAGCAACGCACGCTGAGTGTTTGTGATATTAGTGTCGGATTTGATTCCCATAAACAGCATTGTAATTAAGAGATATCATAAATTTAAATATAATTCAACCTCAAACGGTAATTAATTAATTCTAATTAATTGTGGTTGTAGAGTTTTGGGGGATGCATGTTAGTATGGTATGGACAAAAAAACTAGTAATAAAATAAATGAATAATTAATAGTGTGGACACCATTAGCTAGCTCATAATTTTCAGGCATGTGGCTGCTTGCAGTGTTCCACATAAAATAATAAAGAAAAAGAAAAGAGGTTGATATTGATCTTGATGCTAACATAGTTGGTGTAAATATGTCAGTAAAGGTGTCAGATCTGAAGGTTGGAAAGGGAGAGACAGACACGGTAGTCATGTGAAGAATTGTGTTTGTTTTAGAATTGGAATCGATTCATTTCCCATGCCGTCCCATTTGCTTTCTTTAATTTTAGTTCTTTCTTTTTCAATGCTTCCACGAAAAAGGATGAAACGCAGAAACAGAACCCCAAAAAAAAAAAAAAGAAAAAAAAAAGTTTCAGTGGTTGTTTCCCGTGCAACTTTGACTACTCTAATGGGAGTTTTTTTTTTTTTTCTTTTTGCTACTACATATATGTTTTATGAATTTAGCACATTTTATTCATTTATCTTTTGATATTTTAATTTAACGAAATTAAAATTCATCAGTATTAGTTAACATATTTAAATTAAATGGCATCATTTTTTTAAATTGAAATTACTTTATACAAATGCACAAATTAATTAAAAATTATTTATGAAATCATAAACCTTTTTAAAATTGAGAATTGTGATATATCAAATTTTTTTTAAAAAGTACATATATTAAGTGTTTCACTAGAGTAATTTCAATTCAGATTATTTCATTTAGCTTGATTATTTGCTCAAATTTAAGTTAATTCAATTTGGTTCAGTTTTAAATTTTAAAAATAAAATTATTTCTTATTTGATTTGATTTTTTAAATAAAATAGTTTACAATTAACTTAAAAATCAAATTTTCTTTTAATAATTTAAATAATATTCAAATAATAATAATTTAGTTGAAAAATTCCAAAAAATAAATTAAAATTTTATTCTTTTTTTTTATAACTCTAAATTGAATCTCTTACAGTTGGAACTGTGTCAAAGATAAGAGTTAGACGAATAGATGAAGTTTTCCCACAAACACTCTAAAAATTAAGTCAGTATTTGTAAAGAAATAATAATAATAGAGAATAATGTAGAATAGAGGGTTGATGATGAGTGTGACATGATTGCTTGTATGATGAGATGATGATAATAGTCATGGCTTGATGTAGTGATGTTATGTGGAGATGATTGAATGAATGATATGAGATGAAAAAAGATGTATAAGATTCTTCGGTTTTATAGGATTGCCTTGATTAGGATAGAATAGACTTCCTTTATAGAATAATCCCCATAATTAGGAATAAAATAGATTTTCTTCATCTTTAAGGGTTTAGAAATTTCTTCCTAGTTTGCCTTGAATTAAGTATCCCTCCTCGTTGATAAAGGATTATAATATTTATTAGAGTGATATTATGAATACAGGGTATCAAGAGTCCCCCTTAAAAGTCTATTCAGATATTTATGTTCGAGGTTTGTTGATGAAGTGTTGTTTCTTTACAATGATCAATGCGAATGTGATACTTTGTTACTTGATGATATTTTCTATTGAATTTGAGATGTTCAGAGATGATGATCCAATTGAGGTGATACTCGGTGTTGAGGGACGATATGAAGTGGCCAGCCTCAGTCGTTGGATTCTTAATGTTTGGTGTTATGAAATGACTTGAGTGTTGAGCCTCAGTGTTATTAAAACGGCCTAAGGACTAGCTTCAGTCACTGAAGTTTTGATGCTCGGTGTTATGAAATGACCTAAGTCTTAACCTTAATATTATTGAAATGACCCAAGGACTAGCTTTAATCGCTAGAGTTTTGATGCTCGATGTTATGAAATAGCCTGAGTCTTAACCTCAGTGTTATTAAAATGACCTGAGGGGGCCAACTTCAATCAATAGACTTTGATGTTCGTCTTATGCTGAATGGTGCCAACTAGCTTAGTGAGTATAACTGCCTGAGTGTTTTCTGATTTAGCTTTCAGTGAGAGTCATTAGTTGTTGTCTGAGCACAAATGAGTGCTTATTTGCTTTATCCGAGTACGAGTGAGTACTGGGTACTTGAAATATATTTATGAAAAATAATAAAAAAATATAGTTAGTTTCACCATCAATATAATTTGGCGTGATTTCTGATATTTGACCATTATGAGCATAGCCTACAACTTTGTTAGCGATGATAAAAATAAATAATTTGCTAAAAATTTTATTGGTTTGTATGCTTAAGTCTTGCTATTGGACTGAAGTTCAAGTAAATTCGATACTGGACGTCATGTCCGTCTCTCGGAGTTATGGCTCATCTATTTTTGACACATTTTTTTAGTGGATGCTCTTGATCCAAGAACCATTTTGTTGATGACCCTTTACTATGATGTCCTCATTGACTCTCAAGTGCAATTCATGTTTTTGGGAACCAACAACCCACTTATTTTGTATCTGAATAAAGGCTCTCTATATAATCATTAATTCATTGCTTCTTTTTTTATTTTTTTAAACTAATGAATGCTTGGACTGTGATATTCAATATTCAACTTTATCCTCAGAATTAAGCCCAGATCTCTCTATGCTTGGATGTTTTGGTATTTAGCGATTGCTTTTTTGATGCTCAATGCTTGGCAAGAACTCGATAATCAGAGTTTATTTTCTTATCCGAGAACTGTTCAAGGTGTTTCATGCTTCAACTTATATGTTGGTTGACGTTAGACTCTTATAGATCTACATCCTCGTCCGAGCTTCCAAAATCTATTGTTCTGAGCTTTAAGCTTTTCTAGACATGCTAATTTCAGTATGGGTTTAATATTTGGGGCTGAGTAACTATCATGCTTGGTTTTATCAAATCAAAAGATTGAATTTTAACTAAGATGAAACCAGATATTTATTTTAATCTCATTTTAGTGCCCGGTGCTAGCCGATAGTCGATGATCTACTGTTCGATATTCAATGCTTCGCCCTTAATTCAAGAATGTGTTTTACTGACAGATTAAAACCAATTACCAAAGTTATAACTTACATTACTTGGAGTCTTCAAGTAATTTTATCCTTGTTCTTGAGATTATTCTAATTGTGTGATTTGATTTATATGCTTTGTCTTGAGAATGTTGATTTTGCTTTTGGTCAATCTTGTCGTTGGATTCACCTTCGAATAATAAAGAATCAACAGGTTTTCCATCATCCAATTTATGACCAACCACTTTAATATCCTTGTGGTTCCAAATCATGTCTTTAAAGATCCATTATCCAAGATAAACCCATATACCGATTCAATGCATGAAGTGTTTCTTCCTCTAATAAATATTAAAATAAGCTTCATGCCTTATTCCATCTTCTATAGGCCATGATGATTTTTTTAACTGCTATTTCTGCTAATAACTTCCATGCTTTCTCAGTTACTACATCTTCCCTGATATGCTCAAAGTCGAAAACTCATTAGCTCACTTTTCCATTGAATACTAAGCCTTAAAGTGATCCATCTGATTATTACTGCTCTTTAAGAAGAGGAATATAGAGCTCAGTCTTTCTATTTAGGCATTAGAGATGATTTTTAACCATCTAACGAGTTATTAACTATGTTGATTTATGGCTAGAATGCTATTTTATTCAAGGTGTAATGATCTTGTTAAACTTTCTATTTATTTATTTAAGAATATTATTTTAGATGATGCAAGGATTAACCAATTTGAAAAAAAGTACTTGGTTTGGAGAAGGATAGAATTTACTTATTCATTAAAGTTTTTGAACCATTTTTTATCCTCGATTCACACTACCAAAGTCCAATAAGAATCTTCCAATTCAAGCACAAGTGGTACATTATCAGACAAAGCAACAACTTGAATAGAATATCGAGTAACTCTCCCCCATAATGATTTAAAGCTTTCTCATCTTTTATAAAGCTATCTTCTTAAGAATTTATTTTGTTTTATATTTAAAAATGTCATTATTATTGGAACTGAGCTTGATCGAGAATCCTTGAAATTTATTGTTATATCCTATCACCTTTTTGCCAAACTTTAAGTTGTCATTTTATCTTTGCAAACCCTTTTTTTTAAGAACCTTTTGCTTTAATTTTGAATCTATCATTTGAGGTTGCTTTGCATATAATAAATGGGTTTTGATCCCTATAATTTTAACATAAGAATAGATGGAGACATGTACAACATTATGGCCATTAACTTGGAAAAAGTAGTATGAGCCTCATATGAAGAAAAGATGACCTCTATTATAATAAGTTTTATCAAAATTCTTTTCGTTAATCTTTCTATGATGTAACTAGGTTTATAACAAGTAACATAACTCAGAATTTAATTCGATTATGCCTAGCTCCTGATTCTCTTATTTAAAAAAAAAACAAGAAGAGCTACATGTTCCCATAGACAATGCCACTTGATAACTTCGAATTGATTCTCTTGTTGTTGGAATTGCATTAATGAGAAGAGCTATGTGAATGGGTGAGTTTTTCTTATAAATACTCTGAAGATTAAGTCAGTATTTATTAGAAAATAATAATAATAGAGAATAATGTAGAATAAAGGGTTGATGAAGAGTGTGGGATAACTGCTTAAATGATGAGATAATGAAAATGATAGCCATGGCTTGATGTATTGATGTTATATGGAGATGATTGAATGCATGATATAAGATAGACTAAGATATATATATATATATATATATATATATATATATATATGTATGTATGTATAGTGAGAGGTTATATATAAACCTAAGAGGAATAGGATTTCTTTATTTTGTAGGATTGCCTTAATTAGGAGAGAATAGACTTCCTTTATAGAATAATCCCTATAATTAGGAATAAAATAGATTTCCTTCCTCTTTAAGGATTTGGAGATTTCTTCTTAGTTTGCTTTGAATTGAGTATCCCTCCTTATTGATAGAGGATTATAGTCCTTATTAGAGTAAGATTATGAATATGGGGTATCATTTTTTAAACCAACAATATATTCAAGCTAAAAAATCAATATAGTCATCAACAATAATATATTCTTTAATTAAAAAGACATCATGAGATAAAGAAAGTGCCCACCTAGAAAAATTATGAGCAATTCTATTAGTTGTTTTACGAATATAAGAACAACAAACATAATAAAAAAAGCTAACTATTGAAATAATATCTTTAAGAACCGAGAAATTCAAGGATAGACTAGAGGAGCAATATTGCAATTGTTTAATATGGTTTCATTATCTGACTTTATAACCAAAGATTAAAATCCAGTATCCTACACAATTTAAAGTATAAAGAGAACTGCTTAAGCTTTCAAAAGAAAAACATTAGAGACCTCAGGATGTTTGCTGCTAATTGAGAGAAGAACTCGCCATTAGCATCATGAACCACTATGCCTAGACCAACATTATCTTTATTATTAGATGTGGTTGCATTGACATTTATATAAACTAGTAAAAGGAGAACCTAACTTGCAGCTCAATTTGAATTATTGAGAAATGCATTCCCCATTCTAATAGTATCTTAGTGAAATTGCTCAAGCTAGGTAATAGCTTTAGAATCAATAATATTAGCTGGCGATAAAGTTGACCTATAAAGGACCTAATTTCATATATTCCAAATAATCTATAGAATTTGAAACATCAAAGTAGTCTACTGAGGATTCAATAATGAGACCATAAAAAAAAGCAACTGAAAATTGAAGATGGTGGAAATAAATTAGCTTTAATGGCCAAAGGAGAAGTTAATTAAACTACCCTAGTTTGTAACACACTTTGAGAGGAGGCAACTAAAGATAAATTAAATTCAAGTCGATGAGCCATATGATAGCCAATCTTAACTATATATTCACCATTTTTTTGTATGTTACCAATAAGGCACATCAATTAGTAATTGGAAATTCAAAGGAGTTTTCAAAATATCTTTAACTTTATATAAGAGAAAAACATGCTTAATCAAATCAACTCTCCACTATTTAGAATTTGAATCAATTAATTCATTCACTGAAGTTTACAAAGATAAGATTTTTAGAACTAAAGGCTTTTAGTGATTTGCATCCATTAACTGGTTATCTAACCAAATTTGAATAAAGATCCTATTACTTACTAGCCAACATGATTCAAAGGTAAGAATAGGAATGGATTTGAGCAAACTTTTCCATAAATAACTAGGTCTCCACTCCACATGAGCATGCAAGAAAGAAGATCTTGGAAAATATTTTACTTTAAGAACTTAGGCATATAATGAGTAATCATTAACTAATAATCTTAAACCTTATTTCACCAAAGGATGAAGATTAAAATAATAGAGATGATTAATTTGGACTTAGATAGGTGATCCTAGCTCAACTAATGAATTTTCCTTTTGCCTTTTGAGGTACCCTACTAGAAATTGCTAATAAGAGACTGAACTTCTTCACAAAAATATAGAGGGATTGCAAAATAAATCATAATATAATTTGGAATAGATTGCACAATAACCTAATAAGGATCTCCATACTAGCCTTAGAGTAAATGTTCCTTCCAACCCTTTAATGTTTTCCACACACGTTTTTTAAAAGAATGGAAAACTTGCTTCTTGAATTAACCAAAAAGAGCAGTCAAGCCCATATAGAATGATGGTCAACATATTTGACACTAAGTAAATTCTTAAGCATGTCACGTCTATTTTTTGCCATATTAATGTTAAAAGTGGCCTCAAATTTATCAAAATTAATCACTTGGCCTGTAGCTCACTCATAAATGTACAAGATAGATTTAATAACTTGACATTCAAGAACTGTTACATGCATAAATAAAAGACTATCATTAGAAAAAATAAGTAAGAGATAATTGGTCCTCCTTGACTAGCTCTCAGGATCAATGGATTGGCTATTTACTGCCTAATGAATCAAAGTTGTCATGACCCAAACCGGGGGCCATGATCGGCGCTAGGGAACAGGAATTCTTTCGAATCTGAAACCCGTAGCAAGCCTTAAAATAATACAAACAATAAATAAAATAAAATAAAATAAATAAAATACATCAGAATTTAAATCTCAATAATTATGTACTAAATAATATCCTCATATCATAAAATAAAATATTTAATACAACATTCAGAGACAGGTCTCTCTAAATTAAAATCAACAAACATAAATACAGAGTACAACTTCCGACCAATATAAATACAACTACTGCAATTTCTAGAGTACAATATAAAACTAGGTAAAAGATTTACATAATAGAGCCAGGGCGGAAGAAATCCGGTGGATAGGCCTACTGCTGAGGTCTGAAGAAGAAGACTCTTCTGTAAAAATATCAACAGAGGGGAGTCAGACCTCATTGAGTGAATTGTTATAATATATATAAACGCATTACTAAATGACAAATGCAAACAATCATATGTATATAATAAACATATATACAAGCATGTACACACAAATGCTGAAAATCACTTATATATAATACTGAAAAACATCAGTTTATGAATGATCAAATAGAACCCTAATGATTGCAACCTTAATTATTAGTAGAAAACACGTAGCCATACTGGCTCACTTAATTCCAAGTAAATTCACTTAATCCAACTGGACAGTAGACTGGTCCCGAGACACTAAGTCAATCGAGCTCCAGTAGTCTGACTATCAGTGTGATTGGCCCCAAGACACTTGGTCAACTGAGCTCCAGCAATCACACCATCAATCACATCACACATCAATCAAATCAATCAAGTCATAATTTTCACAAATAAGTTAGTAATTCAACCTACAATCTATCGCATCGGTACATACTCGCTCATATTGCTGCCCACTAGGAAGCATGTTTTATCGATATCCTTCATTTACAATAAAACATACATTCAAGTAACAAATAATGTATAAAGTCGTTCATAATAATCAAATAAACCATATATATACCATAAATATACCTAAAATAAACTAAGTATATTTCAAGTATATATGTAAAATAAATTCAATTAAATCATGAAATATACTCAAAATAAACCATTAATATACTTAAAAATAATTTGAATATAAATCAAAGGTAAATCGCGCATTTATTTCAAATTATATCAAGAATATACTAAAAATATACCTAAAATATACTTTAGCATTTAATAAAACAATTACATAAAATTTTACATTTAAAACATATATTTCTAAAACATGCAATTTAAAGCAGTGTATATATATAATAACAACTCACAGGGATGCGCTCCACGTGACTAGTCCGACGGGCCTGGTCCACTAGACCTCGATTTCGGCGCAACTAAATAATAAAAATAATCACAAAATTATAATAAATCTAACTTAGACTTCTAGAGACCCGATCTAGAATTACAAAATACATACAGACACAAAATAGGAATTGGACCTGATGTCACATTTTACGAGAATTCTATCAAAAATTCAGCAGAATCTCCTCTATAAAATGGACAACTCTCTACTAAAAAGTAGAGCCGGTTCTGCAAGAAAAATATACTTCTAATATAAAAATTCTCATAACCCTCGATTGGGATCTCGAACTACAAAATTCTCCAACCGAGGTCCACAATTCACCAAAATTCACATAATATAATAAAATATATTAAAAATCAACAATTAATATAAATACCCTCGAAACATCAAAATATAGTATATTTATCATTAAAACATTAAAATAATTATTTTCCCAATAATTACTTAAAAACCCTAAATAATAATATAATATTATTAAAAATTTCATTTTTCTTGATAATTCAATATAATTTAATAAAAACTCACTTTACTAATCCAAATAGCTTAATTAGCCCAACCACATTTTAAAAATTACTAAAAATCCATTTTGAATACAAAAATAGTATATAACATATTATTTGAAAGTAATTTTCAAAAATTAGTATTAATTAGTTAAAAATAGTAAATGATTTGTAAAAATCAGTTTTATATGTCAAATAATATTAAAACTAATTAAACATAATATTTAACTAAATTATCACCAAATTACACTATTAACCCTAATATTTAAAAATATACATAAAGTACTAATAATTCTCAAAAATTCAATAAAAATTATATAAATACACAAAAATTATTTTCTCAACATATATCTCAATAATATCAACAAAAACATATAATTAACCAATTATTTCTAACAAAATATATATTTAATCTAATTTTCCAAAATTGACATAAAACTGAAATAATTATAAAAATTACACAAAAATCACAAAAATTATAAACTCAACTCTAAAATTAATAATAACTACTAATAATACCAAAAATCACAATTTGATAATTTATTTAATTAATATACGAATGAAATAATAATAAAATATTTAAAAATTCATAAAAATTAAAATAAATTTCAAAAATCACACAAAAATTCATGGGAGTAGCTTAAGCTAGTAGGATCATCATTTGTGAAGGAATTTTTCATGAATCAACCATTAACACCCTAAAAAAAAATAAAAACCCTATGTGATCGAAACTAAAAATTCAAGAAACAACAAAAATGGAGGGATTAAAGCTCAAACTGAAGTTATAATCGAGTTCACCGGTGCTTAAGGAGATCAGGGACATCAGAATCACAAAGAATGGTGGCTGGACGAAGGAGGGATGTTGGAAAGCTCAAGTTTCGGTTTCAAGTTGTTGCCACCGATCTGCTGCTTGCTGGAGAAGAAGGAGGGGACGGGGCGGATGGCAGGAGGTGACTGGATGGTGGTGAGGCACTCCGACGGTGAGGGAACGACATGACAACGACGGGGAGGGGATGGTGGATCGCGGGAAGAAGAAGAAGAAGAAGACTTGTTTTTTTTAATGTATAATAATAATAATAATAATAATAATAATAATAATAATAATAATAATAATAATAATCATCATCATCATCATCATCATAATAATCATCATAATAATAATAATAATAATATATCCATGCAAATAATGTACTTTAATAAAATAATAATAATATAAAAATAAAATACACTAAGTTAAATACTGTTAAAATAATGTCATTCAAAGTAATAAATATGAATAACATAAATAAATTATCCGAAATACTAAGTCTCAAAATAAATATTCACAAGGAACCCTAATTTGACATAAAATAATGATAGTAATAATCATCAAATAATAAATGATTAAATTTATTTTTAAACTTTATTAATACTACATATCTTGTTTTACATTAAAATAATTTAAAAACTAGGGTTATTACAAAAGTAGAGAGTGCCTCCACACAAAGCAAAAAAAAAAAAAAAAAGATACGGTGAAATGGGATCACCTTGTCTTAATCCTCGAGAAGGAAATGAACATCCTATAGGCTTCCCATTGATCAAATAAGAATAAGACACTGTTTTAACACAAGTCATGACTAAGTGAGTAAAATGAGGAGGAAACCTCATGTGTTGTATAATTTGTTCTAAAAACATACCATTCCACTCTATCACACTTTTTGCTCAAATCCAACTTCGGACCGACTATGCCCATTATACAATTTAATTTATCTTTATAGTATGAAATAATTCAAAGGCTACCATCATATTGTCTAAAATCAAACGCTCAAGAATAAAGGCGCTCTGATAAGGAGAAATCAAGGAAGGCAATACACTTTTCAATTAATTAAACAATACTTTGGATATAATTTTGCATATCAAATTGCACAAACTAATAGGATGTAAGTCTTTTATAGAGGTTGGTTTTTAACCTTGGGAATTAAAGTAACAAAAGTGTGATTAGAAGCATTAGACATAATTCCTAAATTCAAAACATTCAACAAAAACTTTGAAACATAAAAACCCATAATTGAATAGAAGAGAGCAGACATACCATCATGTATATAGGGCTTATAAGGATGCATTTGCTTCAGAGCTGAAACAATCTCTTCATGGAAATAGGAGGTTGAAAGTAACTGAATTTTCATTCAGGTAATTGTTAATTACACTCAAAACCACATCTATACAAGAAGGTATACTATTAGAAAATAACTATGAATAAAAATAATTATACTATTACCAATTGCTTTAACATCCGCATGCCATTCACCATTTTCATCTTACACTTGTTGTACAGAATTGTCATGCCTTCTCTCATATGCTTTATATTGAAAAATAGATATTTGTCTCTTATAAATTTTCTCCTACTCCAATAACACATCTAGGTAACTTTGTAAATGATTTTGCTTTTCCTTATTTTGAATAGAGAAATCATTTACTTGCAAGGTAGTCAATTGCTTTACTGAGTTAGAACTTTATGTCTTCCTGTCCCCAAATTTAGATTTGTGTCATTATAAGAGAGAAGAACAAAATTGATTAATTTTGGCCATAACCCCTAAAGCTGCACCACAAGAAGCTGAAGATAACCATCCTACCCTAACTACACTTTCATACTATTGCTCATGAATCCTTATAGCTTTAAATTTGAACAATTAATTATAATGAGACCCAAAGTTAAAAAAACCCATTATATCTAATAAGAGAGGTAAATGATCTGAAGACACCTTTATTAAATGGAAGCCAATAGCCTTAGGATTAATGAAGCCTCAAGAATAATGAAATCCAAGAAGTATTTCCAAAAACCTATCAAATATTTCAGTAGTGTAATTAGTATTATGTTATTTATTATTCCATGTAAAGGGAGAGCCAAAATACATCCCGACCTCTGTGCTTTACATAGCTATAAAAGCCCCTTATTAAAATCCTAATAACGGGCCTGGAGCATGAGAATTTAAGTTTGAAATCAACTCAAAAATAAGGAATTTCTTATGACTCTTAGGCCATCCATAAAGAGAAGTACCCTTCCAAGTACAAGGAGGTGAGGAAAAAGTAACATCAAATAAAATATGATGAAAAGAATAATTATACGGGAAAGTACAATAAAATACTTTGTGGTTATATGCTTTTTCACTTAAAAGGATTGTAGTATTTTTCATAACATTTAAGGGTTTGTGATTTGATTCTACTTGCATTTTGATATGCTATTCAATAATAATATTAAAAATATATGATATAATGTTAAAATAATATGAATTTTTAATAGTAAAATTATTGACTAAGTAGTATAGCATTCAACTAACTAAAATAAATTCACAATTAATAAAAATAAGATGTATTATCAATTTTATTATGAATAAAAACAAATAATTTTAAAAATAAATTTGTAATGTTTTTAGAAGTATCCAAATAGTTATATTAATGGTAAACTACATGTAAAACATTTGTATTATTGAGATGGAGTGTTATATTAATGTTTTATTACAAAATAATGACAATGTTTGTTAATAAGTATTAAAGTATTAGAAAATAAAACCACATACCTCTAAATATTATGGAAAAAAACCACAAACATTTAAGTGAAATGCATCTAACCATAAGGTACTTTTTTGTACTCACCCCTTATTATAAATAGAAAGCTAAAGTTCCTTGCTCCAAAAAAGAATTAAGCCACCATACAATCCTTTAGCATCAATAAAAAAACATGAAAATAATATGAAAGAAATATAATTTATTATGATGAACACTGGTTTCCATAAGAAAAAGAACATTTATGCTTTGCTTTCTCATAAGCTAAAGCAAAGAACATAATGTTTGAGGATTGTCCAGACCTTGAACATTCTAGCTAAGCAACCTCATAATTTTAGTGGGACTGTCTCTACCTCTTAATCATCTTCAACAGTTGCCAAAAAAAGATTTTTGGGTTTTTCAGAAGTGGCAGCATGATCATAGGTGAACTCCTTCTTTCTATTGAAATAAGACATAAAATCACACTTGCCACTAGGATGATATAGGATTGGAATAAAAATTAAGGTTTCATTAATATTTGAAATGGCCTGTCAAACCTTGTTAACCCTTTACATGATCAAGGTGTTGATCAATCTAAAATCAACCTTGATTTTAACTTTAAAAATTAATTCATATTACTAATATATGTGTTTAGGAATGTATCATAATTAGGACCATGAGCATGGTTAATGAATGGAGTTATGAAACTTAAAATATAGCCAAAACATAAAGATAGAGATGCTTATAAGTGGCATTATGATTGTGAGAATTTTGACGATTTTAAAGGAGTTAAAGGAAGCCAATGTTTAAGAGGCCATTTCTCCACCATGATCATGAGGAAGCCTATCACGATTGTGACAATTTCTTCGTTATCCTAAAGCTCCAAAAGCTTAAAGAATAATTAAAGGCAGTCATGATCATGATCTAGGTCACAATTTTAGGCATGTTCATGCCCTTTACTTTATGGCTCTTAATGACTAGTTGTATAAACAATAACTATATTTTTCTTCTCCATGATCTTGACATTCATTCTCATGATTGTAAGCATTTTAAATCTTACAAAAAGTGAAAGCAACATTAAATTAAGATGAAGAAGTGTTGGGATAAATTTTTATATTCCTAATAGCTAGTTTTTCACCCTCCACTATAAATACATGTTCAAGACTTCATTTAAAGAGTGAGGGGGTTGGTGGAGCAAATTTATTATGAAAATTCATTTAGTCAAACTTAACTTCTTTTACATTTCTTTTTATATATTCATTTCTTATAAATAAAATCTTATTAAGTTTGTATTTACCATTCTTATAAGAGTTGGATGTGTGTTTAGTTGATAGGATTCTTTCATCTACTCTTTTTTGGGTTAAGAAGTGGATAGTAAGGATCAATCAACATTAAATTGGCATTGTGACTTATAAAAACACTTTGATTATAAGAGGTTGTATGTTAGCCTTAAGAATATCTATGGAAAGGTTTAAGTTTGAATCTTAAAAACACGTAGAATAAGTTAAAGTGTGAGCCCAGAGAATAATTGGTGAAAGGTTTTGAGTGAGCCTAGAAATTGCATTATTGTAAGGTTGGTGTTGAGTCATAAACCACTTCATTGTACTATTGATGTGGGTGATTGAAAAATCTTAACTTGGTGATAAGTTAGGTGGAGACTAGGCTCATTGAGGAACCAAACTACTTCAATTCTTTATGTTAATTCTCCTTCTTATTCTTGTTCTTGTGCATATTTATTCTTTCCTATATCACCTTTTATTTTTTCTTTAATTCTAAATTTTCCTTTAAACTTTAATTAGGCTTATTCTCCCTCCTCTATGGCTCTAATAATTGGTATTAGAGCTTAGAGCTTGGCATTTGGTATATAGTTGCTAGAATTCAAGATCAAGGAAAGTGAATATTTTTATTTTTAATGGAAGCGATTACCCCTATTAAGGGAATATGTTGGAACTTTATTTAGATATTGATCCTTTTAGATTATGAGATGTGATCTTAGATGAGTAGAATCCTCTTATAGAGAGAATGGAAGGGGTTAAAGTGGTAAAAGATAGAAGAAGATGGTCAGAAGAAGAAAAGGAAAAATATTTTAAAAATAAGAGGGCCATGACCATTATTTTTACTTCCATATCAAGAGAGAAAGGAGGAAAAGTTCAAAATTATATTTTGGCCAAAGAGATGTGGGAGTCCTTGGGGAACTATTATGAGAGCAATATCTATGTAAAATCTAAGAAAGTTTAACTCTATGTATATGGGTATGAACTTTTGAAGATGAAGCCTCAAGAGTCTATCATTAAAATTATAAGTAGGTTGAATGCACTTTTTACCACCTTGAAGAAGTTGGGGAAGCACTACTCAAAGGATGAAATTAACACTAAAATCTTGAGGGTGCTACCCAAGAAGGATTGGGGGTCTAGAGTGAACTCTATTAAAGAGGCACATGGTCTCTTAAGACTTTCAACCAATGTGCTCATTAGTTAGCTTCTTACTTATGCGCTTACCTTAAGGCAAAGGGAAGAGGAGCAATAAGGCAAAGAAGAAAAAAAAAGAAGAATCTTGCATTTAAAGCATCATAAGACTCAACTGATGAAGATGGCCTTGAAGATTTAAGTGAGGATGATGACAAGATTGCATTATTCATGGGAAGCCTCATGGAATTATATAATAAAGCTAGAACCAAAAAAATCTCTAACAATTATAGAGAAGTATAAAGAATCAATAATGAATTGAAACCTAACCATAGTGCAAGAGTAACACATATACTAATACTTGACTTAAAGAAAAGCATCCAATGATACTTAATAAAAAAACAAATCCAATAATAGCTTACATTCGATTAATAAATAAATTAGGACACATGTAAGCATCAATCTAATAATAGCAGTCAAGAAAAAAATAAAAGGCTATTCAAGAATGCATAAATCCTTATGAAGGGATTAGTGGTGAGAGGTGTGAAGTTAGGACTAGGGTAAGTAGGTAACCTAGGTTTAATGAGCCTCCAAATGGATCAAGGAAAGAATTTATGTAATATAATAAATAGACTTTCCAGGTAAATGGCTACAAATAAATGAAATATTCACCCATTAGGCTAATGATCCTTATGCTAGGGACAACATCAACATAACCCTAAGAGACAAGACGAAAATTGCAATGCATGAAACATGTACAAGTATATTCATAGAAATTGGTCGAGGATTCAATTTTTTTTTATGTTAATGACACTTAAACTAAAGCAGTGACACTTATAATGAACATTACTCATCAAACTTCTATTAATGATATGCACTAGGTCAATCATGTATGACCATGTTTTGACTTTAACATTTTATTAATAAAAAAGTATTTTCATTATTATTATTTTATCATAATAATTACTTGAATAGTTAATTCTTTATAAGGTCATCAAGTATGTGACTTGATAATAAAACATGTAGGTTAAATATGAATTCTATTATGATTTATCCTTAGTCATTCATTATTATTAAAATAACGATAAATTAAGGCTAGTATGGTGTTGATTGATGATTATGTTTTACTAATCATGTATATGAGATATTAATTCAACTCATAGGTACTTATTTGAGAAATGATGTACTGGATTGACTCATTATGAGAATACTATAAAGATAATTTTCATTAGTAATTCTTATCACAGTAATATTACTTTAGTCCTCTGACCTTAAAATCACTATGGTTTCCTATATAATTATTTTATATTTTAACACATTCTAACATTATCTTTAACAAGATGATGAAATAGATTGTTGTTGGATATAGAATAATTTATATGAGTGATTAAGAAGGAATTTGTCCCTCATTTAATCTGAGTAAGATATCTACAGGCCCCTTGATAAGATGGACTGAAGAAAATGCATGGCCATATTGGAATGAATTGATAAAGAGTTATTATTCTTAGTCTACTTAGTATTAAAAGATAATGTGGTTGAATTGTATAAAGATGACATAAACTATGCCTTATGTTTAATAAAGATATTGTGTGACAAAAGGACTATAATATTCACTATATATAAGGTTTTGTTAGATTATCAGCCTTTACATAACTTGGGTAGTCATAATGTCTTGCTAGAGACCACTTATGACTAGTAGGCCAAAATTAGGATTTTAGGCCTACTGCCAATGTAATGAACATACAGGGTCACACACTAAAAACAGCCCAAAATGATCTTGGGTTTACAAACCCAGTAAAAACTCTATGATAAATAAATAAATAAATTTGTGTGTGTGTGTATATATATATATGTTTAAGGTAATTATTATCTTAAATAAATAGGAAATAATTTATGTTTTGGAATTTGAATAAAAACATAAATAGAAAGGTGATATATATACCAAAAATGTTTTGGTAAGTGAATAGTTACCAAAATTCATTTTTAAAAGAAACCCTAATGTAAGGTGTATAGATACATAATTTTCTCTAAGGTTTTATACACTTTTCATTATGCCTTTCTCTAAATCATTTATCACCTTTCAGAAAACAAAAAGACAGAGTTCTTAAGTTATGAGACATTCAAGAAAATTACTAGCACACACTCATTTTGATTTGAGGCCATTTGTGTGGATACTTATAGAGGATGTAGCCATATTAGAGATGTCTCGATCAGGCCAAGAACACTAAAAGCTCGAGGTAGGGTGTCACTGGAGTGAACCTCCTCTCATCCTTCCAGCAATCTTGCCCCTTTTTCAACTATGGTAAGGTTTTTGGAAACCCTAATTCAATCAATTAATTGAATTATATGGATCCTATTTTCGATTTTGTGAATGAAGTTTTAATTTTTCACTGCATTTATGAATCACTAAACCCTAACAACTTCCATGTTTTTTACCCTCACAAATACCCATTTCTTGAAATAACCACACCAATAAAGCACTGCCATCTTTCCCTTTTTAAACCAATCATTTCTAACACCCTTTTCTAATTAGTGGTAATTTTTTTGGCTTTTCTTTAGGAAAAAAATTTTCTTATACAGAAATTCAAGACATAAATTGACATATATGTATGTATATTAAAAGGAAGAATTAGTGAAGAAATAATTAATAAATTACAGAAACAACTATAGTACATATATTACCATCTATGAATAAATATAAGTAATTAAATTCAACTAAAAATATATAAATATACATACCTATAAATGAATGATCCCTGCTCATAATCAAGTAAGAGGAGAAAGATAATAATTAAATAAAAAGATGAGGGTAAAGAGGAAGAAGAAGAGGTAGAAAAAAGATACATATAGGTAACGTCCAAGAAAATATGCTAATTTAATTAGAAAACATCTTTTATTAGTTTTCCAATACTAGTTATAATTTGAAAATTCTAGAAATAGTTTTCTAAATTAAGAAAATATCATAAATAAATAATACACTCTATTTTATAGTTTTCTTGGAAAAATTTTTTGAAACATAGGCATTGTTTTTTGAAACTAAATAGGCCCTAATATTTCCAAGGCTCAAGGTTTCAAAGCTAAAGTCAATAAACCTCAACCATATCATGCATTCATATATTACAATATGAGGCACACACATATGCACATTAAAATTAAAAAAATAATGTATAATTGCTTTTGTAAATTGTATGCTCATCTTACACCATTTGTGTTTGAAAACCCACCAACCATCATAACCAAGCTAAAGTTGTATATGTTGGTAGGTAGATTTTGAAAAATTAAATATTTTTATTGCATGAAATTTGGATATACTAATAATGTATGTTACTATAGAAAATTTCATATCGACTTTCTTCCTATTAACTACTTTAAGAGTCACAACCTAGACTAAATAAGGTTTTGAGTTCAAAAGGATGCTTGATGGTTCTTACTATTTTATGCTAATTGTTGATATACTAAAAAAATTAATTTATGTAGTTTCTCAATAGATATGCAAACATTAAGATGTCAAAAGAGAATTTGACCATTTGCATAATCAAAATACTTCTTAAAATTGCTTAAATTGATATGCTATTTTTTTAATATTTTGCATTTGGTATGTTTTATTTGGCATCATTTTTCACTTAGTATGCCTTATTCTCTAAAAGCACTCTTTAGACTACATATTGACAATCATGACTGCTATTGCCAAATAGTTTAATATATGTTTGGTATATGTTTCAACTTTCATTATTAATTTTTCATTTTATTTTTTTATTGGGTATCAATTAACATCATTTTCTTATCAATTGTTATCCCCATTGATTTGGTTTCATTCATTTTATTTCACTTGCTTTTCACCTAGTATCTTTCCCTTTTGATTTTCTCTTTTTCACTTTGACAAAGGGGAGAGAAATTTGAAATTTTGAATGATAATTATAATGTTTAAATTATAAATAGAATGCCAAAAAGGGGAAGAAACTAAATATTTATTGTGATTAAATGATATTTAAAATGTTTTACTCACCTTAGCATATACTGAGAGGGAGAAATTTTAAAACTCCTTGGTCTACAATTGAAGGGGATTATTTTTAGAAAAAAAATGCACACACATGCAATTAATGACTTACTCATGTTAGCATATCTATTGCGATTAAGTGATATTTAACATGTTCCTCACATGCACTTAGTGATTTTAATTATCATTAAAAAATTGATTGTCAAAGTAAAAAAGGTGGAAATTGTTAACTCTTTAAATGATCAAGGTGTTTATCAATCTAAAATCAAATTTGGGTTTGACTTTAATAATCAATTTTTATTTCTAACATTTGTGTTTAAGAATGTATCCTAGTTAGGACCAAGGGCATGCTTAATGAATGGAGTTACGAAGCTCAAAATGTAGCCAAAACATTAAGATAGAGATGCTCACGAGTTGTATCATAATTGTGAATATTCCCACGATCTTAAAGGAATCAAGTGCAACCAATGTTCAAGAGGACAATCTTCCTCAAGATCTCTATCATGATCATAGGGAAGCTTATTAAGATTATAATCTCTTCATGATCCTAAAGCTCTAAAAGCTTGAAGAACAATTGAAGGTAGTCATCCTCACTATCTAGGTCATGATTGTGAGCATGTTCATGGCCTTTACTCCACAGCTCCTAATGGCTAGTTTACACAAAAAAAAAACAACTACATTTTTATTCCCTATAATTATGACATGCATCTTCACGATTGTGAGCATGTCAAATCCTATTAAAAGTGAAAGAAATATTAAATGAAGATAGAGAAGTATTAAGATGAATTTTCAGGTCTCCAATAGCTAGTTTTTGCACTCTCTACTATAAATACAAGCTCAAGACATTATTTATAGATTAAAAGGGTTATTGGGGTAAATTTATTGTGCAAATTCATTGAGTAAAACTTAGTTTCATTCATATTTCTCTTTATATATTCATTTCTTGTAAATAAACTTTTATTGAGTGTGTATTTACCTGTCTTATGAGAGTTGGGTATATGTTTAGTTTATAGGGTTCTTTCATCTCTCTTTCTTGGGGTTAAGAAGTAGGTAGTGAGGATCAATCAACATTAGGTTAGTGTTGTGCCTTGTAAAAATATCTTAATTATAAGAGGTTGTGTGTTAGCCTTGAAAAAACTTGAGAAAAATTTTAGGTGTGAACCTTAAAAATACTTAGGAATAGTTTTAAGTGTGAACCTAGAAAATACTTGGTGAAAATTTTTTAGTGAACCTAGAAAACTATTGTTGTAAAGTTGGTGTTAAGCCATAAAACACCTTGTTGTAATCACTCTTAAGAATACATTGGTGTGTGTCATTCAAAAATCCTAACTTAGGAATAAATTAGGTGGAGATATAAGTTCATTGTAGAATTGAAGTCCTTAAATTCTTTATGTCAAATCTCCTTCTTATTCATATTTATTCTTTCCTATATCACCTTTTATTTTCCTTTTAAGTCTTAATTTTCTCCTTCAAACTTTAAGTAGCCATATTCACCTTTAATTTTTTTCCTTGAAACTTTAAGTAGCCATATTCACCCCCCTTGAGGGCTCCAATAAACCCTTCACCTAAATCTTTTGCATTGACTACCAGAACCTACCTTCACAGTAAGTGCTAAAGAATTTAGATGATCCATACTCAATGAGTTATTGTGAAAATAAATAACAGGTTGAGTCTATTGGTTATCAAAAATTGAGTACACTTGAATAGAATAATTATCATCCAAAATTTCATGTAAAACAGAATCAACAATTACTAATTGGGTCTTTGGTATATGATGGGACTATTCATGAACCTTGTAATTAGCTAGATCAGAGCTTAAAACTAAATGAGCATTGAAATCGCCCTAGGGGGGTGAATATGGCTTTTAAGAAAATAAAAGGTGATTAACAAAAATTAAAGAGATGATTAAAGATTAAGAAGGTTAAACACAAGCATTTAAGGAGTTCGGTTTATCAATAAACCTACATATGCACCTAACTCTCCCAATTTATAATTTTTGAATCACCACAATCTATTCCCTTAGATTATTTTTTACAAGAAGAATAAAGGGTGTTGGATTATTGGAGGCATTGTGATGGAAAACCAAAGAGACCATCAAAGTCTTCTTTGGTGAGATATCTCTCCCTACCTCCTAATTTAAACCTCATGCTATACCAAGGGTTTTGCTCATCAATGTGGTGATTTTTAAGACAAAGAGAAGAAAGGAACGCACATATAAGAGAAGGAGAGGTTTTGAAAGTACTGAAAGCAAAGTCAAACATACCAATTTTTTAAAGTAGAGCCTTCACTTGATATAAAATCTAAGTGATTAAAGAGCAACCTTGGATATATAGCAAGAGGGGATTATCAATCTCCTTAAAAAAACATTAGCACAATTTTGAATTTTTGTAGGAGTATAAGATAAAGGAGGATTCTTCTTGATTTGGTCTTTGATGGATCTCTTTGCTTGAGAAAAGGAGGGTGCTTTTTGAGTTGATCTTATGCTTTTTGTGTTCTTTTTAGAAGCCATGGGAAGAGTACGGGTCAAAGGAGAGAAGAAGAGTAGTAAAGAAGATAAAAGATAAAATAAAAGTGAATATGGGGAGTTTGAATGCAATATAGAAAATAGGTTGAATAATTAGCATTTTATAGAGAAAAATTGTTAATTTAGGCCTTTAATGAGGATAAAATCAGTGGACGGGATTTTGGAGTCATTGGAAGAGAAAAGAGTTGTGATGGTTCATGAAAAGGTGTAAAAAGAGTTTCCTAGTTCTGTTAAGAGATTGCTCACTTTCGTGAGGAGTCCTCATGACACACGATCATGATCATGAGCAAGGACCATGAGTAATGCAGATTCTAAGCATTACAAGTGTCATGATCCTCATGAAAAGTTGTATTAGTCATAAGCAAAGTTCATATTAGCCCCTGAACCTTCAAAAAAGTTATAATTAAGTTCGAAAAACTTTGAAAAATTGTGATAGTTAGATGCTTCTAGACTAAATTGGCAGAATAAAAAGTATACAAAGTAGATAATTTTTAACTATAAATGAGGATTATTTTGTAATTTTTTTGATCATGCAACGCTTAAATTTAAATGGTGGACTTTTAAATATTTGCAAGATTAATAATTAATCATTTGAATGAATTTCAAAGATTAATTCCTTATTTGGAAACTTAAATAAGAAAATAAACATAAATAGCAAGCATAATTTAAAAACACATGTCAAATTAATCCAATTAAGCAAGATTAAAGAGTAAACAATCATTGTATTAGACTAGATCCATCTAACATGCCTATTTCTTACTTAATGTAGTTCAATCTCTCCTCATTAAGAGGTTTGGTGAAAATATCTGCAAGTTGATTATTAGTATCAATAAACATAAGTGATATGTCACCATTTTGAATATGATCTCGTAAGAAATGATGTCTAATATCTATATGTTTAGTTCTATAATGTTGAATGGGATCCTTACTAAGGTTTATTACACTTGTGTTGTCACATTTGATAAGAATGTGATCAATCTCAATGTCAAAGACCTTGAGTTATTGTTTTTGCTACAACACTAATGACTAACAACAACTAGCCGCCACATACTCTACTTCATCTAAGGATAAGGCAAGTGAAACTTATTTTTTGCTAAACTAAGAAATAGCAATGTCCTAAAAATTGACAAGTTCCATAAGTGCTATTTCTATCTAATAGACTACCGATAAAGTTGGCATCCGAATAACTAATAAGTTCAAAGGAGTTACTTCTAGGATACCAAAGACTTAAGTTCATAGTTCCTATGAGATACTTAAAAATTCTCTTAATTGCATTTATATGAGACTCTTTAGGATAAGATTGAAATCTAGTGCAAAGACATATGGCAAACATAATATCAGGTTTACTTACAATAAGGTAAAAAAAGGATTCAATCATTTCTCTAAAGCGTTTTCATCAACCAGCTTTCCATTCTCATTCTTGCTAAGTTTGGTAATAGTGCTTATGGGAGTTTTGCTAGCTTTAGCTCCATCCATTCCAAACTTTTTGAGGATGTCCCTCTTATACTTTGCTTGATTAATGAAGATCCTATCTTCTCATTATTTGATTTAGAGACCAAGAAAGAACTTGAGTTCTCCCACCAAACTCATCTCAAATTCACCTTGCATGAGTTTAGAAAATTCCTTACATAAAGAGTTATTAGTAGCATTAAAAATTATATCATCAACATAAAGTTGAACTATCAATAATTTGCTTTTGGATTTCTTTATGAAGAGTGTTAATCAACTTTACCTTTAGAGAACTTTTTCTTTAAAAGAAAGTTACTCAACCTCTTATACCAAGCTCTAGGAGTTATTTCAATCCATACAAAGCTTTCAAAAGTTTAAAAACATGGTTGGGATGTTCAAATTTTTCAAAATCCAGAGGTTTTTCAATATATACCTCCTCTTATATGAAACCATTTAAGAAAGCAACTTTCACATCCATTTGATAAAGCTTAAAATTCATGTAAGATATAAAAGCAAGCAACATTCTAATAAATTGTAACCTAGCAATGAGGGCAAAGGTTTCATCATAATTAAAGCCTTCCTCTTAATTATGACCTTTAGTTACTAACATAGCTTTGTTCCTAGTTATGGCACCTTATTCATTCATCTTATTTCTAAACACTCATTTAGTGCTTATAATAGGATAATGTTTAGGTCTAGGAACTAAGTTCCATACTCCATTTCTCTCAAATTGATTGAGTTCTTCTTACATAGCAAGCACCCAAAACTCACGACATAAAGCATTATCAACATTCTTAGGTTCAATTTGAGAGATGAAGGCTAAGTTTACTAAAGACTTAAATTGTGATATAGTAGTTACCTGCTTTGAGGTATCACCAATGATAAGGTCTTGTGAGTATTTTTGAACTGCCATTCTTTTGAAAATTCATCCTTAAGGTGGGTTGAGTAGTTTCCTCATCCTCTTCCTTATTAAACTCATTAATTTCCAATGGTTTGCTGGCATTCACTTCTTAAATATTCATCCTTATAAAGTCCTCTACAACATTGCTAACACTAATAAAATTCTTTCTAGGATCAAGTGGATTAAATTCATAAAAAAAAAAACATGCATGGACTCTTCAACAACTAGAGTTCTTTTATTAAAAATTCTATAAGATTTGCTCAAGGTGGAATATTCTCGATGGAATATTCTCAAAATATTCCTTCACTGGCTTTTGAGTTAAATTTCTCAAGGTTGTCTTTGGTGTTTAATATAAAGCATTTACAACTATAAACTCTTAGATATGAGATCTTAGGTTTTCTATTATTCTATAGCTTATAATAAGTTTTGTTTAAAAGAGGTTTTTGAAAACTCTATTTGCAATATAGTAAGCAGAGTTGATGGCTTTCGCCCAAAAATATAATGGCAACCTATATTCATGGAGCATAATTCTAGCCATCTTAAGCAAGGTTCTACTTTTCCTTTTAACTATCCCATTTTATTGAGGAGTTCTAGGATAGGAATAATTGTGAAAAATGTTATTCTCTTCACAATAACTTTTAAAAAAGTCATTTTCAAATTCGATTCCATGATCACTTCTTATTGATAAAATGCAAAAGCTTTTTTCTTTTTGAACTCTTTTTTAAAAAAAACTTTAAAAAGCTTTAAATGCGTCATTTTCATGAGCTAAGAAATTAACCCAAGTAATCATCAACAAGCATAAATGCATAATGCATTTCACCTAAGCTAGCACCTTTAGTAGGTCCAAACAAGTCCATATGAATGAGTTCTAAAGGTATAAAAGTGGACACTCTATTTTTTAGTCTAAAAGATGACTTACTTTGCTTTCCCTTTTAATAAGTATCACAAGTCTTATCTTTTGCAAACTTGAGTTTGGGCAATCCATCCATAATTTCATTTTTACTAATGTCATCTAGAAGCTTAAAATTAGTATGTCCAAGCCTTTTATGCTAAGTCAACATGTCATGGGAAATAGACATTAGACATTTAAAGTCTTTATTATTAACTGTATTCAAGCAAATAATGTAGACATTATCAACTCTTTCACCACTAAAGACTACATTGTCATCTTTTACTATCAAAGCAACTTTCAAGGTAGAAAGTGAATTTATTTTCTAGATCACAAAGTTAACTAGTACTTAATAGATTATGCTTCAAACCATTAACTAATAACATATGGTGAATAAACAAGGTTTAAGTATTACCTATCTTGTCAATTCCAACTATCTTCCCTTTTGCATTATCTCTAAAGGTGACATTTCCTCCATATTTGGCTTCAAGGGAAGTGAATTGATTCTTGTCTCCTGTCATATGCCTTGAACATCTACTATCCAGGTACAATTGGCTTTTAGTCTTTATGGAATTTAAGCACACCTACAAGCAACACATTTAAAAGCCCTTTTGAACCCAAACCTATATTGGTCTAGGTTGGTTAGTTTTAAAATAGTCCAAATGAAGCAATTGTAAGTATGATATTTTATAGGAGCATATATTATTAATGTGACCTTTGTTATGCAATTTTATAGGAGCATATATTATCAATGAGACCTTTATCATGCAATAAAAGCATTCAACATTGGTAAATATAAATTCTTTTAATTAGATTATCATGCCTTTAATTAATGAATTATGCATATTTCCTAACTTGAGCATGATAGTTTTATGTGTGCATTCTAGTTTGCTTTTATATTATAGGATGCATGTGAGACATACATTCACAATGATGAGGGAAATGAGATTGAGGTGCATGCTTTGTAGAATTTCTTCTAGTGTACATATAAACATGTTTAGATTGAGGTCTTATGGCTTGTGCCTTAGACTTTTATATTAAAGAAGGTTGAGTCTTAAAAGACTTAGCCTTAACACTAGGTGCATGAGAAATTTTATCTTTCAGAGCTTAAGTCTCAAGAGGCTTAGAAGTAGAAGGAGAAGATTTAGATAAGGCTTTAAAAAATTTGATATGTGATGATAAGGAGGAAGACATTACACTTTTATATCCAAGTGCATGGGTATTCCTATTGAGCTTTTGGGAATTAAGAACACTATTTAAAGTTTCTTTGCCCTTTTTAAATTTAGAAATAGAATTATTTAAATCCAACACTTCTCTAGAAAGCTTAAGATTTTCATCATTAGCTTTCTTGAGCTGATCTTTCAATGAGATAGAGATTTTCAAATATTTTGAAAGTCTTTCATTTGATTTAACAATCTTTGAAAAATTATTTTTTAAGTTTTTAAACTCCTTGGACAAGTTAAATAGCTCACGCTTGTAAAGCTTTTTCTAATAAAGTAATCTTTTACATTTAAGCATGAATTTGCTCATAATAAAGCTCTCATCATCATTATAATAATCATTATAAGAGGAGTGAGAAGTAGAGAGTATCTCATTTTTGTCTTTAAGAGCCATGAAGTAAAGGTTGGCCACTTCTTATTGGTCCTCTTCCATTTTTAATTTAGAGGAGTCATCCCATAAAGCTTTAAAGGCCTTCTTCTTACCTTTGTTCTTAAACTTTAATCTTAGACACTCATTTTTAATGTGTCCTGGTTTCTTATATTCATTGTAAGTGACCCCTTGTCCTTTTCGCCTTCAAACTTCTTATTATCTCTTTACCTTGAGAAGTTTTTTCTCTTCAAAAACTTTTTAAATCCTTTAGTGATTATAGTTATCTCATCATCATCTTCATTAGAGTCAACAAGACTTTTATCATCACTTGCTTCTTAAATGGCCTTTAATGCAATCCGCTTTTTCTTCTCTTTCTTCTCATCCTTCTCATTTTCTCTTTGCTTTAGTGTAAGCTCATGTATAAGAAGCTTCCTAATGAGAATGTCGGTTGAGAGAGTTGAGAGGTCATGAGCTTCTTTAATTGAAGTAACTCTAGATTCCTAATCCTTCTTAGGTAAGATGATTAAAATCTTAGTGTTTACTTCTTCCTTGGAATTCCAAGTTTCTTGAGGGTAGTAAGAAGAGAGTTAAGATGATTGGTCATCTCCGTTATTGATTCTTGAGGTTTCATCTTGAAAAGCTCATATTCATATATACGAAGTTGAACCTTCTTACTCCTCACTTGAATATTTTCTCATAGTAATTTTCCAGGGTCTCTCCCCTACTTCTTTTGCGGATTGAAAATGTTGAACTTTGCCTCCCTCTTTTGTAGATATAGAGGCAAGTAAGATTGTCATGGTCTTCTTATTCTTGTAGTTATCTTCTTTTTTATCATTTGACCATTGACTTCTTATGAGGATGGTTTTAACATCATTTATTGTGGCTTTTGGTAGTTCTTAACCCTTTTGCACCACATCCCAAAGTATAATTAGATCACTATCTAAGTATAATTCCATCTTAAACTTCTAATATGGGTAATCACTACTATTAAAGAAGGGTATAAGAGATGAAAATTTTAAGGATTCACTCCCCTTAATTTTTCTCCTTATAATGAAGTACTAAGAAGTCAAGCTCTAATACAAATTGAAATAGGCCTAGAGGGGGGGGGGGAGGGAATATGCTTTTAAGGAAATGAAAAGTGATTAACAAAAATTAAAGAGATGATTAGAGATTAAGAAGGTTGAACACAAATAGTTAAGGAGTTCGGTTTATCAACAAACCTACATCTCCACCTAACTCTCCCAAGTTAGAATTTTTAAATCACCATAATCTATTCCTTTAGATTGATTTTTATAATTTTGAGTTTTAGGCTCAGCTCTAACCTTATAAGTAACAGTTTTAGGATTACTCTTAACCAATTAACCAAGTGTTTTCAATAGGAGAACACTTAAAACTTTCACACTAGAATAAGACCTCACTTCCCTTTTTCAAACCTTAGAAAATAAAAGAAAAAGAGACTTAATGCTAAAATATAACCCACACTCAAAAGAGTAGTTAAATATAGAGAAAATAGAAGAAGATATTGAATACTTAATGAATATTAAGGATAAATTTCAACAACCAAAGTGTGTAACTCTTGAATGAGGTTCCAGGACTTGTTTTTATCCTTAGAGATCATAAAAGAGTTGTTGAGGAGCATACAAATGGTCTTTAACCTCCATAGAATTACAATTAATGCAATTCTGCTTATGTAGGAATTCACTTAGTTACGATAATGAGGAGGTTCTCACGATCATGATCTATGAAAATATAACCATTGAAGTTGGAGGGTTATAAAAAATAGACGTTGGTCATTTGAGTGTTGTGCCTTATGAGCTGCTCACAATCGTGATAAAGGATCATGATTAGTCTAACTCATTGAAGACTTAGCCTTCCTTCATCGATCCTTGATTTTATTATGTTCACGTGCTGGGCACGAGTGTGAGCACCACTCATGAGCAATCCAGCATGGCAAGGGCTTGAGAAGAGCATCATGGTCACGAACTGAATTATTGAATCACGATCTGGATCACCCCTCATAATCTACTCATAATTATGAGGGAAGATCATGAGCAATCCATGTTTTTTTTTTGAATTCATTTGAGCCTTTGGCTCATAACTTAGGCTCTAGATCATGAGGGCTGCTCATGAGTCTTGCCTATATGCTTGAATTGACTTGTAATTAATATGGAATACTCTCCATTTGGCTCTAGTCATTTGTTAAAGTCTTAAGGAGCTTTCAAGATCAATTTTAGCTTCTTTTAAATAGTATTTTAGTCTACAACACTTAGCAAACATTGTTAGTAAAATTAATTTTTTTTTTAAAGTCAAATAGAGAGGTTGATCATGTATAAGGTTAACAAGCATCATTTTGACATGAGTTTTTTTATTGACAAGAGAATTATTGGCCTTTATTTTTTGAAAAACCTAAGTACTTTAACCAACAGTCTCTGTTTGAGAACCCATCATTCAACATATGATTATAAGGCCATGAAGAAGAAACATCCTTCGATTTAGATTTGTATGAGAAAGATCTATGCACCAATAGCAAAAGTTTGGAAGTTTCTTATGTTTGAAGTATAATCATACTTTCTCTCCCATACCATTTAAACCTATTTTAATTAATTGTCGAGCATCAATTAAAACTCATACACATACATGTTTTCCCTAAATGTTTACATCAGATTCATTAATCTACAAAACCATCCCTAATTTAAGTCTAATTTTCAATAAAAAGTCATAGTCTAGCCTGTTTAAAGGCAGGTTACAAACTCTCACCCAAAATGGATATTTAGGACATCATCTAAAGGTTGCTCATCACTAGAAAACTTGTTCAAAACCAATAGTTATCGATCATAATGCCATGGACCCTCCTTCAAGTCCTAATTCTCATCCAAAACTAATCTAAACTCACAAATGAAGAGTTCTGACCCACCTCCTAAATATGCAAGCATTTCATAAAATACCAAGCACCATCTAGAGCCTAGAAAGAGCTTGCAAATTGAAAGGTTTACCGAACAAAATTGTACCTACTAAATAACATTCATAGTGTTTGTTATCAATAGGACTCCCTCCTACACTCCAATCGATCACTTTATCCTCCAATTGCATAAGAGAAAATTTCTCAATAAAACTTTCTAGTTCAAAAGGCATTATAAGTCACCAAAGACCATAGAGATAAGAAAAAAGAGTGAAAATTGTCAAAAGAAAGAAGAAAATAGAAAGAAAGAAGGGGAAAAAAACCAATAAAAATTACATCCATAGGACAAAAAACCATAATTCTAACCCTAGAGAACTAGAGCATGGTAGGAAGTGAGTCAACGAAAGAAAAAACTTAATATATTGATTCTATTTGATATTTCAATGCAAAAATTCAGTTAGATTGATTTTTAATTATTTTATTTCGATTATATATATATATATATATAAAGGATGACTCTTCAAGGTGAAAACAACCTCTCAGATCTTTAATTACCTTTTCTTGTTTTGGTCTGAACTCTAATACAGTTCCATACGACATGGTGGTTGCATGCACTTTTCAAAATTTGACTTTCTATGTTTGTTGTGTTGGTCTCTCGTTTCGAAGAAACTGACGTCCAACAATGCCATCCTTTACCATCATCACTCGCACGATTATCCTGACAAACACCCTTTTTTTTCGGTTGTTGTTTACCCAATAAATAAATTAGTTTTGTGAGAGAGTTAGGTGCTTTTTTTTTTATATATATATGATATATATCTATAGAAATGAATTAAAAATTGTGAAATCAATTCTTATTTAATTATAATTTTATATAATGGTTAGTAATATATTCAAAATATATAATAACTTTTAATATAAATTTACATATATTATGGAGAGATTTTTATATATACCTATATCATTTTGTCAAATTATTGACTATTTGATGCATATATTAAATATTTTTCATTTAATTAATAAAAATAAAATATATATTTTTATGTTATACATCTACATATAGTCTGGATATGATTAAGAATTTTCCAATAAAAACAATACAAGTAGATAACTATGGTTATTTTGATATTGACAATTGACCAACATAAAACACATAACACTAATAATAATTATATTTATACATATATATTGAAAGGTATTTATATTTATAACTTATTAAATTGAAATACGTATAATTAATAGATGGATAAAGAAACAAATAAATACAGTTGTTAGTTTTGATACCAGCCAAAATCTGAATTATCGTGTTCAAGTGTTGAAAATCTTGTTACGTACTATTTATATCATACACGGATAATTTTATCTCATTTATTCAACACAGATTCAGAAAAACGAAATAAAATTTGGACGATTGATATAATAGGTTTAACATAGAGGCTCCACTTGTACTCTGGAAACAGCATAGAAATTTTCCACAATGATATGGTCAAAGCACCCTAGCGAGCATCTTGTGGTCTGATGATGACCAACCAGTTTTGAAATTGAATTTTGTGCTTCGATGTATTGAATTAATAGACTTACTTTATCAGGATACGACCATGATTTCAGTTTAACCCATAATTTCAGTTATAATTTAAAACAAGATGACCATCATTTTGGACTTTGAAATCAAGACCAAAGTGAAGAGCTTCATGTGGGAAGGTCTTACTATTTAAAATAAAAAAACTTTATTTTCACATCCTAATAAAAATTTTATCTAAAACTAAATTGCTTAATTCAAAATATTTTTAAAAAATATAACTATCATTTTAACTGGCATAAGGTAAATTTATTTTGATAAAAATTAAGAAGTACAAAAAGAATTATTTATATCAAGAAAGAGGGAGTACAATTTTGCAATTAATATGGATGAACTTGGATTCTTAGAAGTAATTATTATCTCAGCTTTATAATTAGGATAATAAATCCTTTTAAATTCAGCACTCCTATTTTTCTTTCTAATTGTAATAAAGATTTTTTCTTAATTAGCTATATTTTAGGTGTTTGGTGAGGTTCTCAAATCAATAATCGATAATTGTTTTTATTCAAAATAACTATGGATTTAATTAGCTCCATTTTGAAGTTTTTTCCCATTAGCTAATTGCTTATTTAAATTTATTTTGTAATTAGACATATTACTCTTATTAAAAGTAATTAATAATTGTATTTTTAAATTAAATGTATATCATTATTTTTTATAATTTGTAATAAAATTAATATTATTTTGAATTATAGCTAGCAATTAAATAATTATCATATTTATATCTATAATATTTTAAAAATATACATATTAACAAGATTTACATTTTAACATTAATTTTCAAATAGTTTCTATTAATAATTTTAATAATAAATAAAGTAAAAATGATTAATTATTATATATTACTATATACTTTTTATATAATTTACATAATTAGAAAATGATATTATCAAATGATATTTAAAAATAATTTATACCCTTAATGGTCATTTGATAAACTAACAACAACAACTAACATAATTTCACCAAACGGTTTATATGTTTCAACTACTAGTTATCAGCTAATTGTAACAACTATTAGCCATCAACTAAAATAAACAGTTGAACGAAATAGGCCCTACAGTTGATTGGTTTAACTATTTGCTATAGTTGGGTGTTGATGCTCATAGTTATCTTTATTACTATTAATAACAACGGTTAATCAAATTTTTTTTTTTTTACATTAGAGGGAAAGACAAAGCCCAAAAGAAAACTAAGTAACACAACTCCTAGGAGTTGGAACTCCTAGGAGTTGGAACTCCTAGTCTATCCAGCAAGAGCAACTCCAAGATGCCATCAGGGGGAACATTTAACATGACAAAGCCAACTTGAAGAAAAAGAGCATAGCTGGCCAAAAAATCAGTAGCCTTATTTCCTTCTCTATAAACATGAGAAATTTGAATATGTCAATCTTGATTCAGCAACCTCTTGATCTCTTAAATAAGATGCTTGGAATGAAGAGAGCTACTAATCTTATCATGAATGGTATCCACTAACATTTTATTATTTGTTTCCACCAAAAGTATATGATGCCCATATTCCAAGCAACCCGAAGATCATAGATGATCCCCTAACTCTCCGCCTCAAAAACACTACAGGATCCTAAATTGCTAGCAAAGCCACTAATCCAACCTCCTAAATTATTTCAAAGAAGGCCATCCGCCCCTACGAGACTCGCAACATGCTTGAGACAGCCATCAGTATTTAACTTGCACCAAGGAGATTCCAGTGGTAGCCATATGATATCAACCATCTGTTTTTGGATAGTAGCATCATAATCAAGTTGATCACTAGCGTTTGCAAAAGTGCAAACCTAAGACATAACATTTGCAGCAAAACTCCAAGGCTCAAAGTAATTATCATCAAACAGATAATTATTTTTGTCTTTCCAAAGCAACCAATAAGCGGTTCCAAAAATGGTTGCCCATTCAAACTTTTCCTCAAGATTTAACTAATTTGTTAAATTCCACACCAACCATTCCTTATAATCCATAGTAAAAAAATTGATTCCACAAATGAGTTGGCACCAGATGAAACCATAGGTCCTCAGCAATAGTGCAATCTCTCAATGCATGACAAATCGACTCTTAATCTGCCCCACATTGCTCACAAGAAGCTTAATAAACTAAGTGACATTTGAACCATTCAGAATTAGTGAGTAACCTATTATGGAAACACAACCATAAAAAATATAAACCCTCTCAGGACCTTTCCATTTCCATACTATTTTCCACTTCGGGTTTGGTTTTGGGGCAAATATAAGAAAAGACTACTATATCCAGAGCTCACCAAGAAGTGCCCATTGGCTGTGTGAATCAAATCAGAATATTATGAGGCTTTACAGTAGCAATAACCAATAACACTAAATGAGGTAAAAACCCCTAAAATTTATGCCAATCCCCTCCACCATCCAAATCAATAAATTAGTTAACTTTCAGATGTAAAATATCAGTCGGAATCTTAGCAGTAGCCATGTCTTTCAAACACTGATTTGTACTTGTCCACACATTAAACCAGAACTTCACCACCTTGCCATTCCCTAAACTCCATCCCAGACCATGCTTTGTCTCCTACCATACTTTAGCAATCCTTTTCCAAAGTGAAGAACCTTTACGGGCATTAATGTTCGTGGTTTGGTTATGCCAAACCATATACTTGGATAGAAGAACAGTGACCCAAAAATTATTTGCATTTGACATTAACCCTCACACTAATTTCATGAGAAAAGCCATATTACACAATTTAGCACTTCGAAATCCCAAACCCCCATTATCTTTAGGCTGGCAAACTTGCTTTAAGGCTAATTAGCTTAACTATTTATAATAGTTAGGTAGCTAATAATTGATTGTTGATAGGTAGTAGTGGATAAAAATAAATCATTTGATAAAAATTTATTAATTGTTTTTACTAATATATGGGTAACTGATAATTGATTGTTGATAGCAAATAGCAGGTAAAAATAAATAATTTGCTAAAATTTTATTAATGGTTGTCATTAATATGTAACATAATTAGAAAGAATATAATTTTTTTAAAATATAATTTAACATATTTTTTTGTTATGTAAATTATTTAAAAAAGTATATAGTAATAAAAAAATTATTATCTTTAATTTATGTATTGCTAAACTCATAAAAACTATTTAAAAATTAATTTTAAAATATAAATATGTCACGACCCAAAATAGGGGCCATGACCGGCTCTAAGGAATGGGAATTCTTTTGAATTCGGAACCCGTAGCAAGCCTAAAAATAAAATAAAACATACAATAATAATAATAACACAATTAAGTAAAATACTGTGCAGCAGAATAAAATCATAATTATCAAAATAATAATCCACCATCAGGGGATTTAAATCAAATCCATATCTTATATATATAAATAAATCCGTTAATATAAGTTTCAGTTCAAATATTCAAAGTACATAACTCACACAAATATAATACATAAAACCCATAATTTATTTACAACTATTGCAGTGTTTATATTATAAAAATAAAACTCAAGTGAGCAGTTTACATAAAGAAGCTGGGGCAGAAGAAATCTGGCGTACAGGCCTGCTACTAAGGTCTAAAGAAGAAGACTCTCCTAAAAAATGGTCAACAGAGGGGAGTCAGACCTCACTGAGTAAATTACTATAATATATATACATGCATACTAAATGCCAATGCACACAATCAAAAGTATACATATAATATGTATATATATATACAAGCAAATACACACAGATGTAATAAAATCATTTTATATATTTTTATTGAAAATCATTGTTTATGAAGGATCAAATAGAACCCTAGAAAATCGCAACCTCAAAACAGTGTTAGACAACACTCTAGCCATACAGGCTCACTTATTCCAATATATAATCATTTGATCCATTTGGACAGTAGACTGGCCCCGAGACACTAAGTCAACCGAGCTCCAACAGTCTGACTGTCAATGTGATTGGCCCCGAGACACTTGGTCAATCAAGCTCCAGCAATCACACTCCCAAATCATTTCTCACATATCAAATAATCAGATCCAATCAATATCCTCAAGTAGGTTATTAATATAGCCTAAATGCTATAAGCATACCGGTACGTACTCGGTCCTAGTGCTGCCCACTAGGTAGCACGTTCTATTGATATCCTTCATTGAAATATAAAGCATACATTCATAAAATAAATGATGCATGAATTTAAATAAAATAGCAACATCAATCATATATATACTAGAAATATACCAAAAGTAAACCAGGTATATTTCAAATATATATACGTCAAATAAATCCAATTTAATTACAAAATAAACTAAGAAAATACCAAGGATATACATAAAAACATTTTAAGAATAATTTATTAATAAAACATGCATAAAATTTGAAAATATACTAAAATATACCGAATATAAACTAAAATAAACTTAAATACTAATTGAATTATTTATGCATAATTAATCAAAATAACATACATTTCTAAATCATGCACCCTAAGCATATATATATAAAATAGTAACTCACACTTAGTGCGCTCCTCGAGATGGGTCCGATGGGCCTGGAACACTAGTCCTAGGTCTCGGCGTAACTAAACAAATAATAAATAACAGACATCAAAATAAACCTAACAGAAAATCCTAGAAACTCGATCTAGAATATTAGACACAGAATCAGAATTAGGGTTTGACCGGACATCACATTTTACGAGAATTCTACCGAAAATCCGACAGAACCTCCCTCGTAAAACGGACATCTCTCTACTCAAAGAGTAGAGCCGGCCTTGCAAAGAAACATACTTCAAAAAATAGACACAGAAACACATCCATAACCCCTCAGTCGGACTCCAAACTACAGTTTACCGATCGAGGTCCACAATTCACAGAATAATATAAAAATACCAAAAATACCCTTATATCATAGAAATACATTTTATAAGTAAAAATTACATAATTAACCCTAAAACACATTAAAAACCGTTAAAAACTCATTTATTTAGAAAAATCGTATATTATATATATAATTTGAAAATAATTCACGAAAAATAGTTTTAATTAATTAAAAATACTAAATAATTTGTAGAAATCATTTTTATACCTTAAATAACTATTAAAACCAATTTAATTACATTTTTAGCCAATTTAGGGTAAAATTACCAAAATACCCCTATATATATAAATATACTAAAATTACTCCAAAAATTCACCAAAAATAATATAATTGCAAAAAATTAATTTTCTCAACATATTTATCAATAATATCAATAAATAAACTCAATTAACTAATTAATTTCAATTCCAAATTAACTAATTAATTAATTTCAATTAACTAACTAATTAATAACCTAATTTTCCAAAATTACATAAACCTAAACAAATTCAAAATAAATACATAGAAATTCATAAAAATTCCAAATAAATTTCTATAATTCATTTCAACACCTATATTTATCATAAAACACAATTTCATAATTTAATTAATTAATTTTCGAAAATTAGAAAATAATAATAAAATATTCAAAAATACCCAAAAATTCTACAAAAATTCACACATGAAGATTAAGCTAAGGGGAACAACATTTGTGAAGGAATTTTTCATGAATCAATCAATTCAAAGTTCAAAAAATCAAGAACCCTAAAATGGCCGAATTACCAAAATTGAAACCTAAGCAAATCAAGACCATTTTAAGTGAAACAAAGCTTGGAATCACACTCACCGGAGCTCAAGGAGAAGAAAGAGACTGGCGGTGTCGAAAATGGTGGCCGAAAACGCCGTGAACGACGGTGAGAATGAATTCGGCTTTTCAACGATATCAAGCTCCTCCGACGTCAGAAATGGGATTTGCTGGCGGCGGAACAGCTAGAGGAAGGAGGTGGCACACCGGGAGGCACACCAACGGTGAGAAAATGGGATGGCAGGCGGTGGAACGGTGATGGGGACGATCGGGAATGAGGGAGGAGGATGAATGGCAATTTCGTAATTAAATCAAACTTATTTTTTTTGTTTAATATTAAATGTATATGTATATATATATACTTTTACACTATATATTAAAATAATATAAACTCACACACATTAAATATACAACACACACATATAATTTAATATTTTTAATAATTTATACACTAAAAATAATTAAATAATATTAAAACTAATTAATAAATAATAAAATATTAGGGTAATTAATTAAACCCTAGTTAAATAAATAAATATACATATATACGTTATTTAGTAGTTTAAAAATATATATGAGTTCATGCAAGTCCATAAAATTATTTAAAATAATTAATAATAAATAATTTACGTGTCAATTTTTCTAAAAATGTAAGTCCCGAAAAAATTTTACGTAAAGTGTTTAAAATAATATAAAAAAATTAAAAATCAATTTTAATTGAATAGCAACTCATGAAATATCATAAATATATACAAAAATTATTAACACTGCATATCCCGATATAGTATTAAAATATTTAAAAATACGGGATATTACAAAATCTTATTACTAAATTTTAAAAATATAAATATAAATATAAATATTAATATTATGGTTAAGTTCAATGACAATCCACTTTGGATTGAGAGTGATTCGATGAATACTGTTCGGCTGATTCAAAGTCCAAACTGTGATGTTTCATGGCACTTGCACAAAGATTGGCATCAATGTCTTTTATCCATGCATTCTCTTTAAATTCATGCATCTCATATCTACTGTGAGGGTAACATGGTGGCGGATAAACTTTCTAATCTAGCTATTGATCTTTCATGTGAAGCTTGGTGGCCTACTGTCCTTACAGAGTGTTTTGATTTAGTTAGAAATGATGCTATGGGTTTTCATTCCTATAGGTTTACATGATTTTAATTCTTATTGTATTTTTTTCCTTTTGAGGTTGTAATCAACTTTGGTTTATTTTATTTATTAATACAGATCCTATCTTGATGTGTGATATGAGTGCTAAGGAGGTGTTAGCCTAATTGGATTCTTTGGTTGCACTTCTGATACCAACATTAGAAAATCTTATAAAAAAAAAAAGAAATTAAAAAATATATAAAAATAAATAAGTGGAGTATAAAAATCTACACCACTAATACAAAAAGCTTCCCAATTCTTTTAGAAGTATCCAACTTTTTTCAAATTGTGGTGGATTCATCGACTTTTCATGCTTCAACTTTTTAAACAATTTCTTTATATCAAATATTTATAATTATATGCTATTGATTTTGTGAATTTATTTTTACGGTAACTATATATTATACTAAATAATTTTACTATAAAATAATGAATAATAGATAAAACTATAAAACTATAAAAGTTAATGAAAATCTTGATTTATTTTTTTATTCATTTAATCATTTTTTTTAATATAAATTAAACCAAACCTCTAAGTTCGGTTAAAGAATTTTTTGAGAAGTAGCTTTTATCAAGTCTGTTTTTCTCAAGTTTTCTCAAATTTATATTAACTGATTGACACCTCACTACAAATTAAATCTAATACACTCACATTCATTTATAACAACATTATATATATATATATATATATATATATATTCCATTATAAAAGTAACTTTAACATAATATATTTATATTTTTACAACAACTTTTATAATATTATGTGTAAACAAAATGAAAAATAACTATATTTTCAATTACGAAGGCACAATAAATTCATTTAATTAAGAATAATATGCTTTCCAATCAAAGATAAGTAAATTATTTTTATTTTTATAGCCAGTAAATTGATTTTTAGTAAAGTGTAACAGTAGACATACGAAAATTTGGGAAAAAATGAACTTGAAGAAACTCACTTCCAATTCTTTCGGTTCAATAAATCAATTTAACCGGTTCTTTTGTTAGGCTCTAACATTAATCGACAAAATACAGAATGGACTTTCCCAGTTGCTACAAATGGACAACTGAAATCATACTGATAATAAGATGGGTTCGGCCTTTCTGTAGTCAGAAAAGTTTCGATTTTAATGATCAGGGCCTTTAGTTTAGGACCAAAGTCTTTTGAAACTTATTTATTTCTTTATTAGAATAATTGGTTACATTTTTAATAAATACTTGAGGTAAATTGTATTTTTTATATTTTAGTTTTTAATTTATTTTAATTTGATATTTTTTAAATGGTTATATGTGAGTTGTTGTTGCCATTTTTTTTTTAATTTTTTTCTGTTTGTTGTCCATATTATTTTTGCTTGTTTTAAGTTTTTCTACTCTATTTTTAGTTATTTGGTTTCTTTAAATATTATAAATTTTTTAGTAAATGAGTGAGTTAAAATTTTTAAAAGTGAAATATATGATTTTTTTACTAACTAAATTTAATAAATTTTTACTAACTAAATTTAATAAATATGGTTATATATATATGTATGTTTGTTTGTTGGTGGTGGTTGTTGTTGAGTTGTTTGAAGAATTTAATAGTTGCAACTTAATTAATAATTTTATTTTGGTTAAAATTTTAATAAAGATTTGAAGTAAACTATATTTCTTTTATATTTCAGTTTTTAATTTATTTTAGTTTAATTTTTTTTAAGTGGTTATATTCAAGTTGTTGTTGAGTCGTTGCTAGGTGTTTTTTTTGTTTTTTTTTTCTGGCTGTTGTTTGCTTACCGTTGCTATTTTTTTGGTTTTGTTCTAGTTGTTGTTCTTTTTTTTTGTTGTAAGTTTTTTGTGTGTTAATTATTTTATTAATAATTACATAATAATTATTATAAATTTATAAATTTATTTTTTATTAATTTATATAAATATAAATAGTTATTTATTAGTTATTTTTGTGATGCTGTTGATGTATTGTTGTTATTGTATGGTTTATAGTTGTTGGTGGTGGTAATTATTATCAAATTATTGTTAGGCTATTGTTTTTACTTGAGAAAACAACCGTATTTTTGCAAAATTTATTGTCAACACTATCTTTTAATAATAAAAAGATCAACTTATAAAAATCAAATGAAATGGGTGGCAAATATGTGACTTGTTGGTTAAATTTAGCATCATGTCCATAACTCCATTTCATTGTTTAATTAAAATAATCCTAGTAGTTGGGGTGTGTATGAAAAATATGGAAAGCTTAATCTAAGCATATATTTTATCCCGTTAAAATTGCTAACAAAATTCTCTTGTTAATTGATTTTTTTTTTTTTTTGATGACTTCTGAATTAATATATAAAGATAAAGTCTTATTGGATATTGATTTATAATTTCTGAAACAAATATAATCCACTCAGATGGACAACAACATTTTTTTTTATTAATAATGATAAAAAAGAAACTTGTGTTCATGTAATTTTTATCAAAATTTTAAATTTTTATAATTTCAACGTAATTTTACACGACCTAGCCAATATGATGGCTTTATTAAATGAAATTAACACTACTTTACTTTTATTATTTTTATGAAAATGTTATGTGTAATTCTAGTATTATACAATTGATCATTTTAATTTTTATGAAAATGTTATGTGTAATTCTAGTATTATCAAACATTAAAATTATCATTCTAAAAAAATTAAAATGATTAATTGTATCCATATATATTTGTGATAGCTATGAAAATATGAATGCCAATAACATAAATTAAAGTGCTTAAAAATATTTATAAGGTATTAATCCTTGGCTTTCTCTTAACACTTAAGCTTTCCTTTTTGTAGAGTTTTCTCTATACAAAGTAACGGTTTCTAGTTTGCGTTAGAGTTTTTTTCTTTATTTTAGAGTCCTTTTGCTATTTTCTTATGTATTTTGTGTCCTTTAAATACGTGTTTCTTCATATTTACTTTGTTCCCCTCCTTATGGCGCATGAATTAGAGGTTTTATGGAATATATTTTCTTTAACAAAAGACGAAGATAAGGAAGTGGATCTAAGGCAATTGGCAAATCAAAACCCCAAACATGAAAGATGCTTAGTTAGCAGGCCGTTAACTGGAAAACCTTTTAGTTTGAAAACTTTGTTAGGAGTAATGAAAGGTGCATGGCATTTATCAAATGGATTTACATCAAAAGAAGTTAGCAAGAATATGTTTATTTGTGAGATAGAATCCAAGGCTGATATGATATGTATTTTATGGGATTGACCTTGGCATTACAATATGTAATTAATCATTTTTGGTGAATTAAATGAAATTGAATAACCCTTTAATGTATCCCTTATGCAAGGACCATTTTAGGTTAGTGAGTGTAGTCTACCCTTAAACAGAAGAGATGAGGAATCCATCATAAAAGTTGGTGCAAAGATTATCTAGGTGATTGAGATTGATTCTCAAGAAGTGGACTCCTAGGGTGTTATGACAAGGTCGAAGTAAAAATAGATGTTACGATTCCTTTGAAGAGAGGAATTATGGTCCTAAATGGGAAGGGTAATTAAGTTTGGGTCTATTTTCATTGTAAGTAACTACCAAACTATTAGTACTAGTATAGGATGTTAGGGTATGTTGAGGATGAATGTGAGACTAAACTAAAGGAACTGGAGGTTCAAGACGGACTTTATGGACCATCTCTTCGCGTTTCACCTATTCACAATTGATTCTTATATCAATCTATCTCTTTTAAGCTTTAGAGAGTTTCTTTATCTACTTAATAGAATTTATAAAGCCTTACTTTACAAAAGGTGCATCATCTTATAAATGTAACAATAGGTGAGGCTGGGTTAGAGAAGGGATGTAAAAGTGGCTCCACATATCATTGTGCTACATTTCATATTGAGATTGTTAAAAAAATTTGAAGCTGATAGTTTGAGGGAGTTGCTATTTGTTCTTTCAATAGTAAAATAACTAATGATTTTGTATAAAGTATGATTAATTATCTAGGAAAATGCTACTTTAGTATCAGATGCTATAGTTTGCAAATCTCTTCAGAAATTTAAGAAACTTGGGTGTAGTTTACAAAATACTTTTGAAATGAATAATTATATTGGTCATATATTAGAGCATTCATTCTCAGAATCAAGTATTAAAATGAATCAGTTTAGCAAAAAGTGCAAAGTGAATGAAGAAGGGGCTACAATTATGGAATTGGAGATAATAGTTAAAAAGGGCATAGTTGATGTTTTTAATGCTTATAATTTCTTAGATTGTGAGGTAGAGACTAAGCAGCTTCATTAAGCCCCATAAAAATCCTAAGCTTTGGGCAACTCTAGACATTAAGAGGACTGCATTTCTATATTTGGAAACATTCCTCGAATATGGTCTTTCTTATAGAATAGAAAACATGCACTTATGAAGTTAATAAAATAAAACATGTTCTTTTTACTACTCATTCTTTTTGTATTAAAAGTCATGGTAGGGCTAGAGGTTTAATCCTCATGTGGAATAAATCTCTTACATTTTTTTTAGTTTCTTATAGTCTTTATAGTATAATCTTTGATTTTTTTAATGATATTGCTAACAATGACCTTAGTAAGCATGTAGATAAATTTGAATCTATTAAAAAAGATGTTACTGAATTATTGTTAAGGGAGGAGGAACACTAGAGTTAGAGGTCAAAGGTTGTTTGGTTAGGGGTAGGTGATAAAAACACAAGTTTCTTTTATTATAAATCCTTTTACATACGATGATATAATTGCATAAACCTACTGAAAGATGAAATAGGAATTTGGCATGACGATGAAAAGGTAGTGGTGCAACTTATTTCATTTTTTTTATTATGATTTATTTGCTACTACTGTTTTAACTAATTTTCAGGAAGCTTTGTCTACAATTAATACAAAATTAGATACTAACTCTTGCTAAATCGTGTCAGCTCCTTTTATAATGAAAGAATCAAATAGATGCATCCTTGTAAAGTGCCAATAATAAATGGTATGCCTATTTTTTTTATTAAATTTGGCATATTACTGGGGAGAAAGTTAGACAATTAGTTTTGAATTTTCTTTAATAAGGTACAATGCTTATAAATTTGAATCATACTTTTATTAATTTAATACCTAAGGTGAAATCTCCTTAGGCTGTCAAAGATCTAAGGCCTATTAGTTTGTGTAATGTATTATACAAACTTATCTCCAAGGTTTTAGCTAATAAACTAAAAATTGTGTTGCTTGCTTTAATACATGATACTCAAAGTGCTTTTATCCTAAGGAATTTAATCACTAATAATGCAATTGTTGCTTTAAAAATTTTCCATTCAATGAAGCACCATATTAAAAGTAAGAAAGGTGTCATGGCGATTAAGTTGGATCATATGAGCAAGGTTTATTATGCAACACAGGCCAAAGAAAGGAGCTTTACCACATAATCTACCTTATGAAAAAGTGGAATGGAAATATTTAGAACAAGTTATGTGTAAAATGGAGTTCCCTTCCCACTAGATTTGGTTGATTATGACATGTGTAAAAAATGTTTCCTAATTAATGGGCAAGTTAAAGTTTTTTTTTAAAACCGATTAAAGTCCTTCATAAAGATTATTGTCTATCAACTTACCTATTTATTTTATATGTGGAAGGTTTGTTAGCAATGTTAAGAAAAGAAATATCACAAGGGCATATTATCCATTTAAAGTAAGTCATATTAGCCTTGCCATTTCATATTTTTTTTTATAGATAACAATATTTTGTTTGCTTGGACAACATTTTTTGAATGTTAAAAGACCAAGTAACTTTTAAATGTTTATGAATTTGGATCGATGAAAAAGGTGAATTTTGATAAATCAAAAATTTCCTTTAGTACAATGGTTAATGACCAAAGGCGAGATTAACTTTGACCACCCATTGTCATGAATTCAATGGAGCATCACATTACATATCTCAATTTTTCTACTATTGTTGGATATTCTAATAAATTAGGTTTTTGGCTTTTTGAAGGAGCATTTATAGAATAAAATTAAAGGGTGGAAGGATAAATTATTGAGTAAAGCAAGAAAGGAAATGTTGATTAAATCAATTACACAAGGCATTCCTCAATATTTTATAAACTATTTTATGTTACCATTTACTTTTTATACGAAGCCTAAAAATATCAATAGACTTTTTTGTAGGGTGACATGAATGACCAAAAGAAAATTCAAAAATAAAATGACAAGCAAAAGTGGAGGATGGCTTGGTTTTTTGCAATTTTTAAATTTTTAATACTGCTTTATTGGTGAAACAAAGGTGGAGACTACTTATAAATCCAAATTCTTTGTATTCTTACATTTTAGTTGTTAAATATTATCCTTATGCCACATTTTGGACTGCCACTATGGGTTACCAACCAAGCTATGTTTGGTGTACTATTTTGGGAGCACGCTTTATTCTCTCATATGGTGTTACTTAGCATATTGGTAATGACATTTTTGTAGATATAAGCAATAAATGAATTTCAGGGATTATGGTATGAAGCCCCTATATCCTTAAGGACTGGAATAAGATTCTTATGTTAGTGCTTTTATTTATATTGACTTAAAACTAGTGGAATGTAGCTTTGGTTTGACAAAATTTAAAATTTTTTTGAATTAGAAGCAATTTTGAAAATTACCTTTAGTTTAAGAAAACTTGAAGATAAGATGCACTTATGATGATGTACACATGGTAGACAACGAGATGTCGAATTCTGAATGTTATTGATGTTGGAGGCTAATGACTATGATACTAGAGAATGAATACCATCCTTTTTGAAATGAACATGAGAACCTTATGGGAATTTGGAGGAGCCTTATAGGTTTGGTTCATCACCTGACCACAGTCAAAAGATGGGAGACAGACTTTGAACGTTGTGTAATATATATTTTCCTTGTTAGAGATTCTAGATTTAAGAAGCCAATTCTACATAACTGTTTATTTATATATAAAACCTAAATTACTTATTGCATCATCCTAGTTTCAAGTTAGTGATGAAAATTTGCTTTAGCAATTATTATTAATCACTTGCACAATATTAATATTTTTATTAATTATGGTGTTTGTTGGTGATTGTCGCATGACAAAATTAAGATGAGATGACATTGTAAATAAAGCAATCAAAGCAGAAACTATAGCAAATAAATTAAATAAAACACATAAAATAACATGTAAATCAAACAAAGCAAGTAAGCTGACTAGGCAATAAAGCAAACAAAGTATGCAAAATAATCAAGCAAAGTAAAAATAAAAAAATAAAAAATTAAGGGAAAGGGATTAAGGATTATAACGCTTTTAGAACCTAATTTAATAATAATAATAATAGGGAAAGAGATTAAGGATTGCAATGTTTTGAATTTCATAGTAAATAAATCAAAAATGGAAAATAAAAGAAAATCTGATCATATTCTTGTAATCCTTGCAAAATAAAGGTTGGTGCACACAAACACACATTCCATCCATCCATAATCAAGTAATAATAATCAAATATATCCATTGCATCATTGTTCATTGATAAGTGCAAAAAATACTAGATTTTAAGCACTAATTAGTTAAGTTTTGTGTGTCTAGAGTCTAGGATAATAATGAATATTGACATGTATTGGGTTAAATTTATTGAGTCTAGGTTTTTACGTGTTTCTAGTATTTTGTTAGTTTTTAGTTTTGTTTTATGTTTTTCTATGTTATTTTAGTAGGTACGTTCTTCATGGAGTTAAGGATGATGTGTAAAAAGTGAGGACTTAAAGTTAGGAGCTCGTCTCATCATGGAAAAGGGCAATGCACAAACTCCATATTGATATAGAAGATAAGAGCTTAAAGTGCAATTTCAAAGTTGGATTAATTTGACCTTTAAGATTTAGTAGAGATTTTGACATCCTTAAAGTTTTAGAATGAGAACATGATCTTCTAGATATTTAATGTAGACATCTTAAGATTTTTGAATTGAGCTTACTTATTAAAATTGAATTTCGTTTGAGTTTTCAAATATTGAGTCGAAGTCAGCATATACAGCTTTTATTTCAGTTTGTGCAACTCTTAGTATTTCAGCAATATCTTGAATTATAGAGGTCCAATTGAGGTGATTCAAAGTGCTATAGAAAGATTACAAAAATACCTATACTGTTTTTACAGAAATATTTAACTGAATAAATTTTCTTTAAAGGCTAAAGTCTCAAGCATGGCTGTGTATACCGAGGCGCACGACCATACGCCAAGGTGTGCACAACCATGCGCCTGTAAAAAAATTTTAAATTTTAAAATTCTTTTTACTGATTTTTAAGGATAGCATAAATTTTGAAGGAGGAAGTTAAATAGAGGGTTGGAGGTTAGGTTTTAGAGGGGAGAGCCATTAGAGAAAGAAAAAGAATAATTACTCATTACTTTATTTCTACATTATTTTCTAAAACTAGAATTCTCTAGTTCTTTTCATTTGATTAGAATAGTTTATGTTTCAAGATTGAGAAAAGAAGGCTTCCATTCTAGGGTTTTTGTTATTCAGTTCGTTTGTTATTGCAATTTTGTTCAGCAATAATGATTTCGTTTTCTCTTTGTTCATCATATTCTCTTCGATTTAATATGTGTGACTAGATCTTCTAGTTAGGGTTCTTGAATCAATTCAACCATGTAGTCATCAAAATTAAATTTAAGTAATAAACATAGTTCATTGATTAATGCTTTTCTTAATGTTTTCAATGGATTGGCCACCCTTTATTTGAATCTAGACAATAAGACTTGATTAAGAGATAGGTTTCATTGAGAGAAAAACATTAAACTGGTAATTGTCTACTTAGTTTAGAGACATTTAGATAGTTAACAATGTTAAGAGTTGAGCTTTAAATTGAATATAAGGAACACTTGATTAGCAAGAGCTGTAAAATTAAGTACTAGTTATGTTCAATTAATCATAGGTTTATCTGAGAGGAAAATCTATGATTCATAAGATGCTTACATAATGAACTATGGTTAAAAATTGACTTAGAGATTAATTACATCTTTAGAAGGTTGAATTGAGTTTAAGAACCCTAGCATTTTCTTGGATTGTGATTTTACATTAGCTTTAATTTGTTAGTCTATTTTGTTTCAAAAATCATTCTCGGTGTCTCGACAAATAAACACATTGAGTAATACAATACTTAATTTTTCAATCTCTATAGGACGATATTTATTTATTACTTACACGATTCTATAAGCTTGCAGATTTCACACATCAGTTATTCATATAAAGATCTAAATGATAAAATAAAATAATCAAGGAATGAAAGTAAACAAGTAATAAATTGCATTGATGAAAATGCATGATGCAAACTAATCACCAAAACAAGTACCTCACGCGATTGCTAAAATATTACCCAAATTGGATAACTAATCATAAGATCATTGGTACTTACACTTAAATGATGAAATGAATGACATGAAAATGAACAAATATGCAAAAAGAAATATATCTATTGAATGTTTATTACCAAATAAACACTAAAAGTATTTTTATATGACCAAATATATTTGTCGTATGCGGTATGGGTGCTGGTCACACACATGAGATAAGACGAGGCATTTGGGGAGCCAACACTATGAGTTTTGGAGTTAAGTCACCCTACCACTGTCAAGAAATTAAAAATGGATCAATGGAAACTCATTTCCTTTATTAGAGATTCTAAGGTCGAGGAGTAGCAACTACTTTACTGTTTCCTAATATAAATATCCTAAATTGCTTATCGCATTACCCTAGTTTTGGTTTTAATGATGCATTACCATACTTGAATGTTAGTCAGTTTAATATGGAATTCATTGATAATTGGCATGCAAGATGATTGGATTGGCGCATACATTGCAAAATATAATGAAGATAAGAAATAAACAAGTATAGTAACCAAAACACAGAAATGGCATGTATTTCAAATAAAGAAAGTATAGACAAATAACACACAAGCATGCAAGAGATAATTAATCAAAACAAACAAAGGTAAAATGGGGAGAGAGATTAAGGATTACAGCTGTGAAATAGCCTGTTCTAACAAATACATCAAAATGAAAAATAAATAAAGGGGAATCAGAATTAACGATTACATCACTTGAAATAGCTTATTCTAATAAACACAATTAAAAATGAAAATAAAAGGAAAAACCTATTCTAATAATCCCTATAAAACAAAGGTTAGTAAGCAAACACACATCACATTTATAACAATTTTATATATGTTCGTCCATCCACATGGTAATTAATAGAGAAAATTAACCTCATAAAATAAGCACTAGAACAAATAGCAAATGAGGATACTTGTGTAAATGTATAAATCACGTAATCGATTAAGATAAATACCTCAAATAATTATTTAAGAAATTCCACAAATGAGAAATTTAATTTTAAGGTCGTCGGTATTTTCCTAAAATGATAATATGAATATTACGCAAGTGAACAAACATGTAAAAATTAAAAGAAAAATAATATTTTATATTTGTAAATAAAGAGAAATCATTTTTAATTGTAAAGTTTTGAACTTTATAATAAAAAAAATGTTATCTTCATGATAAAACCCACTTTTATTATATTTTAACAATGAAATCTCATTTTTATATTAAATTCTTATTTTCATAAAAAAATAATATCATAAAATAATAAAAACAATAAAAATGCAACATTTCATAGAAAATGATGGTATTTTAAGATAAAAGTATAGACTTTTACCATGAAAATAAAGAAAATATTATTCTTATATTAAAAATGGAAACTTTAAATATAAAAGAAAATATTATTTAATAAAAATGAAATATTTGTTCAAAAGGAGTGAGATAAATAAATAAAAAATACCATCTTTGTATCAAAACTATAACCAAAATATGATGTTTAATGATAAGATGAGAACTTTAACATAAATAAATATTAAAATAAGATAGACAAAATTAAAAATAAATAAATAAAAATGCATGCTTTTGATGAGAATAATGATGTTGATGTCATTTATCATATTAAAAATGCAGGATCGACCTATTAAGATAAATAAGTAAATCAAGTACTTTTGGATTCAATTTCATCACTTCCACTATTAACGTCACCACTGCTTCAAATACCCAAAAATTACAATTTCAACACAAAAGATATAATATTAATGAAAATGCATAAGATGACAATAAAAATGATAAAAATAAAGAAAAATTTAAATAATTAAAAATAGATATGTAGAGAAGGGAAAGATGCAAATAAAAAAAATGAAATAAGTAGAGAAAAGAAATGAAAATAAAAATTAAATTGAAGTATAATAAAAAAATTAATATAAAGAAAAATAAATAAAAATGATAAAATAAAGTAAATAAAAAAATTAAGAGGAAGAAGAAAATATGTAAAATATAATAAAAATGTAACTTTTAATGAAAATGATTAAATGGGTCCTCAGAGGATTACCCTCATTGTGTGCTTTCACTATGATGAGTTTAGGTTTGAATTTTGAGTCTAAAATCCTAAAAAAAAAAAAAAAGAATTTTGAGGTAGTGAGTGTTTGGAAATTGGGTTTTTACGAGTTGATCACCCTTGTTTGAAGGGGTTTGAGGCTTTAATTCAATGATTTTAGCGTGCTTTTGGCTTAGGAGAGTTTAAATCAGTCTCTAAATTTGTCGTTAAAATATTAAAAATATGAAAATTTCCCAAAAGTCCTATAATAAATCAGAAAAATGAAATTTATAGAAAAATTGGACCCACAAAAAATCCCATATGCGTTGATAGATGGAGCACATGGGTTTTTGGAACCCACGTGTGTCCATCACTTCCCACGGGCCTTTGTCAGTGTTTTTTCAGGTTGTTTTTAGGTCATTTTTCAAATCCTTTCAATTTCAGCGGTTTTTTGGGCCCTCTAAGTCCACTTCGATGAGATTTTTAGGGTTCTCCTAGTTTTTCAAGCATTTTGGTTCGATTTAGTCATTAAACCATGGAACCAGACCCTAAAAGCCTCGATTTAGCTTTTAAGGTCCTACTTCAATGTTTTGAAGTACCGATTTTGCACCTAAGGTCCGAGTTTCAAAGGCAAAACCCTTACTTAAGTGTGTTGAAAAAAACTTTGTTCAAGAGTTTTAGTGTTAAGTTCAATAGTTTGGATGCCCAATTCAAGAGTTTTAGTGTTAAGTTCAATAGTTTGGATGCGCAATTCAAGAGTTTTTCGGGTTACAACTCTAAAAGCATGCTATGGATAGCCTTTCTCAAGGTTATCTTGTATCTAGTCAACATAAAACTTTCATCATTAGACCATTTTGAGAGTCTATCAAAAATCAGGTGCCAACAATATTATTTTTACAATAAATACAAAAGGTCCTATTTTAGAATGAAAAAAATAATTTTTACATGCATAATTAAATATTTCATATTTATTATAACAAAATATATCCATTTTCATCATAAAGTTTCTTCCTTTGTTATGTTTTCTTAATAAAAACATTTAACTTTATGATAAAAATTCTATTTTATTATATTTTAACCATGAAAATATCAATTCTATACTAATGGTCTCATTTTTATTAATGAAAAATCCATATTTTCATATTAAAATAATAATATGGATATAAAAATATAAACTTTATGCTAAAAATCCCAACTTTATTAATGAAGGCCTATCTTGTGAAAATAATGTCATAAATGAGTAAAAAAAACAACATTTATTAGGAAAATAATGGGAAATTGCGTAAAAATGTAAATATTAATTATATGAATAAGAAAAATGATATCTTTATGATAAAATTGTGATTTTTAATGGGAAAAGGCTAAATATTTACATGAGAAGATAACTTTAATTTGTAAAAGATATATATATATATAAACTTGTGAATAAAAATGCAAAATATCTCTAGAAATCTATCAAAAAAATAATATTTTATATAAATTTTAAGTATGAAAATATAAAATTTAGCATCTAATGAAAACTTTAATGTAAAATGAAGACTTTGGTGCAAAAGAAAATCAAAATGTAAACTTTATGATAAAAACTCCATCATTATTAATGAAATTTATATTCTTATGAAAAACAATAATGCAAATGAAATAAAATTCTGACCTTTATTACAAAAATAGTGAAAATTTATATAAAGATATTAAGTTTAGTTATATCATATAGAAAATGCTAGATATTTACATAAAAGTGCAAACTCTATTAAGAAAAAGATAAAAATTTGTATAAAAATTTTATCTTTAGTTGCCTAACAAAAGAAAATTTTAAAAATCTATGCAAAAATGTGAACTTTAACTATTTAATGAAGAAAAATGTCATCTTAACAATAAAGGTTATTTTTTTTAATAAGAAATTATCATAAAAATGAAAACTTAAGCTATTAAATGGAATAAAAATGGTCACTTGCTAAAGAAAAAGTGACTTGAATGATGGAATTTTGCAAATCTATCTAAAAATTATAGAAAATATTATGTTTTTATGAAAATAACTATAAAAATGCCAAATTTGATAATGAAAATGATGAAAAATGAAAAATGAAAAATATCATAAAAATAACAAAAATGATGAAAAATGAAAAATAAAAATGGAAATAGAAATAGAAAAATTATAGAAATTGGGTAGAAGAAGAAATGATATTTAAATGCAAGACTTTATTGAAAATGATTGTTCGGCCCCTTATAGGGATTACCTTGTAGCATATTTTGACAAACTTGTGATTGGGTTTGGTGCTAAAACCTAAAAACAATTCATTTTTGTCTGGTTTGTTTTGGTTCAAAAGGTCTTCATGAGTTGTTCAACCCTATAGTAAGTGTTTTGGAGTGCAGTAATTAATGTTTGAGAGAGTATTTTGGCAAAGTCAAAGTAGATTTTTCAAATAATCTCATGAAAATTCCAAAAAATGTGGGTATTCATAGAAAAATAGTGAAACAAAGGTCCTAAACAGTGACCCACATGCATGGTTCACTTAAAACCCACATCCATGGGTCTTACCCATGTGCGTGAATCGTCCCCATACATGTGGGTATAAGCGCTTTTGTCAGGCATGTGCATGATTTTCCATTTAATGTCCAACATATGTTTCAAGGAGGTTTGTGTTTTGGGCTTTTTTTTGGTCCTTTTGGGTAGATTTAGTGTGTTTTTAAGGCTTCTTGGGCTCTTGGAGCACCTTCGGTTTAGTTCAAACCCTTAAGGGCCTTATTGGGTCTTTGAAGCCTCAATTCAAGACCTTAAAGCCTCGATTCCTAATCTTGGGTTTGGTTTTGAGGTTAGAAACCATTTTTAGTTTGTCCATGGTTTGATTTAGTTTTTTTAGGCTTTGATTTATGGAATCAAGGCCTAATTTGCGGTTGGTGAGGGCTTAGGTTAGGGTTTTTTGGTATTTTAGGTCTGTCAACCCTTGGTTATCACCTTTTACTAATCTTATGACCCCTACGATTCTAAGAACATGCTTTAGAGACCCTTTTTAAGGTTTTGCATGCTTCGTCAGCAGAAACTTTCATCATTAAACCATTTTAGAGACTCTCAAAATCAAGTATCAACAGTTAGACTCTCACTAAAGATGGTTATTACATTGTTAATACTAGTTATTAGCTCATTTGTCAATTACATAACTTAGCCAATGCTCCTAGCTCCTTAGATTCTACTTGGAAACCTTTAACTTGCCCATCAATAAGGAATGAAAAGGAAACACAGGGTTACATGTGCACTAAATTTTAACTCTTACAGCCAGAATGCTGAGTGCAGATAAATCCTCCATTCAGTTGAAGCGCATGACACCTAAGCTTTTAATGATTGGTTACCTCCTCTTAATGAATATATAAAGATAAATACTAATGGAGTAGTTGATGTTCCTAATAATAGTGTGGGACTTGGTGTTAATGTTAAAAATGCTATGGGGTTTGTTATCTTCTTTGATGGAAAACTATTCACTACACCATATTATTGAATTTGTGATAGTACATATTGTCATAAAAATTAATAAAATTGTTACTAATATATATTTGTTACAATAAAAAATGTCACAGAGTTGTCACCTATAACTCCATTGCTAAAAGTTTATGTCAATTATGACAATGTAAAATTCACACGGATAATAACTAATTAGTGACAATAAAATTGTTATCATATATATTATTTTTAGTGACAATAAAATTGTTATTACATATGTTATTTTTAGTGACCATATATACTATAACATAAAATTAGAATAATTATCACGAAAAATACAATATTATCACAAATTTTGTAAATGATCAGAGTCCTTTATCATGACAATTCAATTTATTGTTATAAAAATGATTAATAGTGAAAATATTTATTGTCATATAAATTAGACTTGTTATCCTATATTGTATTAGTGACAATTTTCAATTGTCACATAGCTAATCTATTGTATTTTTTTTACTTTTGAGATTTTTTAAAATAATTAATATCAATTTTAAATTGAAAATATATTATTAACAACATAAATTACATAAGTCAAAATATATTATTAATAACATAAATTTTGCAACTCAAAAAATAAAAAGTCATTATGTATGCTATGATTGACTTGGCTATAATTGACACCAAATTCTTTAGTCAAAATTCATTGAAAAAAAACTTAATAGAATGCAAGTTAAAAATAGTTGAACAAAAAAAGAAAATGATGATTTTATATAGAAATGAAGCAAATACATCATTAACCATCCTTGTTAGGGCTTGTAATTCCTAAAAGATGGTGCAATACTCGGGTCGAAGATCTGATTCTTCCAAGTCATGGGTGGGATTTAGTTTCTATAACTTAATTAATGAACGTGACAGCCCAAACAAAAACAAATAAAGGCAAGTAATAAGTTTTACAAAATAGAAGGGAAAATTACAGCTTCACCATGTTTGACCAAAACTTTTTCATCTTTACTAGCAGTTATTTTTTTAAAATGTTTACTTTTTTTCATTTTTATGGTTTTTTCTTTTTCAATTTTTACACTTTTTTTTGAGTGGGTGGTTTTTAGGATTTTTTTTAGCACTTGTTTTATTTTGGTTTTCGTTTCATTTTTTTATTTCTTTGATTTGTCTTCCTTTTTGAAATTTTCATACTCTCTTAGTTTTCTTGTCGATTTTCATACAGATATCATTTTGGAGATTTATTTTTATTTTTTTTATTAATGTGTAGTGATTTGAAATTTGTTTTTAAGGTTTTAAGCAAATGAAAAAAAAAAGGTGATAATAGAGAAGTTCCTATATTTGAGATGGTTGAATACAAGAAGAGTTCTAGTTCTCTTGGTGATGATTTAGTTGATAATTGTAAAAAGAAATCTTTTAGTAGTGAAATTCATAGGAAGTCCACTGTTAACTGTCATCATATAGAATAGGTATGGTATATTGGGGTTTTTTTTTTGTTGTTTCAATTATTTTAGGTTTTTTTTTGTTCAGTTGTTTTATTTGTGGTTTCTTTAGTTAGATGCTATTAGGTTAGTGTTTTTGTAGTTTTTTTTTTTCATTCAAAATATTGTTTCATTTGTAGTTGTTTTAGTAGCTACTTTTGGTTTTTTTAGTGGTTGTTTTAGTAGCTATTTTTGGTTGTTTTAGTGGTTGTTTCAATTGTTTTTTGTTGTTTAATTTTTTATTATTTTTGTTGTTATTTTTCTAGTTATTTTTGGTTATTTTGGTTGATTTTTTTAGTGGTTGTTTTATTTTTTGTTATTTTTCTTTTTTTTTCGGATTGTTTTTTTGTTGTTTTGGTGGTCATTTTAGTGGTTGTTTTAGTTATTTTTTGTTGTTTTATTTTTTATTATTATATCTTTTTAATTTATATTTTTTCATTTCCATTTTTCAAGATTGGGAATATTTGATTAAACTTGATGAATGATTTAAAAGTAAAGTTACAAATAATATGTTTGGTAATGTCATTGGCAAGCTGAAGGATAATCTTTCCAAGTCTTGGTTAAAATTGTTTAAGGAGACTTGTTTTGATTCTTTTGGATATGCATGAGTTTTACTCCCAACCTCAGGTTGTTCACTCTTTACTTCTTAGCAAGATTAGGTAGCTAGTGAAGGAAGAGATGTGGTTAGTTTGAATGGCCATTTTTTTTTAGATTTTCTTTGGCTAAATTTGCATTAGTTAATCGTTTAAGATGTATTGGTGAGTTAGATAAGTTTTGTGTTAGTAGTTTGAAGGATAACTTGACTAACAAATATTTTGATGGCTCCAAGAAGATAATGAGGAATGTTATTACAAAGGTTTTTAAGTAAAAAAAACTTATTTTGATGAGGTTACTGTTAGGATTGTTGTGTTTTTTATTTTCCACCTTCGAACAAAATCAAATTAATATAAAATACTTGATGCTTATTAATAGTAGTGATTCTAATGCTTATCCATAGGGTAAAGAAGTGTTCAACTTTCTTTTTAATTCTTAGAAATGGAAGATTGTTAAGTTTGCTAATAAAAGTTATTACAGATTGTTGAGATTCCCTCTTGATCTTCAATTTTGGTTTTATGAATTATGTGGTTTTTGTCAAAAAAGATTGGCTGAATCAAAGAGATATGCAATTCCACGTATTCCAAACTGAAAATCTGTTAGTGTAGTTGATTCTAAACATATGGAAAGTTTTTTTTTTAGTTTATAATGCTTTGTGGTAATTCTTTTTGAACTTTTTTGTATTTATTATATACTTAGTTTTTTTTTATTTGTTTTATTTTTGTTAATTTTTTAATGCATTTGAAGTTAAATGATTTTTTTTTTCTCTAAAGAGCTTAAAAGATTGAATTTGAGTGGACTCAATTCTTTTTCTCTTTAATAGATACTAGTTTAGTAGATTTCGATTTATGAACCTAGTTCTAATGATTTTTAGATTTCTGAATCTAAAAAATCAAAAGTTTTTGAAAAAAAATCTAGTCAGGATAAAAAAAAAGTTTTAAAGAAGAATTTGATTTTAATAAAAAGATTGTTTTAGAGCTGATTGAAAATCATTTTAAGATGATGGAGAAAAAGTTGAATAATGAGATTTGTTCTTTGAAGTTTTATTATGATAAAAAGTTGGATGATTTATAAAAGAAATTGAAGAGAGAGATTTCTTTATTGAAGTCTCATTATGTTTGTAAAGATATTAATATGAAGAAGGAGGTTAAGGGGAAAAAGGTGGAGGAGAAGAAAGGTGTTGATGTTAAAGTTGATAAGAAGAATAAAGATGCTAATAAAGAAGATAAATCAAATGATATTTTTTATGATTCTTTTTTTAAGACTATTGATGTTGTTGCTGTTGAAAAAGTAAGTAAGGTAATTTGATTTTTTTTTTTTTTTGCAATTTTTTTTTTGTTATTATGTTTTTTTATGTTGTTTTGTCAAGGTTTTATTAATAAGAAAGACGAAAATGTTAAAAAGAAGAGGTTAAAACAACCTGATCCTTTAATTGAGTCTCCATTTTTAGAAGAGTTTGAATTTGGCTATGCTCATAAGAAATGTGATAAATTTAATAAGAGTTGTATCAACCCTTTCGATGATATGGTTGACATGCTAGCAAATGATGAATTGGAGCAAAGGTTTGAGAATTGGCTTGAGAAAAATTTCATTAAGAAAAAAAAGTAAGTTATTTTGTATATATGTTTTTCTTAGTCATTTTATTTTATTTTTTTACGTGATTTAATGTGTTTTGATTTTTTGCAGGTCAACTATGAAGTATACAGGAAAAAATGATGTTCTTGATCCAGGCTTTGCATTTAGGGTTACTGTTTTAACTTCAAAAACATTTTTTCATACTTTACATTATTCTAAAGGTCTTTTAACAAATACTATAAGTTGGATTTTTGTTTATTTATACTTTAATTATAGTTGTTTTATGTTGTTGTTGGTTGTTAGTGGTTTTTTGTTGTTTTTATGGTTGTTTTTGGTTTTTAAAGTCTGTCTTATATTAGTTGTTTTTGTGATTGTTTTTTGTTTTTTAAGTCTATTTTATATTAGTTGTTTTTGTGATTGTTTTTGGTTTTATAAATCTATTTTATATTTTTTTTGTTGTTTTCAATATATTTTTATATTGGTTGTTTTGTGGTTTTTTTTTTTTATTATTTTTAAAGTCTTTTTTATATTAGTTGTATTAAGTATATTTTATATTGAGTTTTTTTGTGGTTATTTTTAGTTTTTTAAGTCTATCTTGTATTGATTATTTTTGTGGTTGTTTTTGTTTTTTTTTTTAAAGTTTGTTTTATATTGGTTGTTTTTGTGGTTATTTTTTATTTTTTTAAGTTTATCTTATATTGGTTGCTTTTGTGGTTATTTATGGTTTTTTTAAGTTTGTTTTATATTGGTTGTTTATGTGGTTGTTCTTGGTTTCTTAAGTCTATTATATTTTTGTTCTTTTTTGTGGCTATTTTGGCTTTTATTTTTGGTTGGTAGCAGAATATATGATTGATTTTTTTTTACTATATTTTTTTGTAGCATTTGTATGTTATATTTTATTACTTTAGGAAGAAGGGTTTGAAAATAGATAGATGCAAAGTAAATTTTACAAAAACAAACGTTCTTTTTTATCAAAGCTTGCAATGGATATTTAAGAAAGGTAATTACCATTTTTCTATTGATAGCTTGGTATCATAATATATGTTTGGTCAATATATACTTTGCAATAAAAGTTGGACTGAGGTTGATGAGATTTATTTTCCAATTCATATAAAAGTGCAACACCATTGGATACTTATGATGCTGATTTTGAAGGGTCATTGCATTTGTGTGTATAACTCATTAAGAAGTGTTGTTGGTGATGCTATTATTAGGAAAGTTTTAAAAAGTTATAGTGTTTTTCTTTCCAATTATCTGGATGTGTATCATTTTTATGATAGTCAGCCTGAATTGGAGATGTCTTGTGAAGCTTATAAATAAAAAAAATTACACTGACCCTTTTGATATTAAATTGGTTGATGGATTACCTACCTAAACAAATAATTAATTTTTTTTTTTGCTTTTCTTTTCTTTGTGGTTATTTTTTTTTGGGAAAAGGTCCATTCATACCTTAATGTTTACTCGATAGAGCGGATAGACCCTTAATGTATTCTTTAGACAAAAAAAGCACAAAATTAAGTTTTTTTAAATGTTTTTAGCCCTTCTTATAACAGTAAATAATTTAAACTTTAACAGTCGTTTATGTTGTCCTGATGTGGTGACCATGTAAAGAATAATGGGTCCCACAACATAAAAAAAATAAATTAACAAACACAATAAAGCCATTTGACCCCACTTTAGTCCCAAATCTCATAAAAATAATTTTTTTGGCAAATATAACAAAGAAAAAAATGGGTCCCATAACTAAGATGAATATAAAGACAAAGAAAGCCATAAAAAAGTAACACCAACAGCAATAAAAACCTAATCAATAACACTATATTCTTTGCTTCCTCTTTTTACTTTTTCTTTTCATCTCTAAAAAATCCTCATGCCTCTCTTTAATCCTATATAATTCTTCTAATTTCCTCAACTCTTTTAGCCTCAAAAATTTGTTCAATTCAGACTTGTTACACCTTCACAAACCTTCTCATGTTCTTCTTGCTTTCTACAAAATGTCTTCATTACTTCAACCTCCGAAATTTTCTCATTCATCATCATGTTCTTCTTTTTTTCTTCTCAAATGATCATTTTCTTTCTTTGGAAAAAATAAATAAATATATATCCCTAAACAAAACCCACGAATTGATTCTCAATAAAATAAACATGGATTCTATAACTCTCACAGGACTGCTGAAACACCTTTGCTCTAAAGAGGTACTCTTTATTATACTTGATGCACACAAGGCCATGAGATGGGTAGGCAAGGCATGTTTGGCCAACTCCCTGTGAACACAAATTGCCAAAATTTTAAGGAAAATTTCAGGAGGAATTACTTCCTTTCCAACTTTAAAAAACCAAACTCACTATCAAAGCTAATTCACATACACTTGAATTCATTAAGAAGTAAATAAAAAAATGAAGTTAAGTAAACTGACCGTGGTACCAATCTCAGAATTGAAGTCATACTTATCAAGGGCAAAGTGAAATTCTTCAAGTGTAAATGCATCACCTTCCATAGGGGCAATACAACATCATTCATAAGCCTCTATATGTGTTTTGTGCTTTATCTAATAAAGCGAGGAACAAAATGTGGCAAGCCTATTTGATTATTTGAGCCTTGGAGGTGTATTCTCAACTAGACCAATCTTTTTGCTTTCGAGTGTAAATCCTTATCCCTTAAGCTTAGTTGCATATTTCTTTGCTATTGTAATTTATGGTGTTGGCCATTTGTTACCATCGTTTGCTTCACCTAAGCATGTCTAAATTGGAGCTAGGGTGATTTCGGCGAGAATCTATCTCCTTTAGATATCTTTGTATAAGCATATTATCAAACACATGGAGTGCATTCTTTAACATGCCTTTCTCAACATATATTTTCAATAACATATCAGAAACAGTAGGCAAAAAATTAATTGCTATAAGTCTTAAATAGACACAAACTCATTCATGCAACATTAAATTACACTTCTAGTATACAATTAAATGTAACATAATCAAACCCGTAACAAATTGAACACAAAAAATCAAAAGAGTAAAACTAGACACAAATAAAGTCAAACACATAAAAATATTGTTCTTGACTTTTGGACTGTTAATGAGCTCCTTAAGAAGATTAGGCAACACTCTTATTCTTCAAGTGATGGGTCTCAAAGGCTGGCTTATTGCTTTGCTAATGGTCTCGAGACACGTTTAGCTGGTAGTGGCTCTTTTATACTTCTTTTGCTTTAAAGAAGATGTTTGCTGCTAATATGTTGAATGGATACAAAACTCATCTTCATGCCTACCCATTTAAAAATCTCTCAATAGTTTTTACAAACAAAATGATTTTACACACAGCTAAAAAGGCAACAACTCTTCACATTGTGGATTTTGGTATCATTTATCGTTTTCAATGGCCATTTCTTATCCAGATGCTCTTTATTGACTACCCAAGGAATGATGTTCTTAACTTGATTATGAAGATAAAACCCATTGTTAAACCAGCGATCGACTTCGCTCAGCCCTGATGAGCACACAACGTTGCTGCGAGAAAGACCTAGTAGTCAAGCAACCCAACCTTTAGCTAGCTTCTTAGTGTCATAAACTGCTGCACCTTCATGCACAACGAGAAGCATCTCCGGCGCTCTGTCCTAATTGAAGCTTAGTGCAACTCTAAGGCACCTTTTGACTTTTGCTTTTTAATAAAAGATGGTTTTTATAAGCAGACAATTTTAGGAAAATAAAGTATGGATGCGATAAAGGACTCCAATGATGAAAACGTTATAAGTAGGTCTTCAACACTTAAAGTTTGAAACCTCAAGAGTCTGAATGCATTTTCAAAAAAGAGTTTAATTATTTTTAAGGACCTAATTGTAATATTTTTTTAGGACCTAATTAAAAATTTTAAATTCTTTCAGGGGTCTTTTTGTAATTAAAAGTTTAAAAAAAAAAGGATCATAATTCTATAATTCCAATCAAAATTTTGTAATTCTGACCAAAATTACATAATTCCAACGTGAATTACATAATTCCGGTCGGAATTATACATTTTCCATTCATTTTTTTTGTATTTTTACAAAAGATAAAAATATGGTTCCTGAATTTTATTGGCTAAAAATTTTCTTAAATTTATTTTTGGTATTTATCTATATTTTCAGGAAATAAAATCCTTTTAAAACTAAAACTCTTTCGTACATGTATGAGCTAGGGTTTTAGGTTTTTCTATAAAAACCTAGCTAAAGCTTTTTTGAGGGGCTGGCTCTTTTCCTGGAGACTTTTCTTTTTCTAGGCAATACATAAAATACTTTTCTGTGACTTATTTTGTTTTGAAGCAAAGAGCAATAGACTCTTGAGAAGAAGAGTAATAATCTTTTTTTTTTTAAAACCTACTAAAAAACATCGGTGATTTTACTAATCTGAGGAGCCAATCCACACTGCATCCATAATCATCATCTCATTCTTTACTTTCTATTTTTTTATTTTATTATTTTGCTTCTATTGAATTTTAGCTTTACTTAATTTTTATTGTTATTCTATTTATTCACTAACCATTGTTTATTTTTGTGTTGGTGATTATAGAGGGGATTACATGATGATCCTACTTGGAGAGCAAAATCCATGAAGGTCCATAGAATGTCATGGTTTAGACCTTATAGCTAAATATAGTTTTTTTTTTTAGATTTTTTATCTAGGTCTTTAATTTTGTTTTGATTTTGCTTGTTTTATTATTTTTAGGATTGTATTAATTTTTTGTTTCTTATTATTTTCAATAGTTCATTGTAATAGCCCCAAAAGTGGAAATATTGAAGTCATATGTGTGTGATTATGTGTTTTATTAATTGGTTAGTAATATTAGGGTTTTAATTAGGTAATTAATTAAAATTAATGGCTATAGAAATCATTAGGTTGTTTAATTAAAATTGAATTAGATTTAAGTGGATAGAATTAGGGTTGCCTGTTGATTATTTTATTTTATTTGTTTGTTTAAAGTCACTTTAATTAGTTTTTAGAATAAATTTAATTGATTTGTTTGATCTTGTCTTTGATTGTTTTTGTTATTTTCTTATGTTTTTGGGCTTGTTTATTTGTGTTTATACGTTTTAGGCCCTAGGCCCATGTTAGGTTTTAACCCATGTAAATAAATTTAGGTTTTTTAGATTTAATTAATAAAAATGCATCTTTAGACCCATAATTAATTAGATTTAGGGTAGAGATAACTTAGGCCCATTTAGTTAATTTAGATATAGGCCCACTTAATTTAATTAATTTAGACTTAGCCCGTTTAATTTAATCCTTTTTCATAAATTATAGATTTAAGATCATTTTAGAAATAAAATATGTAGAATTAGGTTCATTAATTTAAATACTTCACAATTTGTAGATTTAGGCCCATCCTTTAGAATTAAAATAAATAAACTTAGGTTCATTTAATTAAAATTGAATAGGAATTAGACCCATTAGTCTTTAGGCTCACTTGTAAATTAAAACATGCATATTTAGCCCATTTAATAAAAATTAAGGTAGATTAGACTAACTTAGGGATTATAAATGAGTGCATCATTTACATGTATTTTTCATGACTAGTTTTCCTAGAGTTAATTGTTTGAATAAGGGTTTATATGAAATTGCATGTAAATAGAGGATAAGATAGTAATTCATAAAGTAATTCTAAATGAACATAAGATTGAAAGAAGTTGGTATTCCGTACCTAAAATCTCCTAGTTGTGGTATCAGCTTTCTTTTATAGAATTGAGTACCACCATTTTTTGATTTGTCCCAGTTATTACCCTGGGAGGCGACTCCTCATCTTCACGTCATGTCTTTGTGATAGTGGTTAGTCTGTTCTCTAGAGCCCTGAGCTCAAACAGTGTCACGATTGCTAAAATCTTGGGCTTATGCTAAACCCCGCCACCTATAGTGGTGACTCCATTAAGGATAAAAGATATTAATTCTACTTGTTTTCTTTAGAATTATTTTATTAATTATTATTTTATTCTTTCATTCATTTTGCATGTCCCTGTTAACTGATGGCATTGGTTTATAGTTCCATGATTCCACTAAATTCATAGGATTATAAATTGGTTAACCATCACTCTTAACCTTAACTCGGTTCAAGAGAGATTACTGGGCTCATCTAATCAGAGTCTGTAACCTAAGTCCCAAAAAGAGGGTAGTTTTCTCTCCAGTTTGTAAAGGATGTCAGGCCCCTTAGACCCTGGCCTGTGACTCAAGTCTTAAAAGAGGGCATATTGCTAAGAGAACCTTAACTTTTCCACTAAGCATAATTATATATAATGACTTAGCAAATTCCTTTAGGATTACCCAAATTGCTTGTGAATGTTGCCATGAGGTATTTCTATCTACAAAGGCCTAAGCCCATACTTTTGAAGCCCATTTAGACTAATAAAGATTGAGGCTAATCTTTCATACCTAGAAATACTGTTTATATGCTTTACTGCTTTGAGAGATTTAGTATACACATCGGTTGTTAATATCCCCTATTGATATTAAGGCCAAGACCAAAAAATCCTAGGAAAAGAGACTCGCTATTAAATACATGTGTGGGAGTAATAAGGTCGGAAGGATGTATATACCTTTGATTTGTTACTTGACTTACTACTTAGTGCATGTGCATCATACATACATGCATTTCATGCATCATACTGACACTTTGTTTCTTAGCCATCATAGATTCATCTAAGTCTTTCTGTATTTGGAGTTGGAAAGCTGGCAGACTAATGAGAACAAATTTAAGCCCAGAGTCAATTGTAAAAAAGATCCTTAGTAGATTATAAAGGAGTATTATTTATCCAATGGACCTAAAAGTTGCACAAGCTCCAACTAAATAAGCAGGATAAATGGAACAATAAGAGAGAGGAAACTGGATCCTAGAGGACATCAAAGGAGCATTGATGGATGACATAAGAGCGATGATGCAAAATGAATTAAGAAAAGCTCTAGCTGGATTAATGACACCACCTGCTACTTTACCTTCCATCATAACCAATCCACCTATTGTAGGTGCACCACCTGCTAATAATGACAATGCTATAGGGCAACCTTTAAATGCTATTAGTAATGTACCTATTATGGAAATGAAGTTAGAGGATGTTGAGAGCCACATGGTAAAAAAGGCAAAAAGGGAATTACTCAAGCAAGTTCAAGAGCTGGAATCCAAGCAGATAAAAGCATTGACTCAAAAGATGTCCAAAATGGTGGAGTTAATGAGAGGACAGGGCATTGGATACTCATTTGACTTTAATGATGTTATGCAATTTGAGGAGGATAAGCTGCCTGATAAATTCAAGATGCCACAGCTGCAAAAGTTTGATGGTACTGGGGACCCAAAGATCCACCTTAGTTAATACACAACTACTATTAACACTATTAAGGCTCCTCTATCTATAGTTACGAAGTTTTTTGTACTATCCTTGGAGGGCATAGCTGTCAATTGGCATAATAGGTTGGAGAAGTTTATCCGAGTAGACTATAGACAATTGTGTACCACTTTTCTGAAGTAATATGACTACAATACCATGCTTAAAGTGTCCATCAGGGATCTAGAATTGACCAAGCAGAAGCTTAATGAATCATTTTCATAATGTTTTACTAGGTTCATGAATAAGGTGGGATTAATGAAGAATAAACTGGCTGAAAAGGATCGGGTTAGGATGATAGTCTGAAATGTGTCGCCTAATTTGGTTGAGAGGTCATAGATGATGAACCCTAAGATGTTTGTAAACCTTTATGATAATGGGTTATCAGCTAAGGAGATCAAAAGTGAGAAAAAGAAGATTGCTAAAAGCACCGAACCAAGAAACTACCCAACTGGAGGCACACAACAAGGAAATGCTAGTCCGCTTGTAAGAGTTCATGCTATTCAACAGCCTAGGAGATTCTCAAATTTTAACCAACCCCTATCTAAAGTCCTAGACTATTTGACCTAAAAAGGCCTTTTTAAACCCTTAACCTTCTCTAAACCACCAAACCTAAATCTCCCTGGCTTTAACCCAAACAGTTATTGTAAATTTCACTAAGTTGCTAGCCATTCCACTAACTCTTGCATGCACCTTAAATATGAAATTCAAAACCTTATAGACTCTGGAAAAATCATAGACCCTAAGAAATCCAATCCAAACCCAAGCACTTAAAATAACCCTTTCCTAAATTACCGAAACATGCCACCCCCAACTACGACAATCAACCCAGGAGTAAGCGAGGAAGAAGTGTTAAACTCCTTTGAGGACTAGACCTTAAAACCAATGAGGAATCTCCCAATGCCCTTAAAGATAAGGAAAGAGTAGAAGACTTGTTGGGACAGCCTTCAGCAAAATTCAACTACAAGATGTTTTATTCTAAATCACCTTCTTTTGATGTACCTATCGAGTCAATTATGCCTATAGGGTGAGGTGATGAATTTGATGATGAGAAGATGCCAAATAAGAAAGAAAAATGCATGGTTAAAGTATGGAAGGATGGAAAGAAGGATCAAACTATTAGGGTTATAGACATCTGGTACAACTCTAATGAAGAAGGCACTGAAGTCTATAATGTATGGGTTGATAATCCAGAAGTTAGTCATGTTACTATAAGTGGTAAGGGTTATAAACTAATAGAGAAAACCATAGAGAGAGAAGAAGTTGCTGAAAGAGAAGACTCGGATGAACATGATGATGACTTGATCCTTGAACAGCTGAGGAAGGTAAAAGCAAATGTGAGCATTTAGGAGCTCTTAATGCACTTAAGTAGCCACAACAAGGCTCTGGTTAAGGCTTTAACTAAGATGAGCATTGAAACTACTGCAACCACTGAGGCAATGGTGGCCAAGGTTATTGAGAAAAAGCATGGTGCTATTACTTTCTCTAATAAGGATTTACCTATGGAAGGGAGGAATCATAATAAAGCCCTATTTATCTTAGTTGTAGTCAAAAGGAAGAAGACCAATTATATGATGGTGGATAATAAGTCTGGAATTAATGTTTGCCCGCTACAGATCCTACCTAATCTAGGAGTGAAGGTGTAGGATTTAACAAAATTTAACCTTATAATCAGAGCTTATGATGATAGCACAAGGAATGTAGACAGAACATTTATGGCTCTTGTAAAGACCAAACTTATAGAAGCAATGGTGGAATTCACTATGCTAGATGTCCCTGTCACTTATGCCTTACTTTTGGGTAAGCCTTACTACCATATCTTAGGAGGAGTGCCTTCAACAGTGCATTAAAAGGTGAAATTCCTATTGGATGGATAAGTTGTGACTCTAGATGCTATTATGGGCAAGACTGTGTCTGCAATTATGGATGGTCAAAAGTAGGTAGTTACCCCTCCTGGTTTCCAAATAGCTATAATTTTTTATGGAATTGAGACGGATCCAAGGGTTATGAGCATGATCAAGAAGATGAATTATCTACCTGGATAAGGACTGGGAAAGAATGAGCAAGGAAGCCCAGAGTTCCTAGATTTCAAAGGATAAAATAATACTAGAGGATTAGGCTATATAGGAGTTGGACTTGGCAATAAAGAAACTAGAAGAAGGTTTTTTTATGAGAAAAACTTCTCAAAGAATGTGGGACCACTGCATAATAGCTTTATCAAAGAAAGGAAAGAGAAGTTCTACCTGGGTGAAAAGGAGCCTATCTAAGTAACTACAGTGAATATTCTTGGGTTTGAGATCTTTAAAAAGCAGATAGTTGAGGGTCTAGTGCAAGACAATAATTGTTGAGAAAATGGAGACTGAAGCCATTGAAGAGCTGCTTTGTCTACCACTTAACAAAGAACCATCATAAGATTTATCTAGCATTATTAATAATAGTTTTAGTGATGTTTTTTATGAAGAAACTGATGTAGTAACTTTCGGTTTGTTTGAGGATGAAAACTTTGTTTTTCCTGTGATCAATGATATAAACTCTAGTTTGGCCTGCTTATGTGATGTTGATTTTGATAGTCTTGTACATTTTAATAATGATCATTCATGCATGTTTGACATTAATTCTATTCAATTAGATTCATTAAACATGGGCACAAATGAACAACCAAAGCATATTTCTATATCACATTATTTAACTCTTGAAGAGAGGGAAAATTTTAAGAGAATACTTGTTAAGTTTCGTGATTCCATATGCAGCAAAAAAATAAAATTTAAATCACAAACCTGAATTTGGATCCAAGTAATTTGATTAATTGATTAAATCTAGGATTTTCTTTTTCTTACCATAAACATAGAAGAGGCAAGAAATCTGAAAGGAAGAGAGGAGGTTCACTCCGGTGACACCCTACCACGAGCTTTTAATTTAGCAGTTCAAATTTGAGATGTCTCTAAAAGAATCCATCCTCCATAAGTTTCCACATGAACAACCCTTGATTTTGAAAATGAATATTTGTGTGCTAGCACCTTCTCTTGATTTCTCATAAATCAAGAATTAAATAAGGGTTTCACTTGCCAAACAACCTTTTGGTAATTTCTCACTTATTCTTATTCTGATTTTATTTAAAATTAAATCAGAAATAATATTCTATTTATTTAAGATAACCTTTTCCTTAAATAAATAAATAAATATTTTATTTATTTATTTCCATAGAGCTTATATGGGCTTGTTAAATCCATATTCATTTTGGGCTTATTCAAAATGTGTGACCCTATAGGTTCACATGACGTTGGCAGTGGGCCTTAAATCTCTATTTAGGCCTACAAGTCATAATAAGTGGCCTCTAGCAAGACATTATGACTACCCAAGTCGTGTGAAGTCAATAATCCGATATAACTTAATATATAGTGAATATTCTAGTCCCTTTGTCACATCATATCTTGATTGAATATAAGGCATAGATTATGTCATCCTTATAGAATTCAATCATATAATTTCTTGATTCCAAGTACACTAAGAATGATAACTCTTTAGCATGGCCATGCATTTTCCTCAATCTATTTTATCAAAGGGCCCATAGATATCTTACTCATATTAAATGATAGACAAATTCCTTCTCAATCACTCATATTCCTCATATAACTCATTTTATACCCAACAACAACCTATTTTATCATCCAATTAATGATAATGTAAGATTGTGTCAAAATAAAAAATAGTTATGTAGAAATCTGTGGTGAATTCAAAGTCGAAAGACTAATCTAATATTATTGTGATGAGAATTACTTATGACAATTATCTATATAGTATTCTCATGATGGGTCAATCTAGCACTTTATTTCTCAAATAAGTACCTATGAGTTGACTTAATATCTCATATTCATGATTAGTAAAATATAATCATCAATCAATACCATACTAGCCATAATACATTATTATGGCTAAGGATAATTTGAATAGAACTCATATTTAATCTAAGGGTTTTACTATCAAGTCACATACTTGATGACCTTAGTAAGAATTGAATATTCAAGTAATTGTCATAACATAAAATGATAATGAAAAATGCCACTTTATTAAATAAAATGATAAAGTCAAAACATGGTAATACAAGATTAACCTAGTGCATATCACTAACAGTACTAACAAAAAGAAAGGTAGTATTTGCTTGGTCCTATAAGGATATGCTAGCTTTAGATAGAGGAATTACAAAGCATTGCATTCCAATGTATCCAGAAGCTAAACCTATTAAGCAAAAACTTCGTAGGCTAAGACTAGAGTGGGTAGAAAAGAAAAGGGAAGAAATTGTTAAGCAAATCTAGGCTAATTTCCTAGAGGTAGTAGAATATCCCCAATGGTTGGCAAATACAGTACCAATTCCTAAGAAAGATGGAAAAGTTTAAATGCTTATAGATTTCAGAGATCTGAATAAAGCATGCCCGCAGGATGACTTTCCTTTACCCTATATTGATGCGATTATTAACAGCACAACATCTAGTGCAATGTACTCTTTCATGGATGGGTTCTCTAGTTATAATAATGCAAGAGCAACCTATTAAAGCATAGCAACCACTCTATTATATGATATTATGCATAAAGAAGTGGAAGTGTACATCAATGATATAATGGTTAAGTCAAAATAGGGGAAGGACATTTTGATGCTTTAAATAAGTTTCTAGCAAGAATAGAAAGATACAATCTAAGGCTTAATCTAAAGAAATGTATCTTTGGGGTCACTTCTGGAAATTTATTGGGGCACATAGTCAGCAATAAGGGAATCAAAGTCGATCCAGACAAGATTAAAGCCATTCAGGAGAAACCATCCCAATGGCTAAGAAATTGGACATTAAAGTTATGAACAACATGGCTGAGTATGAGGCATGCATCTAGAAGCAGCACTAGTAGTTGGAGCTAAAGACCTACTGGTTTATGGAGATTCCATGTTAGTAATTAACTAGGCTAACGAGGAATGGGAAGTGAAAGAAGAGAGGTTGAAATCTTACATTTGCTATTTGAAGAAGCTAATGAGAAATTTCACTAAATGTCTCTTCATGCATTTACTAAGAGATTAGAATCAAATGGTGGATGCCTTAGCAATGCTTTTTTCAATGTGCGATAAATTGATAGGGTTGATGATAAAGCCTTTGGCGATAATGAAAATGAAAGCTCCATGTTATGGTGAAGAATTAGTTATAAGTATTCAGATAGGGCTAGAAGAAAAGCCATGGTTTTATGACATCCAGAGATTCATCGAGGAAAGGAAATACCCAGATGAAGTGACTTCCAAAGAAAGATATACCCTTCATGTTCTTGTATGCCATTATGCAAGTCATGATGGGGCATTATACAGAAGAATGCTAGATGGAATATAGCTGAGATGTCTTAAGAAGGATGAAGTAGAACAGGCGATGAGAGAGATTCAGGCAGGGGTTTATGGATCTCATATGAATGGGATGCTTCTAATGAAGAAAATAATTTGACAGGGGTACTATTGGATAAGTATAAAAAGATACTATATCCAGATAATGAGACAATGCCATCGGTGCCAGATACATGGGAATCTCAATCATCTTCCCCCTACAGTGCTAAATAGTTTAACATCTCCATGGACCTTTGCAGCATAGGGAATAAATATAATAGGGGAGATAAAACCAACTGCCTTAAACGGGCATAAATATATAATAGTGACGATTGACTATTTCTCTAGATGGATAAAATCAGAATATTTCAGTACATTGAAGGCTAGAAAAATGGCAAGGTTCATTGATAAAAATCTCATTTATAGGTATGGGATTCCACATCATGTTGTAATGGACAATGGTGTTTAGTTTCAGGCAGCGACGACTGAATTATTACAGAGATACAAGATTAAGCATCATAAATCCTCACCTTATCGACCTTAAGCTAATAATGTAGTTGAAGCGGCTAATAATAATATAAATAAAATCATCTCTAAGATAGTGAAAACGCATAAAGATTGGTTTGAGTATCTTCCTTTTTCTTTTTGGAGATATAGAACTATAACACACATTGCTACAGGACAGACATCGTTCTCATTGGTATATGGTTGTGAAGCGGCTATACCTATAAAGACAGAAATAAAATCATTGAGGGTTGTTATGGAAGTAGAAACCCCTGAGAGTGAGTGGATGCAAAAGAGGTATGACTACCTTGTATCTCTAAATGAGAAAAGGATGAACACTTTGTTTGACACTCAAATTTAGCAAAGAAGAATAGTAAGAGCCTTTAATAAGAAGTTTAAACCTAGAAAGATAAAGGCTAAAGATATAGTGCTAAAGTAGTCAAGGGCAATGGTGTTTGATTCAAGAGGAAAATTCATATCAAATTGGGAAGGGTCGTATTTAGTCAAGACAATCCTACCTAAGGAAGTAGCAAAGATATCAGATCTAGAAGGGAATGAGTTCACTGAGCCAAACAACTTGGATTGCCTTAAGAAATACTACCTTCAAAAAAAAAGTTCGCTGGGTAGAAAACCTAAAAAGGCTAGTCATGCAAAAATTAGGACAATCCTGCTATTCAGAAAACCCATAAAAGGCTAACAGGAAAAAATTAAGGAATAAGGTAAAAGAGGTGATCCCATTGATCAGAAAACTCGCAAAAGAGCTAGTCAAGTAGAAATTAGGGAAATAAAAGTGAGAGAAAAATGTTCAGTTAGAAAATTCAAAAGGATTAATTGATAATAGGAGTTATGGCATGTATTATAATAAATGTACTCATTTTGGCCCTAATTAATGAATCAAATTGAAAAGGAATTTTTGTTTGAATATGGCATATTCTATCTTTATTACAAAGCACAAAGACTTAAAGGAAAAACAAAACATGAAAGTCTAAAAAAAAAACAGACTTATGAGATCACTATTTTTATTTTTATTTCTTTTTTTACGATTCATCTAACAATACTTGAGTCTTTTTGTACTTAGCAAATCCTGGTGGTTCTGTACCTTACATGATAACCCAATCCTTGTAATTGTCATCAGTAGTCATATCAGCATTCAAATGCATGTTTTGCACTAATTCTCTAGAAGGCCATAGGTTCTTTATTTTGTTTAAGAAATCTTGTCTCAGAGGGAAGCCTTTGAAGTTAGGTATAACAGTCACAATAAATTATAGACGACCATACTAACATCAAAGGCATGAAGGAGAAAAGAAGGTCGAAAAGTGCAACCTAGGAACAAGAACACAGTGGTCATATAGGTTGATGGTTACAAACTTCAACTTCCATTAAGGACAGATCCATGTAATTTTAGTGTCAATAATGCCTTTCATCCAATCAATCCATTAACCTATGGTACGTTTATCCTTTATCTTCAATGGATGAGACTGTAGATGATGAGGTTGATAAATCAAGGCATTGGAAGGGGGGTTAAGTAAACTCAATTTCTCTTGTAGCCAAATCTAAAAAAAAAGGCTAAGTTGAAAATTTGAAAAGGTAGCTTAGGCTAAAAAAAAAAAGCTACATACTTAAAGGAGAAGTAAACTGCTGAGAATTGATTCTGAATCTTAAAATTATCTAATCCAATGATAGTTTCAATAAGTATGATAGGCACAGGGTTAGCTCCAGCTTCCATTTATTCTAGGATACTGACAATCCTTATGCCAGCATCTCCATGAGAAGCGACTAGTCAAGTCCTTATCCAAGCAGCATCATTCTTGTCCCTAGTCCCACAAGAAATGATCAAAGAAGAAAGACTGATATTCCTAGGGTTATGTGCATACATGTAGATGTCACTTGGGGGCATATCAAAGAATGCCACTAGTCTACCAAGAAACTGCATCTTAAGATTAGGAAGAGCAATCACAACGGTTGAGTCCAAAGAACAGCCAAGCATAACAGTAAACACCTCAATGAATGGACACAGCTCATATCCATTGAATCTAAATACATGGTCCTTGATGTCCCAGAAGGTGGCAGCAATATGAAGAAAATTATGGTATATTTTCAGATGCTGAAGAGATTTTAAAGACTTGACATGATAAGCTATTCCAATCGTCTCCATTAAGGATCTTGAGAAACTTCTTCATCAAATCAAGGGTGGCTTGTGTCATGATAAAAGCCAATGAAAAGAAAGATAGGAGACAATCCTTTTGGTAGGCCCTTTATATATGAATAAGGGATAATCTGAATGGGATTGAGATTTTACATTTCTGGATCAAATTTAAATCAAAAATTAGAACAAAAAAGGAGCGAAGAGCTGAAGCCTATTTTTCAATCAGAATTCTAGAAATTCGATCAAAAATTTATAATTTCGATCAGATTTCTAAGATTTTCGATAAAAAAAAATAGGGAGACTAAGATCAATTAAATTTTAGGGTTTGATCCAAAACAAAAAGTCCATTATCCATTCAAAAAAAAGGGAATAGTTCACAGGGAAAAAGGGAAGATAAAATACAGTTATGAAGCACAAGTCCTAAAGATAGAAGATCAGTCATCCTAAGCTCCAGTGTCTGGCTAAGGACTCCACCCTCTAGTTGGATTGTCTCTCTGATCTGAGGCATAGAAGCCCTAGCATCATAATCGTCAAAACCATAACCAATAAGTTGTCGGTGAAGCCCCTCATTCCCACACTCTAGATCTCTAGCATAACTCTATTGCATTAAGAATAATTAAAATCATGCATAACATGCATACATTTGCATACTTGATGTAAATACTAACCCTCCAACTATCTGTGATCTGCATAGTAAATAATCTCTGGGATGAGGCAAGTCCATATAGATACTCTGCCTATGTTCGAGGGATCTGTAAAATAACATGTACTAATTCAACAATAAGTGTAAGTTTGTGTAGGATTGGAAATGCAAAATGCACTGACATATGAAGCATCAGGAGGAGAAAAGATAAGAATTTGATTTACATCAAAATACATATGTTGCTCAATGGGAGTCTGCACCATAGGAGCCCAATAGTTAATAGACCTATTAAGCAAGGGAACATCGCCTAAAATGGTACTCGAGGAAGTATCACCTCAAGGAGGTTCACTATACTGAGTATGCTCAACCTCCTACTCAATCCTCTCAATGTCACCCTCAATCTCCTCCTCCATAGCAACATTAGTAGCTTCTTCAACCTGCACAGAAAATAAATGTCATCCCATTAACGAAAGATAATGAAGTAAGATGGTGATAGGGGGAATGGTGACGGAAAGCATACCTCAGCTGGGACTGTAAGAACCTACTCTAGGAGATTCTCTCGAATATTCTCCTGATAGTGGTGAGAATGCTCGAGTAGAGTTGAAGCATCATATCCCTCAAGAGTTACTTTGAGCTTAAGACCAGTCATGCTACAACTCCTCAACATGAAAGAGGGAATAGAAGAAGGACCATGCCTCCTGGAAGGTCCCATATGCCAATGATAGACGTGCTCACCAAGATACCACATCTGGCAACCATAACTAGGAAGTAAATCCTTATAGTCTTAAGCCTCACAGCATCAGTCATAAAACTGTATCGCTAGATGTCTTCAACTCCAACCAACCAATCTAATATAAATTGTAAATTCATTCATATAAATTTTATTTAACTTTTACAATTGATTAAATACTAACAATTAAATTTATCTTACTAGGTCCCACTCTAAAGAGTTCAACTGGTCTTGATAAGTCTGTAAGTCATACTTGACACTAGCAAGATGAGAAGAACCCCATCTTTGCATTAATGGAAGACTCCTATCAGAGCTAATAACGCTAAAGCCTCAGATCACCTCGAACTCAATGCCCCATATCTGAAAAGAAAAAGATATTTTAAATGAAAAAGGGTTGTAAAAGAGCAAAATTAAAAGGGAATAGAAGACACAAAGAAGACATACATGTAAAATGTGCTAAAAGCCGCACATCGTCACAGCACCTCTACAGATAGTATCCAGTCTATAATAAAGGCAAGAGTCATAGATCCCCAATTAAAAGTAGTGACTCTAGCAAGATCCTGAAGGGGACCGAGAAGAGCAATGCTAACCTCAATACCAGTCTCATAGAAAGGGGTAGTGCCTAACAGTATCAATAAGAAGCATCTCGCCTTTTAAAGGATCTGACAAGGTATGGTGGTGGGTAATCTCCTGAAACCCTGAACAAGAGAAGAAAGAAACATGTTCTTTTGATTCTTTCATGTCAGAACAAACCCGAGCAAGTCACAAATATAGTAACTCCTAGCATCCTATAGAAGAGTGCAGTAATGGATATCAAAAAGAATCGGGGCAACCCCAAAGGTAATACCAGTGATAGCAGACAAGCTCATGGGAGAAATAGTTAGCTCACCCACTCGTATGTGAAAGGTGTGAGTGGTATCCATCCACCTCTCGATAAGGGCAAAAAGTGAATAGTGATCTGACCTACCTCGAGCAGTCAGCAAAGTAGTAATGAAGTGTCGGAACCTAGATGCCTAGATATGTTGTACTACCTCTCCAGATAAATCATGAAGGAGTTCTCAAGCCAAGTGAAAGAAACCCAAGAATTTCAGTAGTTTCTGAATAAAATTCAAAAAATGACATAATTACATTCCTTTACAAACTTTTAATTTGTGTCTATTTTCATTTTTATCTTTGGGTTTTAAAAAAAAGATTATAAAACTGGATTTCCAATTGGAAATCCAGAATTCTGATAGGATTTCTAGATTCCCAATTGGAAATCCAAATTTTTTATAAGATTTCTAAATACTCGATCGGAAATCTAAAAATTCTAATCCATAATTCAAATTTTCAACCGAAAATCTAGAAATCTGACTAAATTCTGTTAGTCCTCTAAAATGCTAAAACCAATTTTGCAAAATTTTGGTTCAAATTGACAATTCCATGCATGAATATGTTAATATATTTGCAGGAATATATTTTTTACAGAATTAAAGACAAAAGAGAAATTTATCTCATCTCCAGCCTATAGCATCTGTGGAGGTGCAAGTAAGTCAAAGGGAGCACCTCTTCCCTTTCATTGAGCCCCAGATTATTTTGAGGGAAATGTAGTTTAGATATGATAGGATCTGATTATTTAAAGCTGCTTCCATATAGTCTGCGTTGTGGGTGAGCCATAGGATCAGATGGATCTCAAATTGAAGGTTAGATGAAAAAATAATTGAAGAAATAAAATTTGAAAATCAAGAGAAAGGAAAAGAAAAACAAAGAAATGAAAGGGATACGAAATGAATAAATGGATTGGCAAAATGCAAATCTCATATTAAAATGGCAAATCTCCACTTTAGTCCCTTAACTTCATTTTCATTTAAGTCCAGCACTGCTCTTGCAATTTAGTCTTAAATTGCAATGCTATATGATTTGATAATTCATTGAATTATTAAATTATCAGCATAAGAGAAATCAAACTATATGATTGAGTATAGTCGATATTGTACGACCAAGTACAATGTATCCTTTCAATCCAGACTATATGACTGAGTATAGTCGACATCATACGACCGAGTATAATGTATCCCTTTCAATCTAGACTATACGACCATGTATAGTTGACATCATACGACCGAGTATCATGTATCCCTTTCAATCCATAGTATACAACTTAGTATAGTCAATAATGTATGACCGAGTACAATGTATTCTTTTAATCAAGACTATACATTTGAGTATAGTCAACATTGTACGACTGAGTACAATGTATTCTTCTAATCTGTACTATACGATCGAGTATAGTCAACATCATACGATCAAGTATAATATATCCCTTTCAATCCAGACTATACGACCAAGTATAGTCGATATCATACGACTGAGTATGATGTATACTTTCAATCAGGACTATACGATCGAGTATAGTCAATATTGTACAACCGAGTACAATGTATCCTTTCAATCAGGACTATACGATCGAGTATAGTCGACATTGTGCGACTAAGTACAATGTATTATTTCAATCAGGACTATATGACCAAGTATAGTCAACATTGTACGACCAAGTACACTGTATCCTTCCAATCAAACTATACGTCAAAGTATAGTCAACATCATACAACCGAGTGTGATGTATCCTTCCAATCAGACTAGACAACCAAATATAGTCAACATTGTACGACCGAGTACAATGTATCCTTCCAATCTTACTATATGATCAAGTATAGTCAACATTATACGATCGAGTATAATGTGTCCATCAACGCTATACATCCGAGTATAGTGTTTCCTCAGGTATTTTAAGATTTTTCCTAGTGTTGCGTGGCAACACAAGCGTTCATTGTGAACCGATGATCGCTTGTACACAAAAGCTTCAAGGAGCACAAGTAAGTGCCTAAACTTTATTTTTAAGAAATTGTGTGCTTATTTGCTTTGCCACAATTTGTCAAGCAAACAACAACAAAAGGGGGCAACTGTAAGCACCCAATTTCAAGATAATAAAGTATGGATATGACAAAGGACTCCAATGATGAAAATATTATAAGTAGGTCTTCAAAACTTAAAGTTTGAAACCTCAAAGTCTGAATGAATTTTCAAAAAAGAGTTTAATTATTTTTTAAGGACCTAATTGTAATATTTTTTTAGGCCCTAATTGAAAATTTTAAATTCTTTTAGGGATATTTTTGTAATTAAATTTTTTTTAAAAAAAAGGATCATAATTATGTAATTTTAACCAGAATTATGTAATTCCAACAACAATTACACAATTCCGATCAGAATTATACGTTTTTTGTTCATTTTTTGTATTTTTATAGAAAATAAAAACATGATTCTTGAATTGTGATTGGCTAAAAAATTTCTTAAATTTATTTTTGGGATTTATCTAGATTTTTAGGAAATAAAATCCTTTTAAAACTGAAACTCTTCCGTACATGTATGAGCTAGGGTTTTAGGTTTTTCTATAAAAACCTAGCTAAAGCTTTTTTGAGGGGCTAACTCTTTTCCTGAAGACTTTTCTTTTTATAGGCAGTACACAAAAATACTTTTTTGTGACTTTTTTTTTTGAAGCAAGGAGAAATAAACTCTTAAGAAGAAGAGTAATAAGCTTTTTTTTTTAAGACCTACTAAAAGACAACGGTGATTTTACTAGTCTGAGCCAACCCACACTGCATCCATAATCATCATCTCCTTCTTTACTTTCTATTTTTTTATTTTTTTATTTTGCTTCTATTGAATTTTAGCTTTACTCAATTTTTATTGTTATTATGTTTATTCACTAACCATTGTTTATTTTTGTGTTGGTGATTATGGAGGGGATTATATGATGATCCTAATTAGAGAGCAAAATCCATAAAGGTCCATGGAATGCCATGGATTGGACCTTGTAGCTAAATATAGTTTTTTTATATATTTTTTATCTAGTTCTTTATTTTTTTATTTTATTTGTTTTATTATTTTAGGATTGTATTAATTTTTATTTTCTTGTTATTTTCAATAGTTCATTGTAATAACTCCAATATTGGGAATAATGAAATCGTATGTGTGTGATTATGTGTTTTATTAATTGGTTAGTAATATTAGGATTTTAATTAGGTAATTAATTAAAATTAATAGATATAGAAATCATTAGGTTGTTTAATTAAAATTGAAGTAGATTTAAGTTGATAGAATTAGAATTACTTGTTGATTATTTTATTTTATTTATTTATTTAAAGTCACTTTAATTAGTTTTTAGAATAAATTTAATTGATTTGTTTGATCTTTTATTTGATTTTTTTGTTATTTTCTTATGTTTTTTGGCTTGTTTATTTGTGTTTATACGTTTTGGACCCTAGGCCCATGTTAGGCTTTAACCCATGTAAATAAATTTAGGTTTTTTAGGTTTAATTAATAAAAATGCATCTTTAGGCCCATAGTTAATTAGATTTAGGGTAGAGATAACTTAGGCACATTTAGATAATTTAGACACAGGCCCACTTAATTTAATTAATTTAGACTTAACCCCTTTAACTTAAGCCTTTTCCATAAATTGTAGATTTAAGATCACTTTAGAAATAAAATATGTAGAAATAGGTTCATTAATTTAAATACTTCATAATTTATAGATTTAGGTCCATCCTTTATAATTAAAATAAATAAACTTAGGTTCATTTAATTAAAATTGAATAGGAATTAGACCAATTAGTCTTTAGACTCACTTGTAAATTAAAATGTGTAAATTTAGCCCATTTAATTAAAATCAATATAGATTAGACTAACTTAGGGATTATAAATGAGTGCATTGTTTACATGTATTTTTCATGACTAGTTTGTCTGGAGTTAATTGTTTGAATAGGGGTTTATATGAAATTACATGTAAATAGAGGATAAGATAGTATTCATAAAGTAATTTTAAATGAACACAAGATTAAAAGAAGTTAGTATTCCATACCCAGAATCTCCTAGTTGTGGTACTGGCTTTCTTTTAGAGAATTGAGTACCACCATTTTTTATTTATCCTAGTTATTACCCTAGGTGATGACTCCTCATCTCCACGTCATGTCTTTGTGACAGTGGTTAGTGTGTTCTCTAGAGCCCTAAGCTCAAACAGTGTCACGGTTGCTAAAATCTTGAGTGCACGCTAAATCCCACCATCTATAGTTTTACTATTTTAATTTTTTATAAAAAAAGGCCGTGTTATATGAAGCTAACGTAAATGTTAACTGTGTTAAAATGAGGGGCTTAGATTTCCTAAAAAACTTAATTCTGTGCTTTTTTTGTCCAAAAAATACATTAAGGGATTATCTACTCCATGGGGTAAACATTAGGGGTATAAATGCATCTTTTCCCTTATTTTTTAAGCTTTTGTAATCTTTTTAGTGATTATGGCATTTATGTTACTACTTTTCTTAACTTTGTATGTTTGAGAAGGAGGTACAATAAGGATTTAATGTTGATCTTTACAGAAGTAGGTTAGTTGTGTCTCTTTATACTTATGAAATTTAGAAAATGTCTGAGGAGTTAGAAATTGAGAGTGAGTAAGTTCTTATTAAGAGGATGAGGAGATTAGTAAAGAACAAGTACTTTAGATATTTTAAACTTATAAATGGTTGTTATTATGGTTGTTTTAATTATTATTTTATTTGAACAATTTAAATATTGGATAATGTATGTATTAGAATTTGAATGGACTTTGTATTGGTACATTAAATCTAGCAAATGAATATAAATTTGTTTATTTTTGTAAACAAACAGTTGTTCCAATGTTTTTCTATTATTGATTTTTGCATTTCTTTTTGTTGTGTCCAAACTATTGATATTTTTTACACCTTTTTTGAATTTTGTTCTCTCATGATTCTTTTATTCTTCTCATCTTTGGTCTTACTACTTTTATTCTTGCTGTTAGTGGATGGACTAGTATTTATTACTCTTGATTTTGTATTTTCCATGTTGTTTTATTCCCTATTGGATATACTATCTCTTCATATATTTCTAACAATGTCTTCCTTTTGTAGTACTTTGAGCAATAGTTGTAAGGATCTTCATTTTGTTACTTCAGTATTGCAAATCAATGTGGATATAGCTTCTCATCATTTTAAAATTCATTGCAGGTGCAAGTTCTCTCTTTAATATTGACAATGAATTTTTCTTGATTATAGAAAACTGTGAATAAATCTTCATTTTAAGGATTCACCTATTTGAAATTCATTGCAAGTGCAAATTCTTTCTTTGATATTGATAATGAATTTTGCTTGATTATCGGAAACTATGAATAAGTCTTCATTTGAAACTTTCACCTATTGGCAAATTTATTTGTTAGTGTAAATAAAAATAAATAACAACAATAATTAAAGAAATTGAATTAATAAAAATAACATTAAATACATAAATTTTGTATGAATTAATAATAGGAACAACTAGAGAAATGGAATTAATAAAAGTTATCTGAATAAAAATTACATAATTGTTTTTTTTGTTAGTTATTTTTTTGTTGTTTTGTTGTTTCATTTCTAGTTTTATGAGCTAGTGGTTTTTCTAGATGTTTTTAGTTTTTTCCATTGGTTCATTTTCAATTTTATAAGGATATTTGGTAATGGTGTTTTTGGTTATTTTTCTAGTTATTTTGGTTATTTTTTTATTTATGGTTGTTGTATAATAGTTGTTTAGGATTTCTTTTTATTGTGAATAGAAATAAATAACAAGAATAACTAGAAAAATAGAATTGATAAAAATAATATAAAGCATTTTGTATGAAATAATAATTAAAAAAACTAAAGATATAAGAATTATATATATTACTTGTAGTCTTAAGATTTGAATGAAAATTTCATTCAACATTTGTTATGCTTTTGAAGTAAAATTAGTAAAGGTTGATTTTGCATTATTTTTATTTGTATTGCTCCAGTTTTCTATTAAAGAACAAAGGTACTTAAACAATGTTATGATTGGTAACTCATTTACTGCTCCGCTAACTGCATTCAATGATTCAACTAAATTTGATTTCACTGTTAAGTATTTATTGTTAATTGAGAATGCTCTAGCCCAACTATAGCATCTAATGCTATGCAAAGATTGTCTAGTCCTTGCATTAACCCTATCCAACTCACTCATGTTGTATTCAAATTCTTCTACTTGTATGCTTTTACTACTTTAAAAATGAATTCTTTAATCCTTTTTATGTTTTTTTAAAAGTTGCTTTTAAGGTTATTTAATAAGTGGTATATGCAGAAACCATGTGAAGCTTCAGGGTATGTTTTTACTATTTCTTTTTAAATGCTTTTATCTTTGTCTAGTACTATGCATAGTCATTGTTTAGAACCAAATGCTTCTTTCATTTTTCTAAAAACCACTCCCAAGATGTATCATTTTTAGAGTCAACAATAGAGAAAGCTAATACGAACATCTTTCCATCGACATCTTGTATGCTTACAGAAAGTAATGTACCACCATATATTGCTTTCAAAAATATGTCGTCAACCACTATTATTAGTCTGCAATATTTCCATTTATTTATAGATGTAACAAAAACCATGAATACATAGAGGAAAGAGTGGTCATGTTCTATTTATAGCTCTATAAATTACCCTAGATTTTTAGCATATAAAGATAGCTTGGAAGATGTGCATAAGATTCAATTAGTTTACCTTTCCACTTTTCATATGGTTTTTATCTTGATCTCTAAACTTTTATGTAGCTTATACTCAAACCATATTCATTCCTCATATCTCTAATAATATCTTATGTCATGTATATTGCTTTAGTGTTCTAATATTTTAATTTTATGCAGTTTGCAATTACATATGTGTTTATTTATTTTTGGTTTCTAAAATAAGCTCGATAGGGTAGGTACAAATGTTATTGAATTTGCAAACTATAAACATATTTATTTTGCCATTTCTTAAATCTCTTATTGTTAGCATAGGTGGTATGCCCTAGAGGCCAATCATATATTTGACATTGTAAATTATCCCAAATGGCAATAAAATAATATTCTATTATTTAAAGTATTTATTTAATTGAATATTTATCCATTAGCATAATGTCAAATAAATTTATTATCAAGAGTTAATAATATAAGCTACAAATTTATTTAGTACATATGCTATAAAATTGTTCATAGTTGATTAATTAATATTTGGGTAATATTAATTAAACTATCAACTCTGTCTATTTTTCTTGATTAGTATATGATACTAATAGTAGGAGGTAGTGAGTCTTATACTACTTGACATGAGATATCATAATAGATGTGCGGATACTTATGTGAGGGGTCGATCGAATAAGACATTAGATTTATGACTGCGTGGATATTCACTTATAGTCAAGAATTATAATCTAGGTCATAATGGTGTATATAGTCCTTTAACCTGAGATAGCACGACCATTCACATTAAAGTGGTTAGGGTTTATTACCACTTATATACATGTGTTAATCATACATGAGTATATGGCGTGTAGTGGCTCTAGTCGCTTAAATGTAAGAATGAGTGTTCAGCCAAGATAGGATTCATTCCCTGGAGTGAACCGGGGTAAGATCCTATGTTATCCAAGTTCTTTCTTGATCAATAAGTTCCTAGCCAGGACAAATATGACACGAACTAAAAGAGTTTCAGTATTGGTTATATTTTATCAAGAATATAACTTGAGATGAGGTCATATGATATAACTATTAGAGTTTGACTAAACCATGGCTCTAGGCTATATCATGATCTTTTAATGAAGAGATTTTAGTGCATGGTAATTATGACCAAAGGGTTCATGTGAATCAATAAATGCATTTAATTCTAATTAGGTAAATGTGATATCAATGTTAGGGATCACTCACAACTTATGAGAACTAAATGTGCATAATTGGGATTTTCACATTTAGACTTGAAAAGAGTTTCAAATAATGTCAAGTGTTGAAATTATCTTCTTATTGCCAATTAGACATGAACCTAGTAAGTCATACCTAAAAGAGTTTCACCAAATCATCATCAATATTAATCTAATTATTTATTAAAGTGTTTAATCAAATAATTAAGATAAATGGAATTGGATTTATGCTTTAAGTAATGATTCTAGCATATCATGAAATCTAATTCAAGTAAATTATTAATTTATACTTAATTAATATGAGATATTAATTAAAGTATTAAATTCATAATATATATGTTGTTTTTATTTAGGCTTAGATTAATGGCCAAAGAGTTTGAGCTTAGGCACAAAGATTTTTGGACCAAAGATTAATCCAAAATAATGAGAAAGCTCATGAACCTAATCTTGGCCCATTTGTTGGATTAGGCTTAAGCCAAATGTTAGCCCAATTACCAAACCTAAGTCCATATAAAATGATATAGTCAAAATTGGCATATTAGGCACATTATCCTTAATGTGTGAAATGTTGACTTTAGCAAAAGAAAAGGCTAGGTTACATGTACTTATCATATTGATAAATGTGAGAGGATGAATGAAGACATTATATATAAGATGTATTTTTTAAATTCTTCTTTGTACACTAGTGAGTTACTTATACAAATTGTATACTTACTATGTCAAGTTGCATGCTTATGATGTCATTGATGATGTCAAAAGGTATGTCTATAATGTCATGGATGATGCCAAGAGGTGTCCCTATAACGTTATGGATGATGTCAAGATGTTTGCTTGTGATGTCATGGATGATATCGAGAGGTGTGCTTGTGATGTCATGAGGTGGTTGCTTTCTCTATATATATGGCCTAAGAAATTTACAAAGAATGGAGAGAGACACCAAAAATAGAAACAACATTTGGCAAACATAAATCCTAGTGTTCTTGCAAAGAGATTAAATTAGTGCAAGATTTGTGAGGGTTATTTAAGAAGGCACTTACTACTAACCAAATCAAGGCAAGAAGGTGATTGGTGAAGGTTTGGTGTATCAAGCTAAAAGCCTAACACTTGGGAGGCTAAGCATTTGATTCAAAAATTGAACCAAAGAATCCAAAGCTTATAGAATACTTGTGGTCTACATCAAACTTAGAGATTGTAAGCATTATTAAACTTAGACTTCCTAGGTTGTTGTTTTACATATTAAATTATAGTTTAGCTATGTGTAAAATGCAAAATGAATTTATAGGAATAGAAACCTTCATGTGATGAAGGGCTATACAAGTGAAATTTTTAAAATTTCACCCTATTTAAGGCATGTGCTCACCATACTTAATTATTGCACAATTGTTTCAATCACTTATATACCAGTTAAAATCTTTGTAAGGGCACTTTCCAATAAATTCCATCTTGTTTGATTTAATTGTACTATATTGGAAATGGTTGTTAATAGCATAAGAACTTAGTGATTTTCTAAAAGCTTCTCTATCCTTGTATTTTTTACCTTATTTAAGTTCTATTACAAGTGCATTTATGGTAATAAATGACTCTTTGCTCGTAGTTTCATCATTTGCTTATTTGCTTGCATTTTCAGCAGTTGCATTTATAAATGGTATAATCATGATGCTTGTAAAATCCATAAAATCTTTATGTTGTTGTTGTTGTCCATTTATTGAACTCTCTTCAAGTAATATTGTGGTTACTGGTGCTGAAAGTGATTCAGTTATCGCTAGTTGTTAATTTGACATGAAGTTGTTTATGAAGTTATTTCTCAATTAATATTCTTACTCATCAATAGTGATGCATAAAGGAAATTTTATGAAATATTCTTGTCTACTTTTTAGCTCTAAATAAAAGAAGAAAATTGCATCATTTTATATTTTTATAAAAGGATAATTGTCTAAAACTTTGTATTAGATGTTTTAGGTCTTATTTTTTTGTGTTTCTATTTGGTTGTTTGCATAAGATGTAAAATAAATTTTAGAAGTTGTAGTTATTTTCAATAAGAATTCCACACATTTGAAAGTTAATGCAATTCATTTCTTCATTCCATTTGCCATTAGGATGTATAAATACTAGTATTGTTTCCATTATATCTGCAATTAAAGAAATAGAGATTAGCCAACTAAATAAAATTTTACAAAAATAAAAGAGAGTTAAGTATCAACTTGGTTATTTGAGGTGAAGTAACTAATCTCTATTTCTATGGTAGCTAAGTTGTTTTGTTGGTTTTTTTTGTGGTTTTTTTTGTTTTTTGTTTTTTTTGGTTTTTTGTTTTTGTGGTTATTTTTAGTTGCTTCATTGTTCTTTTATATAAGGTTATTTTGTAGTAGTTGTGTTTTATTTTTTTGATTTTTTTTAGTTGTTTTATGTTTTATAAGGTTTTTTTTTTCATTTTTGGTTATTTTTCTAGGTTATTTTTTAGTGCATTCAAAACCCGCAAGTGCATTGATCATGAATTGCAATATAAAAAGTTATTGTTCCCACGAGGATTGTATATAGATCACTAATATCTCTACTTATGATCTTAGCTAATAAATAAAATAAAAATGATTTAGCAAACATAAAACAAAGCAATTTAAATTGAATTAAAAGCAAATAATTAAAAGCTTAAAGCCTAGGTTTAGTTTAACTATTCCAATTCGATCATGAACACTAATTTAACAACAACATTGATTTCAGTTATGGTAATTATTCTAAAATACCTAAAGAATCTCTCGAGTTCCATTAAGCATGTTAAGATTAAAGTTTAACTTACTCTCATGATTAAGAAATTAATCCTAACTCATTAAGTTCATTAAAAATTATTTTACCAATGAAGAGCTTCCCTACTCTCGTGGTTCCCCGAAGAGCTTGCCTACTCTTGTGGTCAAGTGGTCTAAGTCCTATAAGTTTTAAGCCAATGAACTCCCCTAACTCTCATTGGTTAATCTACCCATAAACATGCAAAACAAGCTGGCCAAGAATGAAAGCATGCAATAAGTGCAACTCATGGAATCAACTAAAAATGAAATTAATAAAACTTGTGTTCAATCACATTATTGAATAGCTACTCCTAACCTAAATCCTAAAAAGAGTTTAGCCACACATAATTGTGGCGAAGAGTACAAACATAATTAAAGAATAAAAGATAAAAAAGAAGCAAATGTAGATAAGTCTTTTGAATCTCGTGACTCCTTTTCAATCTTCGACTTCAAGGATTGCTCCCCCTGAATGTAGAATGAATCCTCAATACACCTTTTAGCATCCCTTTTTATAGAAAAGCTTGATAGAAAACCTTATTACCCTTGAATTCCTTTTCCTTTTTGAGTAGGAAAATCTTCCTTTTCTCTGACGTGACATCGACATGGGTGTGTCAATGTGGTGTTGCATTGTAGCTCTTCAACACGGCTTCAGCATAATGATGCTTAAGTTTAAGCTAGGATTCCAAAACATCACATTGGTTGCACACCCTTATGTTGAAGCCTTGTCTCCAATCCTTTAACTTTTTGGAATTCCTTCCTAAGCTATCCTACAAAAAGCAAAACACTAATAAGTACTTAAATAAAAAATTTTAATTAGACTAAAACAAAAACAATAAAATCCTAAATAAAACTCTAAACTAAAAATATTTCCTAATTAACCTAAAATCTATCCAATTAACATTATTTATTAATTCAAAAGTCATTAAATTTCAACTCATAAATATGTAAATATTACACACATCATTTTTTGTTGGTTCTTTTTCAATTTTATGAGCTTATTTTAAAGTGGTTTTTTTGTTTACTTCTCTAGTTATTTTTGGTTGATTTAGTTTTGTTTTGTATAAGGTCATTCTGTAGTGGTTGTGTTTTTGTTATTTTTGTTGTTTTTTTTTATGAGATTGTTTTATAGTGGTTGTTTTTTCATTTTTTATTTTTTTTGGTTGTTTTTCTAGTTATTTTTTTGTTGTCTTGGTAGTTTTTTTTAGTTTTTTTTGTTAGTTCTTTTTCAGTTTTAAGAACTTATTTTGTAGTGGTTTTTCTAGCTGTTTTGCATTACTTTTTTTTTTTGTTGCGTGCATTCATTTGACAGTTGTTTTGAGGACTATAAGTTGTTTTTATTATTGTTACTATGTTTTAAAATGAGAATAGAATATTAGAAATGATTAACTCATAAAACAACGAGAAAATAGCGAACATCTATAATAGTATATTTTTTATATGAACAATCAAAATTAGCTTTTGATTGCTAATTTTGTTTTTTAACTTGGTCTTGTAACTTTATTGGTTTAGGTTTGTTTTTTATATTGATTTATGATTTGTTGATTAATTTCCAATCAATTTGTTGAATATAATCAATTTGTGCTTGTTTATGGTATATTTGAAGTTGAACTAAGAAAAGAGAATGATTGTTATGACGGATTTGAAGCTTAGATGAGAGAAGAGAATGGTTGGTTATGGCGAATTGGAAGCTGAGCTGAGAGAAGAGAATGGTTCGTTATGGCAAATATGGTGCATTTAAGGAGATCTCATTTTTCTTTAGGAATGAAATATCGTATTTTTGAAAAGGTTTTTCCTTTTATAGTTAGTTATGAAATAGAATTTTAGTCAATCGTGTTTTTGAAAATATTTACCTTTTTTACATATATATATATGAAAAAATCGCAAAACAAAATTAATAGAAAACAATATTAACCCACCTTAAGGTTTTTTACAGAGGTTGTGGTGGTTAATTAGGTGAGTCCATATATAGTCTTAATTTTTCAAGGTTCTATAGCTAAAATTACTGCCATATCTTATACTCATATAGTTGCATGTTGATGGATATTAGTTGTCATGTTTACCTATGATGAAATAGATATAGAAGAGAGAGTTTTATCAGGCTAAATACTAATTATAATCATTCAAAATTTTAAAAAATGAAAATAGAATAAAGAGAGAAGACAAAAGAAAGAGTTTTCTCAAAATCTAGCACAAATATTCTTATCAATTGAATTTTAATTCTTGGTTTAGCAAATCCCTTTCCATTGCACTTGTAATATCCTTGCTCCCTAGTCTACAAAATAAATAAGTAAATAAATAAATAATAAGGATTGAATAAGATAAGAATTAGAATTAAAAAAAAAAAAAAGAAAAGAAAATAGGTGTCAACTGTTTAGGAGGCATAACCATGACTCAGCAATAAAGGGAGCCTTATCTTATTTTCCTTAGGGTGTGTTAATCTTCATGATTAAAAAAAAACATGAACAAGAGTAAGGAATGCGAACGAGTTGCAACCGATGAGTGAACTCCATCTTTTCTCTTCTTCGAATAAGACTTAAAGCTAGTTTCAATATAATCTTATTGTTGCTGAAAATTTGAATCTCTGTGAATATGTGATTCATGACCTTGATGCTACCTGTTGACAGCTTGCTTAAACTTATGTTCTTTGTGAATGAATTCATTCTCTTCTCTCCTTGATTGATCTTAAATTCTTCTTTAAAAATATACCTCTTAGCTATTGAGTTGAGTTCTTAAATTGGACTCTGAAGTTGATAAATCTGGTGTTATAATTTTGTTTTCCTTTCGCGAGTTTACTATTAGACAAAAGTTTTGAATCTGATTTCTAGTTCCAGTAAATTAGTGAGAAAATTCTATGTTTCCCTTCTTCTTGTTTCCCTCCTTTCTTTCTTACAAATTTTTGAAATTTTACACCTTGATTTTGCTAAAGATCATTCTTTGTTGGAGAGTGAATTTCTTAATTTTCTTCTCTGTTTCACATTTTCCTCTGGTTTTTAGGAACCTTTCTTGTTGATGAGATCAGCATGTATAGTTTTTTAAAAAAGAAAAGAAAACAAGAATATAATTAAACTTATAGAATCTTATATTTATTAACTACTTGTACTGCTGAAAGATTATGAGTTAATTAAGAGCTAATAACCAACATAGAGCAATGTGGGGATCCACTAAAGATCATGTTAGAATTTTGAAACCTTATGCATAAACAAGCATGTACATAAGCTCATGTGTATAACTAATTGCAAATACTCTTAAGAGTTATATACCTAGACATATAAATACATATATAATAAGTTTAAATAATTTAACCATAGTTAAATTGATGTAATAATAATAATAATAATAATAATAATAATAATAATAAGAGAATAATCTCTTTAGTGCTTTAACATCTGGATTTTTAGGGAAATATGAACTACGTCGAAATTCTATTAGATATTCAAATATGTTGCATTCTTATTTCTTCTTTGCCTTATTGAAGAGAATTTAGATAGTGAATTAGAATCTCATTAAATGTTTGTAATTTTTATTTTAGGAACCGACCTAAATACAACTGTAGGGCATAAACCTATCCAATCTAGTTAGTGCCTTGTGTCAACAAGATCAAGTGAGTGGTTAATTATACAGTAAGATTTTGAATTTACGTTACATATAAATGTACTTATTGTTATGTTGCTAAATATGTTCACTATTTTATATAAATTGACTTTTTCTTACAAATAAGTTTTGATGAATTTCAACTTATTATTATTTTATAAATTAATTAAATTGTTTAGCTTTTATAATAAAAACATAACAAATAGAATATGTTTATTATTGTTATAGCAAAAGCAATTTAAGATAGTAATATACTTAATTTTTATTTTGAATTTAGCAAGTAGCTCTAGCAAGTATATATATTTTTTATATTTAGTTTTAGCAAATATATAGTTATTATTTTTTATCTATTTTATATGATTGCAACAACAAATAGTAGTAAGTGGACTTTATAAATAGCATTATTTATTACAAATCGTTTAGCTTATAAATGAATCTATACACTTATGGTATATATCCTTCAGATTATACCATGATGACTATTGTCTATATATCAGCTTTATTTTCTAGTAATATTATTTAGCAATTGTTTTGAGGACAACGCTTGGTGTATAAATAGTCTTAGGGGATATACAATGGGTTTTTTTCCTTTTAGGGGCAGCTCTACACATGTGTATGACCAACAATTTTATACACATGGACTGCTCAACATCATTATGTAGCCAATGTATCAATATTTAGCATAATCTTTTGGCTATATATTTTATGAGTGTATGAAGTGCCTTTTTATGATTGTTCTTTAGTTTATATGACAATTGAGTTAGTAAAATTTTATGCTATTTTAAAAAGTGATAAATTATATTAAATCATAGCTCGATAACAATATATATGTGTATAATTAGAGTCTTTATAACTACTATCAAGATAATTTCTTAAATGCAAATTTATTAATAAAAAATAATATTTGTTCTCACTTGTTATATCTTTATCTACTCATCAAATATTTTTATATTTTAATACCCCACATCAATATCTTATTCTAATAAGGGTTATAATCCTTGAAGAGGAAGAATGCTTGAATAAAAAGAAAGTTTAATGAGTAAGTCTATTCTCTCTTAAACAAGACAATACTACAAGTACAAGGAATCATATTCCTAAGAAGTTTACATATATTTTTCCCTATAAATACATCTCTTGTCATTCATTCACTCATCTCATCATTCAACATCATCATATCATTCTACATCAAAACATCACTCCATACAAGAAATCATCCAACATTATACATCATTTATTCTACTTTATTGTACTTATTCACTTTATTATTATTTTTCTCCACATACAAATACTGACTTAATCTTCGAAGTGTTTATGGGGAAAATGCAGCCCCTTTACTTGTTCTATTCATCCATGCAAGTTCCATAAGCAATTATACGATTTGGAGTTATCAAGTGATACCGTCTGTGAGAAAAACCTAACTTATCTTATTTGCTTAAAGTAATCAAGAGCCAAGCACAACTAAATTAAATTCTAAGTTATTTACTTGCTTTGAACCTAGGTGCACGACTTAAATATTCAACCAAACTAACTCTTTCCTTACATGACCTTGAATAGTACCAAGATCAATGAAGAAAAAAAATTCTTAGAGCTAAGAAATTTTGGAATGCAACGCATGTATTTGAGTTGAAATAAAGCGACAAATAATGAATGACGGTTGTTGTCTACATGCATGTATGGAATTCGAAATGTTATGAATCAAGAATCAGGGCAGATTCAGAGTTTATTATGGACGATCACAAAGGCATTCTTTAACCTAAAATTGGACGGATTTGTCATTAATAATACAAAGAATAGCTCATGCATTAGTCCAATAAAATCAAAGCTCCTTGCAATAATTTTGGGCAAATAAAAAAGCCCAATTCAATTGCTTCATACTGACAGTTATGATTTTTAGCAAATAATAAAGGAAGAAAATTGCTTGAAAATGGTTAAACACGAAAAGCCGCATCCAGTTAATCCTCAAAAGAATTCAAAGCACAAGTATAACTACCACTCAGGTCATGAATGGAAACTCAGAAGATCTAGGATGTCGATGAAACTCTTGCTGAAGTCAATGAAGCAACAAGGTGTAAAAATTCAAACTAAGAATCGAGCGAAGTATGCTAGCATTTTTAAACCTTTAGAATATCATCCACATTTTTTATATCTTCAATGGTCATCAGATTTTTATTACTATTCACTCTTCTTAAAACGAGAGTTGGGCATAACATCTGAAATTTATTCAATAGTCGGAAAAAGGAGGATTGACTGAGCAACTTGGAATCATTATTTGTGAGTCTCATATCAAGTTAACTTCATTCTTAAAGCACTTGGTCCCTGGTGCATCTGATTCTGCTTATCAAATCAGGATCTTATTATCAACACAAGTTTGATACCTGGATAAGCCCCTATAAGATCATTAGAATGAGTTGACATCTCACTAATTTGAACTGATCATCAAAAAAGTAGAGTTCTAGCATTCAAGGCCTGTCCACCTACGATCACCCTATTGATAAGCTTGAAGATCCTTTGCATCACCAGTAAAGTTGCAATGGCATTCCTATTGACCAACTTGCTGAATGACCTTCTATAATGACAAAAAAGGAGTCAAGGTTGACCTCTACCTAAAGTGTGAAAGGTTTAAAGGAACATGCTTGTTCTAGTTTAGAATTAGATACAGATTAGAGCAAAGGTTTCAATTTGACCAAGATCGTTGTTGCCACCGATGATTTCTCTACAAAGAATAAGATTAATGAAATGAGACTTTAGGATAGCAGGAACACAAAGATACAGTAAGTTAAAGCACTAAATTGATCATTGGATTTTAGCGGATTACTAACTACACAAGATGAGAAGCTCAAAACGAGAACAAAAATGAAGTTACAACATCATCATTCACAACATCTGCTCTTACGAACATCCATTAAGTTCCAAATGATGAGCTCCAAAGCATCAATATATAGAGATAATTGAGCATTCGAGTCTGAGCGTCCAAAAATCTGAGTATCCAAGTCCAAACATCAAAGAGTCTAAGCATCAAGAGCTCCGAGAATTAAAGCACTGAAGCCTATAAACACTCGAACATCCGAGTATCAAAGTCTTTGTTATCAAAGCCTTAGATATCCAAGCAACAACTCCTATCAAGCGTTGAACACTGAAGAACTGAAACCTAGGGACAGTCGTTGATCTTAGGCTGACCTCGATTTCATTTTTATTTGAAACAAATAGAGCTTTTCAGCAAGATTCCAAGTTCCTTATTAACCATGACTGACCATATGAATTAGTTCCATGTTGAGCTGTGGTCCCCAAAATCAGTGAGATGGACAAGGCTTCAATGATCAAATACAATTCATTATATTCAAGAACTGCATGAACAAGAAAGAAGAATTGAGTCTGAGATAAAGGAACTTGAATTCAGAGAAGTGAACAAAAGCAATAACCTAATTGATTGTGACTTTAAGCAAGAGATGTGTTCATCCAAGAAAAGGAAAAGTTAAAAAAAACGAGTGACAGCTTGAAGTTTGGCAAAAAATGATAGGGCACAACAAAAAAATTCAAGGATGCTCAATCAAGCTCAAAACGACATCATCAAATACAAAATAAAATATGTTTCAAATGGGCATCATTAATTATCTATATCTACATCTATTTTGCAACAACATATGACTTGGAACCATTATTGTCAAGTGTACTTGTTGAGATAGTGCGTACAAAAAAGGGGTTAGAAGATGTATTACTGACTTTTTAGCTTTAAACTTGGACCAAGACGCAAGTTAATAGGAGCCCGACATCAACAGAATGTAAGTTCAAGTTCATATGCTCTGAATATTGAGCATCCACTGAAACGTTGAACATCGCACCATAAAAGTTCTGCTAGAACACTAATGTCATAGAAACATTTAGATTGCATTATTTATTGCTTGCTTTGGTTCTATGAGAATCCATGGATAAAGCTACCCTTAATGGACACCTTCAATAGGTAATGACTGTCTTATTGTTCAAAGTGGTTATGATGTGAACATAGCTATGCCAAAATAAAAAATAAAAGTTGATAAAAGAAGATAGAGCTTGAACAGTAGACTGAGCTCCGAGCATCGAATACCGAACATCTACTTTAATGAACATCCATCAAGCTCCGAGCATCGGGAATTCACCACTGAAATTTGAAGACTATTGTTTACCTGAATTCGACTCTCAGCAAATTTATATTGTTTTGAAATGGCCAAGCTTGTTAGCTAAAATCTGAGTCCTTATCACAGAAAACTTGTGCAAATTAAGGGGAGATTTTAGCAACATTAATAAGACTTTGAAGTCTATATAAGATCACGGCCCAAGGTGAAATCAAAGCTTAAAAGGAATTTTATTCTAACTCTTCGAGCCCAATCCAAGTTGAAAAAGACAACCAAAATATAGGCTTTGATATGAAGATCTTCACTTTAATTTCTTTGGCAATAAATTGAGCGAACACGGACATAAATATTTGTTCACTCATAAGCGGGACAAAAGTACATCAAGAGATAAGTTTCTCTCTCAAATATTTATTTTTTAATTATTTTTATCTTATCTTTATATGAATATTTATAACTTATTGCACAAATACGTTTATACATCTACACTTAGATGTTTGTCAATTACATGATTATTATCTATGCATGAATATGCACCAATTACATTGACATATTTATTGTATGAGGACTAACCATCAATTAAGATCGATTAAACGATCCCAAAATTGTTGTTCTTTATCTATCACTACAGATAAGCAAAACGTATTAACTGAAGATGCTACTTTAAGCACCAATCAATCCAAGCAATCAGACATTTTGATCATCTCACTCGGCATCAACATGTAGAAATTGTCAAATGACATTAAACATATTGTCAAGCAATATTGATAAAAAAAAAAAAAAAAAAAAGCACTCATTTGTGCTCAAACAATAAATGGTGGCTCCAACTAAAAGCAGGATAAAAAAAAATACTTAGGCAAATCCTCTTCCATAGCAGATCCTTATTTATGAAAATTTCAAAGAATATTTAAACAGGGGAAATTCAAGAATAAAGTCAATTATATCCATTAAATAGCCGGATAAATCAAAAATCACAAATCCAAAACATCCTAGTTAGCATCACACATTATCCTTTATTTAAGAAAAAGGAGCAATCTTGGCCTTTCACCTGAACTACAATACTCATCTTATGACTTGGATTAGACAAACCCCAAAATTGGTCCTTTAAAGCCCACATTCTATCATTTTAAAAACCCTCACTAATTACTATCCCATATTATGGAGCTCAAATTAAAAGAACTCAAATTCACTACCAAGATCACAACATCCTTCCTTTTGCGAAAATACTACAAACAACAATGCTCGAAAAAATCAAACATCAACAATAATCATGTTCGGACTTAACACCAATCATTATTTTGACCAGGTAGTTTCCATCAATAGAGTTATTAAAGTTCATAAATTGAGCAACATCTTTATTACCCTCAGGTCACTTCAATAATATTAAGGTTTAGCACTCGAGCCATGCTTCAAATGCATTGAGAATTTAAGTCCAATGACTGAAGCTGGCACCCTCAGGTCGCTTCGACAATGCTAAAGTTCAGCACTTGGGCTGCACTTCTAATGCACTGAGAATTTAATTCCAGTGACTAAATTTGGCATCCTCATGTCGATTTGATAGTACTGAGGTTTGGCGCTCGAGCCATACTTCTAATGCATCGAGAATCTAAGTCCAATGACTAAAGCTGGCACCCTCAGGTCACTTTGATAGTACTGAGGTTCGGTACTTGGGTTGCGCTTCTAATGCACCAAGCAACAAAACTCTAAAGACGATTGTTTTCATCAAGTTGTTTCTATAATACTAACGGGTTAATCCCTCAGGTCATTTTTATAACAAGAGCATTTTTTATTGTAAGTTATGTGCATTTAAGTCCAGCTGGCACTTTATAAGTATGATATTCTGATACAGTAATTCTAAGACTTAGTATACTGAGCATCTAAATGTTTAATGACTAAGGTTGACCACCCTAGGTCATCCTTTAACAACATATGAGATTTCAAGCAAGGTTCTTATCTCAGTGCATCAATCATCACTCCATCAAAAACTCAGACATAAATATCTAAATATAGTTTCGAGGGGGACTCTTGATACCCCACATCAATATCCTATTCTAATAAATGTTATAATCCCTAAACACGAAGAATAATTGAATAAAGAGAAAGCTTAATGAGGAAGTCTATTCTCTCTTAAATAAGGCAATCCTACAAGTACAATAAATCATATTCCTAAAAGGTTTATGTGTAGTTTTTCCTATAAATACATCTCATGTCATTCATTCACTCTATCTCCTCATTTTCATCATTCAACATCATCACATCATTCTACATCAAGACATCATTCTATACAAATAATCATCCAACATTATACATCCTTTATTCTACTTTATTCTACTCATTCGCTTTACTATTATTTTTCTCAACATACAAGTACTGACTTAATCTTTAGAGTGTTTATGAGGGAAACCCCGTCCCTTTACCCATTCTACTCGTTGATTCAAGTTCTATAAGCAATGATACGATTTGGAGTTATCAATACTCACCCCTCAAATTTAAATTTTTATAGATTTTTTAGAGAATCAATAGTATTATCCAATGTCTATAAGAGGTTGTGCCAATCAACTTAGCTATTTTGCCTTTTTAGTTGTACATATTACTTGCCTATTAGAATAATAGATAAGCGTGTAAACTAGCCTAGCAGTTGGTAGTTTGTATAAGGAACTTAATATGTAAATATTAAATAGTATCTAAAGTTTGCTTTGAATAATTAAGGCTTGTTGTATGTTTTACCCCTTTTTAGCATAAGCATTAGTCAGCTATTATCAAGTTACGCTTGCTCATTAGCTAGTCAAATGGGTGCGACAACACCAAACAAAACCTACAAGATGAAGCAAATCTTGAAACTTGGTTAAGCAAATCCCCCTTTTCTTTCCTCCTTTCTATTTCTCTGCTCTATTTTTTTTTAATTTTCTATTTAATGAAAGTTCTAAAGAAAATGAAGACATATAACCCTATCTCAAATTTTGAAATAAAAAATAAAGGGAAACATGATAAAAAAAAAATCATGCACCAAAAAGAAAAAGAAATAGTGCAATAAATAAACTAGTTAAAATTCAAAATTATTATGTATTCTAATTGTTTGATAGCAAATAAAGGAAAGAAACAGAATCAGAATGGACGATTTCAATTTTTAATGTTTGTTTGGCTAAAATTAACATGAGAATGAGAATGAGAATGTAATTTTCCCATTAATAAAAATCAGCATTCCCCTTTTACTCTTATGGAATAACTTTTGATTCCCTTAAAAATCAAGCCAAATGAATTATAAATTAGTTAAATATTTAAATATTAATATTTATTTTTTAAAATTTATAAATCAAACATATAAATTAATAGAAATATGTATTAAATGTTTGAATAAAAATTATTTATCAAAAGTAAATAATTTTTTAATTTTTTTAAACAATATAATAACATTTTTATAAAAAAATATTTTAAAAATATTTTACAATAAATAATTATAATATTAATTTTTAATATATAAAATAATTATAACGTTAATTTTTTTATATAAAAATAATTACAAAAAATATTTGTCATAAAATAATATAATTTTGAATTAAGGGAGATAATAACACCCTTAGTGTGAACCAAACACCGCTTTAGTGTGATAATAAAATTATTGTCACTAAAATAATTTTAGCTACAGTAATATGTTATTATAACTATAAATTTAATGTTGACAAGTTTAGAAATCTCATACTTTCTTTCTTAGTATCTCATGCGACAATTAAATTTGTCACTAAAATTATTTTTTAATATAAAATTGTTTTATTAAAAAAATAGTTGCACAAAAAAATAATGGCCACATATTTTTAAAAATTTATCATAAATTTTGAATTTATTTTTGTGAAAATTACATATACTTGTGACCATTAATTTATAAATGACTAAGATAAAATTGTTTTATTTTATTGGAATTAAGAGTTTTTTAAATTTTAAAATTAATCAAAAGTTAGTATCTAAGTTTAAATTTAGATAGTATAAAAGAACAAAATATGAATGAGAAAATGAAATTTTTTTATTTTTAAGTATTTAGTTATTGCTGGACTTAAAATTTTTAGATCATAAGTTAGAATTAATTTAATGTAGTAAAACAAAGATCAAAAAAGTAAAAGTCTCCATAAAAAACTTATATAAAATGCAGAAATTTAGAAGTTTAGTTCACTTTTTAAGTTTATGTTTATGGTAATTATTAAATATTTGATAAAAAATATAAATTTAATAAGTGATTTTTTTATTATAACAAATATATTTTAAATATATATTAGTGATAGTTAATTATTGTTATTTAATATATAACTAAATTAAGTTCAAACTTGAAAAGTTTTGCGACAAGATTAAATTATATGCTTTTTATGTGACAACTTTAATATGTTAATAAAACATTTTTATAAATAAAAATAAATAATGATTACAACAAGTATCTCTAAATTTTGTTAGATTGTTTATGACAATTTTTAACATGTTGTCACAAAAGCTAAATTTTTTGTGATAGTACAATAATATTGTCATATATCATTTATAATTAATAATGAATTGTATATTGTGACAGACAAATTTTTTTGTCACATATAACATATATTTTATGACAATAAATTTCGTGACCATAAAAAGATTGTCACTAATACATAAGTTTGTTGTAGTGACTCGAGACTTTTATGATGTGGAAGCTGTAAACTATGTTACATATATTCTTCTATAAAAAATTGTGTCCCGTATTAGACATGTTTTCGATATTGACATATTTTAAAAATTTATTTGACACGTTTTAGAAGTGTTTTAAAAAATAAAAAAAGTATTGATACAATTAAAAAAAAAAAGACACACATATCCTTTTTAAATATATATATCTTCTATCATTGGATAAAGTGGAATTAAAAAGGGTATTCTTCAATAAAGATATTTATGGGAACATCGAGAGTAAAAATATTAATTAAATAAAAAATTTCATAAACTAGAATTGCTATTATAAATGAAGTCTTGAAATATTAATATTACTTATGAGTATTATGATTTTATTGTTAATTATTTAAGTAAAATTGGATGGAAACTTATTTATTCATTATTGAAAAATTATATATAATCAAGGTGTTATTGTTTTATTAGAATTATTTTTAGTGTTAAAAAATATTACTAACTATGAAAAATATATTTTTGAATTGAATTGAATTTATAATTTTTATAAAATAAACTTTATAATTTTTCATATTTATAAATTAACCTTTCTATATTTTTAATATTTATAAATCGATTCAGTATCTATACCTTATTATTTTAAAAAAATTATTTTTTTATATTTATATCCTCATTTTACATGTCTTTATTTTTGTCCCCATGCTAACTAGGATATCTAAATTCTAGCTCTCTAGTTTGGTGTGCAATTGGCTTTAGGAAAGGGTTTGCAATGGGTAATGTGTGAAATGGATTCTTCTAGTGCTATCTGTCGATTACATTCTCGTGGCCAAGTCATTCACTTCATAATATCCTATGTGAAGATGTGCTCCATCTCTCCGAACAATTTCTCTTCGATTTCTTTCTCCTTTGTTTGTAGGCATTGTAATGATGTTGCCCGCTCATTAGCTCGATCGGCTCTAGGCTCTAACGAGGACTTTATGGCCAACTCTATTCCTTTTGAGGGCATATAAATAATGTTTAATTTTTTTTTTAATTTTGTAAAATTAAAAATTTAAATGCAAATAATAAAGCCTCTATAGGCTTTATAAAATGTTTACTAACAAAAAAATTAGTATTTATTTTAAAGTGTGGTTTTTTGAACTAGAAAAAAAAAATCAAATTGTTGTATGTGTGTCAGTTATTGGATTTTTCAACTAAAATTTATAAATTTGCGGATTTTTTATGTTCACATTTAAGTTTGATAAAATTTATAAATAATTAAATAAAAATATACTACTAATTTATATTTTTATATTGTGCAATTCATTACTAATAAAGTTAAATGCCATTCGCCAGGGCACTAGTGAGCCTTCACTTTCTTCCACGCGGCTCGAATTACTAATAATTTGGAAATGTAATTACTTATTAACATGGATTGGAAAATTTAAAGATTAAAAATTCACTAGAAACGTAATAAATTTTGAAATTTTTTCAAAATATTGTTCTAAATTTAAGAATTTTGAGCTGCATTTTTTTTTTTTTTTGAGACAATTTGACATGGAGATTAGATTATTTTGAAATTTTGATATGGTAAGCTTCAATATGGAGATCCATGAATTTAAATAATTTTAATACTAAAAATTTATATTTTTTATGTATAAAATAATAATTATTTTAAAAAAAATTACAAGACAAAAATAATTTACCTACAAATAAAAATAAAAATTAACTTATAAATAATACAAATATTAATTTTTGAAAAATATATAACTAGTGCAGACATTAATTTCGAAAAACTATCTCATTATATTAATTTTTAATTAAATTTGTGTTTAGGTAGATATTGTTAGTATACAAATTTCAATTAATTAATTACATTTAATTATATATTCAACATAATAATAATTAAATATTATTTGTCTCTGACCCTATTATAGTGATTTTTTGAACGTATAAGATAAACCAATTAAATTATGTCGCTGACTTCAACCAAACGATTTTGAGTAAATTAAGGGATCTGAGCTTATGGGTTCTCAAACTAGTTGTTGCAGTAACTAAATACAATATTGATATGCTTTATAAATTGATTGAAAAAAAAAAAGAAAGAAATGAAGTTGAATGTCAGAAAACTTGAAAAGGGAATTGGGAGATTAAAAACTCCATTGAAAAAAAAGAAAAGAAAAAGAAACTGGTTTGTACTCAGAATTTGATTGAATCAGAATAAAATTATAAACAAAAACTCTGAAATAGGAAATGAAAAGAAACACTTAAATGCTGAAGATTGTTGCTTATTCAAGTATTAATGTCTTTGAATTTGCTGAGGGATTCTCTTCACTTCTTTCCTCTTCCTTCCTAACTGCTCCCTTTACCTGGTAGTAAATCACGTTTTCAATAGAAATTCATTTCACTTCAATTTCCTTTTTTGTCATTGATAACTGATTTTTGGAACTTTTGAGTTCGACGTCCTGCAAAATACGGACAGAAAGCAAGGTGAGAGATGAGAAGTAAGAAAAATAAATATTTCGATGCCTAAATTAGAGAATAGAAATAAGAAAAATGTAAGATAGCTTGAGAGATGTAGAGCTATATATATAGTAATATTCAAACCTGGATAGAAAAGTATTTTTTTTTGTGCTTAGAATTTCACTTTGAGGTAATTTCCATTTCAGACGAATCTGTCTTCTTTTTTATCTAAATATCCCTATTTATGAGGTAAAAAACCTCTAATTAAGCAAAAATATTCTATATGGTATCAGTCATAATTAACTATTAATTAATTAATCACTTGAGCAAATTTTAGTGGGCTCTGCAATTCCAGATTTTTCCTACTTTTCGTAATATACTCCTTGTGCCTTCTATTAAAAGGAAAATTACACACCCTCACTCGTAAAGGACTGGTAACTAAATCCACCTTCGACAATTGTTCCTCACTGGAGAATTCATCTAATACAATCAGTTGCCTGTCAAAATGCCATGGACCATCTTTTAAATCTCTGAACTCTTTTTAGCAGCCAAACCAAATTCACAAGCAAACATGCTGCTACCAACTTACTACAACTTGATTGAAAAAAAAAAAAAGTCTCAGAAGAGATTATTTAGTTTTGTTTTCATGTATGACCCCACTTTAAATAAGACTAGTTAAAAAAAAAATTATTGAGACGGCTTTTAAATTGTAGCAACCGCCAAATAATGAACCTAAGTCGATTATTAATTTTCTATGGATATAATATTTTAATTAATCATTGAATTGTTTTTTTAATAAAATAACATTGATGGGAGATGGGATCACTTTCACACTGCTTGGTTGACTAGCATTAAACAACATTAATTTCTTTTCAAAAAAAAAAACAACATTAATTTTGCTAGATGGGAAACCCATAACGCCATAACGTCAATAATATATCCAAATTGTATATACATGCAAGGATTATCTCAAAATATAAGGAGGTGTTTACTTATAAATAATTATTTTTTATTTTTAAATAAAATAAAAAAAATTATTTTTATAAAAAAAATTGTAAAACATATTTACTTTTTAAAAATTGAAAATTATTTTTTATTTTTTAAAAATAAAAATATGTTTACTTATTTTTATCTATAATTTATTTTTCAAAATGGATAAATAACAATATGTATTAAAGTAGATAAATAATTTAGAACTTGAAAAGTATAATTTATTTTGTCTTTTAATACTAAAATATATAATAAATAATGAATAAAAAAAATAAAAAATAGACCCTAATGAACACAATGTGTGTTCACTTTATATTTTTAACAAAAAAAATTTTTAAAAACAATAAAAACTTATTTTACACTTTTTTCTTAAAATTGTAAAAATTATGCAAACAGTTTTTAAGTGAGAATTTTATAAAAACATCCAAAATAAACACAAAATTATTATGAATGTGAATGAACAATATATTGCTTGTGAATGAACAATATATTGCTTGTGAGAGAATAGTACTCAAATAGTGAAAATAAAATCTCTATATAAAGGGATTGAAATTCATTAATGAGAAGATTAAGAAGAAGAAAAGATAGATTACTCTCCAAATTCTTTCAATATTATAGTTCTCTAAATTCTCTCCAAACTCTTTCTAAATTCTCTCAAAATCATTCTACTATAAAATATTTTTCTTCTAGTTAAATACTACTAAATTCAAGTTTAGTTCTATAACAAAATAAGTAATTCAATCTTTATTTCACAACACGTTATCAGCACGAGGAGCTCTCGATCAAAATAATAAGGTACATATTTCTTAATATTTAATATTTATGAATATATTAGTTGATTATATATTATCATGGATGGCTATGCCTCCTACTAATTTATATATTTATATTTATTTCTTCAATCTAACTTTATATTAATTGTTATTTTTATTTTGTTTTACTAACTACACCATTGATGCAAATATTGCTAGAAATGGTTCTAACCTTATGGATGGCTATGCCTCCTACCAATTTATATTTATGCACATTTATTTTTATTATTTATGTTAATGGAAGGCTATACCCCATTTTATATTAATGGACGGTTTTGCCCCATATTTATACATATCGTTATGTTAATTCACTTGCTATAAATAATCATATCAACATTATTTATTGATTTTACTTTATACAATTTATTTCTCAATATATTATATTAAAAAAAAAAAAAAAATTTCTAACGGCTATATTTTTATTACCAACGGTAATATAACGGTAATAAACGACTATATTTTTCATTATAAATAGATGAGCTATAAATGTTATTCATTCACACAAATTCATACATTTTCTCTTTCTCTCTTTACTCTAAATTGTAAACATGATTTGGTATATTTATATTTGTGTTTTGATCATGACTATTATAATTGTTTTAGGAATAATTAATATGGAAGATGATTTTCTATTTGATATAATTTCAAGTATTATTGTATCATTTTTTGTACCACTATTATTTCTTGCAATATTCATTCATGATATAATTAATTAGTAAATTCTGATCATGTTTGATTTTTTTAGTAGTCATCAAATTTATGAATTCTAATTGAGTTATATTTTTTTTATTAGTTATCATAATGACAAATCTAGCAAAGCTTGAGTTCGTTGCTCTTGACATCACGGGAAAAAATTATATGTCTTGGATTCTAGATGTAGAAATGCATCTTCAATCAATGGGGTTAATTGATACCATAAAAGAAAATAATAACACCTCATTGCAAGATAAGGCCAAGTCTATAATTTTTCTCCGTCGTCATCTTGATGAAGGATTAAAATGTGAATATTTGACTGTCAAAGATCCAAGTGTTCTTTGGAAGGATCTAAAAGACAGATATGATCATCAAAGAGATGTAATACTACCAGTAGTCACTGATGAATGGAGAGCTTTACGCTTTCAAGATTTCAAAAAAGTGAGTGACTATAATTCTGCAATGTTCAGAATAGTATCACAATTAAAATTCTGTGGACAAACAGTCACAGATGAGGATATGCTGGAGAAAACTTACTCCACATTTCATGCATCAAATGTTACACTGCAACAACAATACAGGATGCAGAGATTTAAAAAATATTCTGAACTAATTTCATGCCTACTGGTAGCTGAGAAAAATAATGAACTCTTGATGAAAAATCATCAGTCCCGTCCCACTGGCTCAATAGCATTTCCAGAAGCAAATGCTACAAATTATTCCAGATATAAAAATTATAATAGCCGTGGACGTGGGAGAGGTAGAGGTCGTGGACGTGGAAGAGGTCAATTCTTTGGCCATGGTCATGGAAATAAATATAGTAATACTCCACAACAAACTCAGACTCAACCTCAAAAGAAGTTAAAATCAGTCATCAGTGGTGTTCAAGAAAGGCCTCAATATAAGTCTGAAACTGTGTGTTTCAGATGTGGTAGTAAAGGACACTGGTCACGAATTTGTCGAACACCACCACATCTTTGCCAACTTTATAAGGCATCATTGAAAGGCAAAGAAAAGGAAATAAACTTCAATGAGCATCATACTCATGTTAATGATACAACTCATTTAGATGTTTCTGATTTTACTGATGATTTTACTGATAATGGAAATTGAGACATCTATAATTTTAAGTATATTGTTATTACTTATTTGATTCTGAAGAATATGTTATTGTTATGTATGTTATTTTTAAATTAAATAAAATGTCCTACTTTATAATTATTTTATGTTTTTACCTTAATTGATTAATTTTGTGTTTATCTATTTTGAAGTTTAATATGGATTGTACTCAACATAAAGACAATATTGGAGATCTCTGCATACCAGATAGTGGTACTACACATACTATCTTGAAAAATAGAGATTATTTCTCTGAAATAAAGCCCACAAAGGCAGTTGTAAAAACAATATCAGGTCCTGTAGATCTGATTGAAGGAATTGGCAAAGCTAAATTTATGTTACCAAATGGAACAAAGTTTATAATTGATGAAGCTTTGTTTTCACCAAAATCAACAAGAAATTTGTTGAGTTTTGATGACATATATCGAAATGGGTGTGATACCCAATCTATTACTATAAATGGTAACAAATATTTAAATATAGTTTCCTATGAATCAGGAAAAATGCAAGTATTGGAAAGACTGCCAAAACTCCCTACTGGATTGCATTACATGCATATACATGTAATTGAATCAAATATGGCAGTAAAAGAAAAATCTTATGATCCTTCAATAATAAATTTATGGCATGACAGATTAGGTCATCCTGGATCAGTAATGATGCGAAGGATAATTGAGAATTCACATGGGCATCCCTTGAAGGGGCAAAGAATTCCTCAATCAAATGAAATGCCATGTACAACTTGTTCTCTTGGAAAATTAATCTTGAGACCTTCACCATCTAAAATTCAAAATGAATCACCTATGTTTCTTGAAAGAATTCAAGGTGATATATGTGGGCCAATTCACCCACCATGTGGACCATTCAGATATTTTATGGTATTAATTGATGCATCTAGTAGATGGTCACATGTTTGTCTATTGTCAACTCGTAATGTTGCATTTGCAAGGTTGCTTGCTGAAATTATTAAATTACGAGCACAATTCCCTGATTATACAATCAAGAGGGTAAGACTTGATAATGCTGGTGAATTTACATCTCAAGCATTCAATGATTATTGTATGTCTACTGGGATCATTGTTGAGCATCCCGTTGCCCATGTACATACTCAAAATGGTTTAGCTGAATCATTGATTAAACGACTTCAGTTTATTGCTAGACCATTAATAATGAGAACAAAGCTTCCCATTTCAGTTTGGGGACATGCAATCCTACATGCTGCTTCATTAATTCGCATCAGACCTAGTGCATATCATAAATACTCCCCACTACAATTGGCATTTGGTCAAGAGCCAAATATTTCCCATCTCAAAATTTTTGGTTGTGCAGTATATATACCCATTGCGCCACCTCAGCGCACAAAAATGGGTCCTCAACGAAGATTGGGAATTTATGTTGGGTTTGAAACACCCTCGATTATTAGATATCTTGAACCTCTAACTGGTGATGTTTTTACAGCACGTTTTGCTGATTGCCAATTTAATGAGGTTGTTTTCCCAACATTAGGAAAAGGGGAGAAAGAAGTGAAAAGGGATATTTCATGGAATGAACCATCATTATTGCATCTGGATCCTCACACAAAACAATGTGAATTAGAAGTGCAAAAGATTGTGCACTTACAAGCAATTGCAAATCAATTGCCAGATGCATTTACTGATACAAAAAGAGTGACTAAATCATATATACCAGCAGCCAATGCTCCTGCTCGTATTGAAATTCCAGAAATAAAATCTGAGAATAAAGACACTCATGAGTCTAAAACACGCCAGAAGCGTGGAAGACCAATTGGTTCTAAGGATAAAAATCCTCGAAAGAGAAAGGGAGTAGATAATCATATTGATAGCGAGGAAAATATCCCTGAAGAAATAGAAAATAAAGAAAGTCATGAAACATTGTCATATACTGTTGTATGTGAAATCATAAATGACAAAGATGATCCTGAACCAAAATCAGTCATGGAATGTCAAAATAGGCATGATTGGATAAAATGGAAAGATGCTATGCAGGCTGAATTGGACTCACTAAACAAACGAAATGTTTTTGGGCCAATTATTCCTATGCCTAAAAATGTGAAACCTGTAGGATACAAGTGGGTCTTTGTACGAAAGAGAAATGAGAAAAATGAAATAATAAGGTACAAAGCTAGACTTGTAGCTCAAGGTTTTTCACAAAGGCCAGGAATTGATTATGATGAAACGTATTCTCCTGTTATGGATGCAATTACGTTCAGGTATCTGATTAGCCTAGTAGTTTCTAAGAAATTAGAAATGCGTCTTATGGATGTTGTGACTGCTTATTTGTATGGATCACTTGATAGTGACATTTATATGAAAATCCCTGAAGGATTTAAAATGCCTGAAGCATTAAGTACAAAACCCAAAGAAATGTATTCGATCAAGCTCCAGAGATCTTTATATGGGTTAAAACAGTCTGGGCGCATGTGGTATAATCGTTTAAGCGATTATTTGATTAATAAAGGATATGTGAGTAATATTATTTGCCCATGCATTTTTATTAAGAAAACAATATCCGGATTTGTGATTATAGCTGTATATGTTGATGATTTGAATATAATTGGAACAGAAAATGAGATCCATGAAGCAACAGTATACTTAAAGGAAGAATTTGAAATGAAAGATCTTGGAAAAACCAAGTATTGCCTTGGTTTACAAATTGAGCAAATGCACAATGGGATATTTGTGCATCAATCAAATTACACAGAAAAGATCTTGAAACGCTTTAATATGGATAAAGCAAATCCTTTAAGTACTCCAATGGTCGTTAGATCACTCAATATTGAAACTGATCCATTTCGACCCTGTGAAGAAAATGAAGAAATTCTTGGTCCTGAATTTCCATATCTCAGTGCCATTGGAGCTCTAATGTATCTTGCTAATTTTACTAGACCTGACATTTCTTTTGCAGTTAATTTATTAGCGAGGTTCAGTTCAGCTCCAACAAAAAGGCATTGGAAAGGGGTCAAACATATACTTCGATACCTTCGAGGAAATGTTGATTTGGGTTTATTTTATTCTAACAATTCAAAACAAGAATTGATTGGTTATGCAGATGCAGGACATTTATCTGATCCTCATAAAGCGAAATCTCAAACAGGCTATGTGTTCACAAATAATGGAACTGCAATTTCTTGGCGTTCCCAGAAACAAACGCTTGTCACTACTTCCTCAAATCATTCTGAAATTATTGCACTACATGAAGCAAGTAGAGAGTGTGTGTGGCTTAGATCAATGACACATCATATTGAAGAATCTTGTGGTTTTCCAGTCAACAAAAGTCCAACAATTTTATATGAAGATAATGCAGCATGCATTGCACAGTTAAGGGAAGGATATATCAAAAGTGATAGAACCAAACATATACCTCCAAGATTCTTTTCATACACTCAAGAGCTAATAAAAGACAATTATATAGATATCAAGTATATTCAGTCTAGCCAGAATTCAGCTGATCTTTTCACAAAGGCACTTCCAACTGCAATCTTTAAAAAGCACGTTCACGATATTGGAATGCGACATCTACATACTATGTGAAGGAAGATTATACATATCAACTTGAGGGGGAGAATATCATGCACTGTACTCTTTTTCCTTAAGCTAAAGTTTTTCCCACTGGGTTTTATTTAGCAAGGTTTTAACGAGGCAGTTGCAAAATATTGTTATTCAAGGGGGAGTATTATGAATGTGAATGAACAATATATTGCTTGTGAATGAACAATATATTGCTTGTGAGAGAATAGTACTCAAATAGTGAAAATAAAATCTCTATATAAAGGGATTGAAATTCATTAATGAGAAGATTAAGAAGAAGAAAAGATAGATTACTCTCCAAATTCTTTCAATATTATAGTTCTCTAAATTCTCTCCAAACTCTTTCTAAATTCTCTCAAAATCATTCTACTATAAAATATTTTTCTTCTAGTTAAATACTACTAAATTCAAGTTTAGTTCTATAACAAAATAAGTAATTCAATCTTTATTTCACAACAAAAATTTTATTTTCTATTTTTACCCTAAATCCTTTTGAAAATTTTTTAGAAAATTGATGTAATTTTCTATAAATAAACAGACCCTAATATTTTATCACACTTCTGTCTTTGTCAACTTCTTTTCTCGATATTATTGTTAAAGACAAATTATACATTATATTCAATGTATGTATAATAATGAATGAACTTTAGTTATCACCTTCCCACTAAGGGATGAGTTAACAAGATGCACACTTACTTAAGGGGAAGGGATTCAAATCTCCTCTCCCCTCCCCTTTCAGTGTAAAAAAAAAAACTTTTATCAATTATATCTCCTGTAAAGTTCACTACATTTAAAGGTACCTAAGTAATTTTAAGGTATAACCTCTTATATTTGTCATTTTTTGTCAATTTAACACTTTAATTTATAGTTTTATCATTTTAACACTTGAACTCCCCTAAAATATAATTTAAAAACTTTTGTCAACACATGTGATATGAAATAATAAATTAACATATACCACAACATAAGAGTTTAACTGACAAAAAATTACAAGTTTAGGTGTCAAACTGATAAAAAGTAACAAGTATAAGGAATAGTAGATGCATTATGTCATCAGAATAGTGCAGATTAGCACATTTTAGATAAATTTAAGTGTTGAAATGACAAACTATAAATTGAGATGTTAAACTAATAAATTACGTCAAATACAAGGGGCTACAAATGTATTATGCCTAATTTTAATTATAAGTATGCTCTAACCAAATGGCAAAGTGCTCTGTCTTTGTGTAATATACAGTATCATCATCTTTTAGGGGGTGACTACTGCTGGTTTTTTAACCAGCAATCATCCCCTACTTTCTTTCATTTTCTATCTTCTAGTTTTATATCTAATAATAATAGTGATAGATATAAATTATGTTGTTCTTTTGATGTGGTTTGATAAATTTTTTGTTCAGATGGCTATGCAAATCTATTATGTTTAGAGGATGAAAGATGATCTAGTTCACTTAGATTTTGATCTTCTAGGTTTGGGAGATGGAAGATGATCTTAAATCTTTCACTGATCTGCACCATAGACAGAGGTTGTATTCTTCAAAGATGGTTAAAATCTAGTGCTTTTTGATAATGAAGATTCCAAGCTTGAAGCTGTTATTCCTCTATCTGGACATAATTATCAATGATCAATACAAGAAATTTTCAACTCAAGCTAGTCTAAATTTATAGAGTGTTTCAAGTTGTTATTGCCATCGACTACTCTAGATGGGTTAGATTGTGTTTTCCTCAATAAATTAGTGTTTCCCTAAAGTTGAGAATATTGTTGGGCTTGCTCTTTATACTGGGTCTTTCCAAATTACATTGATTTTTCTCTTTCAAAGTGTAAAAGCTTTCTAAATTGTACTTTTAGTTAATCTATGATATTCTATTGTTGTTGTTCGAAAACAAAATATAAAGATTTAAAGGAATAATGTTTTATAATTTATTTTTTAATGTTATTTAATTTAGTATTATATTATTAGTTAATGTAATGGGATAGTACACTTTTAAGAATAACTTTTGACAATATTATAATAAATCAATATAAAAATACTAAATCAAAATTTTTTTTATTTCATTATTTTTATGAGAAATGATATTATTATGTTAATTTGTTAATTAGAATATAACTAAAAAATAAAACTTAATCTTATTAAATCACTCAAGGTGGACAATGGTACGGTATTTTCCCATTAGAAGAGACACAAATTACTCTTAGAGAAGAAGAAATGGAGATAAAATAAGTTTGTAAAAATATATAACTCCGAAAAAAAACTGAATCCCTTTAAATCACTCAAGTTGGACAATGGTATTTTCCATCAGAAGAGACACAAATTACTCCTATAAATGATGTTATTTATTATTATTATTATTATTAATGCCAATGAAAAATGAAGACTAGGCACGAACACACAAGATGAATAGCCCTCCTTATAATTTCAAAATTATAATTTTTTTTATTACTATCAATAAAGTATAATTATAAAATCTAAATTTAAAATTTTTATAATTTTTACAAATAAAAATATCAATTAATATACCATGTTTCCCACAATTAATGCTAAGCAGTACAGACATTAATGAATTAGATTGGATCTCTAAGGAAAGGAATGGTCCCTCCTGAGGATGTACATCTGAGTGACTTCCCCTTTTCATTTAGAACGATGTGATGGATGTATGTCCCAAATGATTCAGTGGTAATAATTTTTTTTTTTTCATTTAGGTGACTGACTTTTTATTTTGATATAAAGAAAGCTAAAAGCTACATAGCTAGATTAAAATTTTGTGTTCAGTTGGTAATTTATTTATTTTATCTAAATCACTAATAAATATTTAGTAAATTCTAACTAATTCAATTTAATAGAAATAGAATTATAAATGATATCTCAATTAAGTAATTGAACCCAAAATTAAGAAGTTCAGTATTTCAAGACCCTTAAAAGAGTTTAAAACCCAATAAAGAAAACAAATCAATTGAGAAAGAACAAATCAATTGAGTAAAGAATTGCTACTTCAACCAGGTTTAAACTACACATCTCTATATATACTCCTTATGCTCTTTTAATTCATTCTATTCTATTCTATTCAATCTATTCTTTTATTCTCAAACATAGTAATCTGACCTAAACATCAGAGTGTTTGTGGGAGAAATCTCATAAGTCACTTTAATTATTTGACCTCGCAGGATTCAAGTATCAAGATCTAGTTATCAATGGCACCGTCTGTGAGGATCATGCGTTTCTAATAAAGTTTCCAAAGTTTTTGAATAACCATAATGAGTACTGGCATGATTTTGTCTTCTCCCTCTGGAAATCTTTCAATAAACACCATCTCACCTTCTGAAGCTTTATAAACAAAAATCATTCAAACAACCAAACCAACAACTAATTAGGAACCCATCACTAAATCAACCAACCTTCTCTTTTGGCCAACTTTTATTGGATTTACTCCACCCTTGCCTTATTATGCTCCCCTTGAGCAATTGAATAAACTCATCTTGTCTGTCTCATTCCCTAATATGTCCAAGTTCCTTACACCCATAAACCCAAATTTAAATAACCATCCTGCCAATCCAACCATTCCAAATAAATAAATCTTGATATAAAATATTAAGGATCATATGGGTCTTCTCTAACAATAATTGCTCACTCTAATCCAAGAGACACCTAGTCTGAATAATGCCCTGATAGCCCTGAGAATCCAAACCATAAACTAGGAACGATAGCTTGAAGAGTATGTTAATAGAGAGGGAAAGTCTTATAACAAAGTTCTAATAATAGATAAATTTGACCTCAATTGTCAGATTAGAAAGGCTATCTAAAAGGCCAAAGACGAACCAAATGAAGTATAAGAGTTTTTTTTTTAAGAGGGAAGCACACTTTTTATCTAAAAGATCATGCAAATCGAAATCCCTTCAAAATTTAAACTCCCTCAGCTTGATCAGTATGATGAACTAAGGACTCTATAGCCCATATTTTTATTTTCAAGACCAAAATGATGCTCCATAACATAACCAATGTCATAATGTACAGAGTATTCCATACTACCCTTACAAAAAGTGGCTAAAATCGGTTCCATATACTGCCAAAAAACTTAATCTTATCCTTTGAAGAGTTGGATGAGCAATTTTGAACTTGATTCATTACGAACATACCTGATGTTAGGAGCATTAATGACTTACCATTATGCAAACTTACGAGAGTGAATCTTTAAAAAGCTACCCAAACATGTTCAATAAAATAACTATGCAAATTGAGTGTCTGAATGACGAAGTAGCATTGGATGCTTTAAAGAATGTAACTCGCATGGAAAAATTGAAAGATAAAATAATATATAAAAAGTCAAACACCTTCTTAGGGGCCATGACCATAGTTGTGAAGTTAACAAATCTTGATAAGGATATAAAATTGAGGAAAGAGGAAGAAAAGTCATCAAGAAAAAGAAAAGTAAGAAAAGACTCCAAAGGAATAAAATACCCAAACTTGGGATTCAAAAGAGAGACATAAAAGTTCACACTTTTGAATGCCCTAAGGATAAAGATTTTTATATGGATCTAACAACATAGAATTAAAATTTCTCTAATAAGAAAACTTAATCTAGAAGGACTGTGGGATAAAAATCAGTATTACAGATACCATAAGGACCATGGACATGTGATAGATAAGTGTCAGGACTTGGAGCAAGAGAAGATTTGTAAAAGAAGAAAAGGGAAATGTAGGCAATATTGTTACCCTAGCAAAAGCTTAATCATCCTTGTAGTTAAAAGGTCACTAAAACTACCACAAACATTTTAATTTCCTTAAAAACTTAACATGCATATTAAAGATTTTCAATCTTTCAAAACCATGAGTCATTAAATGACACTAGAATTTATGCTCAATTAAATCGACAGGTACATTTCTTCCTCTTATTAATCAATTATGAACTGACAATGACTTAGTGCATGTACCAATCATATACCCTAAAGGTTGAAATCGTGTTTGCACTCATTCATGCTTGAAACAATAAGGCACTAAATTGTGATAATAACCATAACCACTAGCAATATGCATGCCCCTCAACATTCATTCATACTCAAATCAATCCTTCTTGGAAAGAATTATGCTCAGTCACGAGACCTTAGCTCTCGCCAACATTCAAAAGGCCAGTGCTTAGACTAGAGGCTCAGTCTTCATTAGCACTTGTCCATGCTAAAAAATTTTCCAGCACTTCACACGTGCTTGACCTTAAGTTTACCAACACTCTATTCGAGCTCAGTCTAAATATCACCAGTACTCTATGTGTACTCATTTTAAAAATTGATAATACTATATGTGCTCGGCATGCCAGCACTTTATGTATGTTCGACTAAAAATAAATACTAGCACTTTACGTGTGCTCAATCTAAATACTTATTAGCATTATGGATACCTGGCTCGATGCAAAAGGCTTACGCTAGAAAGAACTCACCAGTATAAGGCATGTGCTCAATTTAAATTATTTGCTGGCCCAATGGATATCCAATTTGATGCAATAAGATAAAGTAGTGATCAACCATTTCGGATCATGTGGACATAAATATTTGATATAGCACTTGGGGGGCTCTTGATACCCCAAATCAGTAATCAGACCCACAACTGAGAAGCACAATATTTCAACGCCTAAAATGGAGCTTAGAATCTAATAAAGAAAGCAAGTCAATTGAAGAAGAATAATAACTCTCTTATTTGAGTAAGGAATTTTTATTGAAATTAAGTTTGAGCTACACATCCTTATATAGCCCCTTATACTCTTTTAATTCATTCTATTCTATTCCATTCACTTTATTCTTTTATTATCAAATACAGTAATCTGATAAAAACATCAAAATCTTTATAGGAGAAATCCCATTAGTAACCCTAGTTGTTTGACCTCGTAGGATTCAAGGATTAAGATCTAGTTATCGATAAGAATGGTAAAAGTTTATCAACAATTAATTTAACATGATTATATGAACCATGACACAAACTCATGCTATTTTTTTAAATGAGAACAATTTATACTAACTTATCCCAACAATTATTTATTTTTGAACAAACATGAATATTTGTTCAATTAACTCATCCCAAAAATTATTAGTACATTAAAATACAAATAATATATATATTTTAAATTTGTTGTATGGACAGTGTGATAGTAAATAACTAATATGTATTATTGAACTAAAGACATGAATAGGCATAAATCTATTTTAATTTAAAATGTTTAATTAATAAAATAGAGATAATTATATAAAAATAGAATCACAGTTATTTTAATTATAGAAATGCATGGTGTAATATTTTATTAGCAAGTAGTACTATCGGTTATGTGGAAGTCAAGTTCCAATCATATAATGATTATGTTAAAAGTTTAGATCTTTAAAATATAAAAAAGAAACCAATAGTTCATTGCTCTATTAAATCCTACTTTAAGTTCTAAATCCTAAAAGATTTTAGGACGGAGCTAATAGTTGAATAAGATTCAAAATAATCAAAATAATGGAAATGGAATCTTAATGAATATTTTTTTTATTTTAATGTTTGATGGGTTAAAATTTATATTAAAATGTGAATGAGATTCCTTTTTTTTAAAAAAAAATGATGCATTAAAAAAGCTAAGAAAGAGGGGAATCCTTTAATACATTAAGGGAAATATTAGTAGGCACCTCCTTTAACAAAATACAGCCATCATACAGGTGCAAAGCCCACTTAGTAAGATTATGAGCAACTATATTAACACATCTAGGGCAAATGAAAACAAAATGAACTAAAAATAAGAAGCTAGTTGAATAATATTTGTAAAAATAAGACTGGAAACATGATGATAAAGATCAAAGCCAAAAATTCTTAACACAAATATAGAATAGTTAGACTTGACTTTATGACGCCAAAAATCAACTAGCGTTTATCGTTGCTTAAAGACTAAATAAGATGGCCTAAGCTTTCAAAAGATAAATACTATCAAATAAAACCTAAGAACATTATCTTAAGGCCATAACCAGACCTGAATGATTACAAATAATAAAACCAAAACTAGAAAGTTAAAGATCTATAGAAGTAATGACCTCAACATTCAACTTATAATTCTACACAGGCTTCCAAACTCAACTTCGAGACACCTATAGGATAGGAGCATGATCTAAAGAGACCTTTAAAGTCTGATGAAATTCTTACAACTGAGAAATAACTCTCTGAACAACAACTATAATAGGAATATGATGACCACCATGAATTAATTGCTTATGAATAGACCAGACATTTCAAAAAGATTAAACTAACTATTCAAAATGCTGCTTTTGAGAGCTTTGAAACTAAGAAGAAAACCTTTCTTGCATTATTTGATGTGGAAATAAATCCTATCACAAAGCTAATGGAGAAACAAACTAGAAACCACGAACCCAGGAACAATGTTTAAATATATGTAAAGCCAATTCTCTTTTAAACTGTAGAAAATAAAAAAATCAGGAATTGAGACACTTATTTAGGTCAAAGACTTTGCACAAGGGAGGATATCATGAAGAAGGTGCCACATAAAAACCCAAACTTTAGGTGGAATTATCAGATGCTAAAGGATTTTCCACATCTCTTAAGGATCTGCTATAAATTTTTTAAGGAAAGTAGTAAACAAAACACTCTTTTAGCTAGCTAATAGCTCAACTTAATCGAATAATCTCCATTCTTTGAGTACATAAAAAATATGGAAGTCAATAACTAATAGGGTGCTAAAGAATGCTTTTAGCTTTGAAAGGCAAAAGATATATATTGTGTATGGCTTATATGTAGCAGCAGTTTAATTGTGAGGTTATGGTTAGATGGGTTGGGGGTGCGAGGGCAATGCCTAATAGTATAGTTTATGGGTGATTTTATAATATGTATTATATTTATTCTGTTATATATAAAGTATGTATTTGTAACCTTATGAGGTGTTCTGAATAATAAGAAAACTCAACTCGCTCTTGAGGACATAGGCACATTGTCGAACCTTGTTAAATATTTATGTCTATTTTCTCTTTTCTATTTTCTTTCTTTACTCTTGTTATTTTCTATATTATTTTACAACAACTAGTATCAAAGCAATTACAATGGTTCTAAATTATATAGTAAAATTTAAAGTAGGGAAATTTGATGGAACTAGTAACTTTAGATTATGGCAGACATGAGTAAAAGATTTGTTGGCGCAGTAAGGGATTTTAAAGGTGCTGTGAGCCAAAAAACCATAAGGCATGAATTATCTTGATTGGGAGCAATTACAATAACGAGTAATAGGTACCATATGGATATGCTTGGCAAATGAGATTATGTACCAAGTTATGGATATTAAATTTCCAGGAGAGGTATGGTAGAAACTAGAGAATCGATATATATCTAAATCGCTTACGAACAAGTTGTATCTTAAGCAACGACTATATGGGTTGAAGATGCAGGAGGGTTCGAATTTGGCATAATATATCAATGTCTTCAATCAGATAATCATAGATTTGGTTAAGGTTGATGTGAAGATTGAGGATGAGGATAAAGCAATTATACTGCTGTGTTCTTTACCGCCATCCTACAAACATTTGCTGACTACTCTTACATATGGAAAATAGTCCATTAGCCTAGAGGAGATTATTATAGCATTATTGACTTTTAACCAATGAAAATAGAATGCAAGTGAAGAATCTCATAGTGAAGGATTGTATATAAAGGGTAATCTGGATTGTGGCAAGAGATAAGGTAGAGAAGGTTCTGCAATGAGGAAGAATGATAACAAGAAGTAAAAAAGCAATTCAGTGCTTCAAGTGCAAAGAGTATGGGCATATGAGGAAAGACTGTCCAAGACAAAGAGGGCAATATGATGACAAGAAGAATGATGACTCATTAAAGAAAGTCTGCAAATATGGTTTAGGATGATGATTCAAATTTCGAAGATGAGGATATGCTGTTAGTTGCAAAAAATCAGTTTGCAAATTATTAGATTCTTGATTTAGTAGCATCTTATCAAATGAATCCTAACAAAGAGTGGTTTACATCATTCAAGTCAGGTTCCTTTAGTGTTGTCCATTTAGGTGATGATAAACCTTGTGCTATTGTTGGTATAAGAATAATTAAAGTTCAGATGCATGATGGTATTGTTAGGACTTTATTTGATGTTAAGAATATACTAGACTTGATAAAGAATTTGATTTCCCTAGGTTCGTTATATGCTAATGATTTTTAATATAAATCTTATAATGATAAGGAAATCATTAAAGTAACTAAGGGTATATTAACTGTGATAAAAGGAAACGAACCATGGAGAATATTTATAAATTGTTAGGGAATATTGTTGTAGGTGGAGTTGCATCAGTAGTGTAAGATAATGATAGTATAAAACTGTGGTACATGCGTCTAAGTCACCTTAGTGAGTGTGGGATGACTGAATTGCTTAAACAATGTCTGTTAAAGGGTGTTAAAAGCTGTAAATTAGAATTCTGTGAATATTGTGTGCTTGGAAAATAGTCTAGAATCAAATTTATGATTGGTTAGCATACAATAAGGAGAATTCTTGATTATGTGCATTTTGATGTATAGGGGCATTGGGTGGGTCTCAATACTTTATCACTTTTACTAATGATTTTTATAGAAAAGTCTAGTTGTATTGTTTGAAATAAAAATCTGAGGTCTTTGCTAAGTTCAAGCAGTGGAAAGCAGAGGTGGAGAACCAAATAGGGAGAAAAATCAAATATTTAAGGTCAGACAATAGACAAAATACAAAAATTCATAATTTTAGAAATTTTGTGAGAAGCATGGTATTCAAAGGCACTTTTTAGTTTACAAGACACCACTATAAAATGGTATGGCATATAGGATGAGCAAATCCATTATTGACAGGGTAAGGTGTTTAAGATTAAATACAAGGCTTCCTAAGAGTTTTTAGGTAGAAGTTATGAGTATAGTATGCTACCTCATAAATAGATTACCACGGGCATCATTAGGTAGGAAGGTTGCAGAAGAGGTATGGATAGGTAAACCAGTTGATCTTGGTAATTTAAAGATTTTTTGTTGTCATGCTTATGTGCATATATTCAATGATGAGAGGTTTAAACTTGATCCAAAGTCCAAGAAGTGCATAAATGAAAGGTGTAAAAAGGTGGGATCTAGTTTTAAAGAAGATGGTAATTAGAAGAGATGCAACATTTGATAAGCAGTCTATGTTACAACAAAAAAATCAAAGTGATGTGCCAACAGGTGATGGAAGTAGTTCTAGTTCAAAGGTAGTATAAGTGAACTTATAACCACAAGTCCTAGATAATGAAAGGGTTAAACATTCTAGTTCAAGACCTTCAAGCTCCATTTCAGGTGAAGAATAATACTATAGTCTAGTCAGAGATAGAAAGAGACGCACCATAAAGCCTCCTAGCATATTTAGGTAGGAAGAATTAACTTCTTTTGCTCTCTTTGTTAGCAATGGAGATCTATTAACTTTTCAGGAAGCTATGCTTAGTAAGGAGAAAGATAGATGGATGGATGCTATGGTGGAGGAGATAGAATATTTGTATAAAAATCAAACATGGGAGCTTGCTCATTTACTTGAGAGAAAGAAGGCTATAGGGTGCATATGGGTGTACAAAAAGAAGCTAGCAGTATCAGAAAAAGAAGGGGCAAAGTTCAAGGCTCGACTAAGGGCAAAAGGGTACTTGTAGCAAAAGGGGATTGACTATAATAAGATCTTCTCTCCTGTGGTTAAACACACTTCCATTAAGGTAGTGTTATCTTTGGTAGCCGGTTGGGATATACACTTGGAGCAGATGGATATAAAAATAATATTTCTTCACGATGACCTAGAGAAGCATATTTATATGGAGCAGCCCAAAGGGTTCACCCAACTTAGGCAAGAACATTTGGTGTGAAAATTACAAAGGTCCTTATATGGGTTGAAGTAATCTCCAAGGCAGTGGTACAAGAGATTTGATTCCTATATGATTCAAATTGGCTATAGGCACTGTAAGCATGATTGTTATGTTTATGTTAAAAGCCTTAATGGTAGTTCTTTTATTTTTCTATTATTGTATATTGATGATATGCTTGTCGCTATTAAGAGTTGGTGTGATGTTATTGAGTTAAAAGCATTGTTAGGGAAAGAGTTTGACATAAAGGATTTAGGTGCTACAAAAAAAATCCTTAGAATGGAGATTCATAGGGATATGTGCTCTAGAAAACTATGGTTATCTTAGCAAAACTATACTAAAAAGGTGTTGGACAGATTCGGGATGAGTAGTGCTAAATGAGTGAGCACTCAATTGGTGAGTCACTTCAAGTTTTCCTTAGATCAATGCCTGAAGTTAAAAGGAGAAATTGAAGACATGGCAAAAGTACCATATACTAGTGCAGTTGGTTGCTTGATGTATGCAATGGTTTGTACCAGACCTGATTTGGCTCATGTTGTTAATCAAGTCAGCAAGTTTACGTTAAAACTAGGCAGGTAACATTAGGAAGCAGTCAAATGGATATTCAGATATTTGAGGGGCACAACAGGTCATAACATCATATTTTGTGGTTAGTAGGGTGATTCTTCAATTGTAGGCAATGTGGATTCAGATTATACTTATGATATGAATGATAGGAGGTCTACAATAGGGTATATGTTTACTATTATAGGAGGATCTATTTATTAAAAATTCATAATTCAGTTTATAACGACATTATCTACAATTGAAGCAGAGTGTATGGTAGTAGCAGAAGCTGCTAAGGAAGCATTATAACTTACAAGACTAGTAAAGGAATTGGGTATTGAGCAAGATGGAGTTCAGTTGCGTTGTAATAATCAAAGTTCCATTTATTTGACAAAAAATCAAGTGTATCAAGCTAGGACAAAGCATATTAATGTAAGGTTTCACAAGATTAGGGAGTTGATTACATCTGGATAGATATTGCTACAAAAGATTCACACTTCTCAGAATGCAGCTAATATGTTGACAAAGCCAATTACCAGTGATAAGTTCAAGCATTGCTTGGACTTGTTGAATGTTGTTAGATGCTAAAGAAGTATGTTCCCCCAACCTATTTAGTATGAGAGAAACTTCAGGATTTCTATCTCCTAAGGGGCTTGATATTCATCAAGGTGGAGATTGTTATGTATGGCTCATATGTAGTAACGGTTTAATTGTGGGGTTACGATTAGATGAGTTAGGGGTGCAAGGGCAATGCCCAATGGTGTGGTACAAGGGTGATTTTGTAATATGTATCATACCTATTCTATTATATATAGAGCATGTATTTGTAACCCTAAGAGGTGTTCTGAATAATAAGAAAACTCTAGCCGCTCTCTTTCGAGGACACAGGCACATTGTTAAATCTTATTAAATCTCTATGTCCATTTTCTCTTTTCTCTTTTCTTTCTTTACTCTTGTTATTTTCTGTGTTATTTCGCAACAATATGCTTTAATCAGGTTCAACTTCCAACATCTCAAATCTTCATCAATAAGGTCTGAGACCAAAGCATCATCTGGAAGCTCTTGTTGAATTAAAGATCTTCTATGGTTAAGATTAGCTACCTAGTTATTAATAGAAACTATTCATTCTCTCTATATTTTCAAAGAATAGATTTTTATTTTCATAGATATCATATTGAACTAATTATAAATTAAACAAATAATGGAATATTTTCATATATTATTAAAATTTATAAAATAAAATATATAAATTAATATATAATTTTGATTCTTATTTTATATATAAATTAAATAATTTTTTTTATCTAAATAATATTAATATTTATTTTCATTTCATAATAAATCAATTATTAAATTTTTTTTTTCATTTCCTATTTTTTATAAAAATTTGCATTCACATTTTGATTTCCATTCTAAAATATAAACTAGACAAACCCCTAATAGAATATCTTTGTAACGTTCATAAATTCCCTTCCCTTTCCCTTCTCTCTTATGATTAGCCATTTATCAGCCAACAAACTTTATTGATTTTTTTTAACACCATATTTGGTTCACGAAATAGATAAAAAATAAAATAAATATTCCATAAGAAATAGTTATTCTTTATTTTCATTCAAATTTTGTTATGAAATACCGATTCTATAGAATAATAATTCTACAATTTTTAAGGAATATCCGTTCTTCCAAAAACTAAAGAATAAACATTTTTTACTCTTGAATTAGACCATTTTCATTTTTACCCCTTTTTTTTATGTTTAATATGTCATAATGTTCATATTCTTACTTTCTCTTTTTTTTTTTTAAGAATAATTTAATTCAGATTTTTCAATATTTTTTTGAATTTAATTTAACTCAAGTTTGGCTACCATAAATTATATAAAATTTATTTATTTTATATATTTATATTTTTATAATAAAAAATTTTAAAATATTATTTATTTATTTATTATGCATTTATATTATTTTATAGAAATAAAATGTATGAGCTAATTTTTTTTATATATTATATATTTAATGTTTTTATGTAAAATATGCTAAAATTATATGACTATTTAATTTTGATACTAATAATAAAATTTATTAATAAGGATATCGATATCATTTATATTTAAATCTACTTATCACTAAATCATGAACTAAATCATAAAATAGTAATTATTTAGAAATAGTTATTTTAAAAATACCTATTATATTTCTTAAAAATTTTAATTATATTTCACACATATTTTATTCTATGAACCACCGTAATGTGTACATAAACCAACTCAACCAATCCCAACTATTATGATAGCAAATTCTAATAAAATTTTCATATGAAATTGAAAAGTTAAAAAACCCTATTATATTGTTCAGAATTCAAATTGTACACGTTCAAAAAGAAAAGCAAAAATTCAAATTGTACAATCAACCGCAAAAGAGAAAAAAATAAAAAGAGAATATTTCAAATATTTTTTTTTGAATTTTTCAAATATTGCTGAATATATAAAGTGGGATCTGTATTGTGTTTTCCTCTCACAAAAAGCATTTGTAAGTTGTAATTATTGATGTGTAATTTACAACAAAACCATAATTAAGCAAGGGATAATGGATTTTGATGGCCAAAATCTAAAATGACAAGAAGGGACCATCTACTTAACTCATTTTTGCCAACTGCCCCTTCCACCCAACATGTGGGACCCCCATGTATAAAAGCAAAAACAGGAAATACTACATCTTTAAATTTTTTGTTTAAATAATTCTTAAAATCTTTTAACTTTTATTTTAGTTTAATATGTATTTTTTAGTTTTATTTGTCTTTATATTTTTAATATAAAACGGTATAAGAAGTTATAAATTTTAATTAAATTAGTAATATATTTTTTTAAAAAATATAACTTAAAAATGCAAAAAATTAATAATCCAATAATTTAAAAATGTTAATGAAATATATAATATATTAAAATAAAAATTAACATTAAATGTACATAAGTGCATGTAATTCAAAATTTAAAATTTGAAATGTGAAAATTTTCATGCAAAAATTTCAAATTATATGCCATTAGAAATTAAGTAAAGTTTTCATTAAATCACCTCTTAAATTTATAATGAATCTATTTTAAATTTTTATTGATAAAAATTTATATAATTATTTAATTTAAGTTTAAAATTAGCATCATGCATTAAAAATATAGAAAAATTTTATTATTATTATTTCTATTTATTTTATATATTTTATTTTTATTAGAATAGAATAAAAGTGGATTGAATGATTAATGGCAATAATAAAATACATTTTACTTTATAAAATAATAAAGTAATCATATCTACACTTAAATTTACTAGAGTCTATTCGGGTAATTTTTCTCAAGTACACATTAAAATAAAAAAAAAATAAAAAAAGGATAAAATTCCGGTTAACACCATGCCCATAACATAACATCACCGTTTTTTGGGCTCAAAGACGCGTGAGTGTCACCTCACATCTCGCGCCAAAAACAAAAATGGGACCCATATAAATTAAGAATGGACCCACAGATTCAGGCTGGTCGGTGCATGGATAGCCTCGACAATTATAGATTCTCTAAACCGATGGTAAAATACTTAAGCCTGAACATGGACACGTGGCGGAAACCCAGATGCGCCATACCTTAGATCGATATTTGAAAAAATATAAATAAATCGTACGACCCAGATTCGGGAAACGAAGACCAAAGTTGCTATATAAAGGGAGATAAATTTCATCATAAGGACTCATGTCTATCGCACACACAGATAATACTTTAGTCCAAGGCAAAGCAAACACAAAAGTCATATAAGTGTTCTTGCTATCTTCTGTTAAATATTCTGAATCATCGTCATCATTTCTTTCTGTCTCTTTGATTGATTCCTTTTTTGCAGTATATCCTTTTTGCAGCAGTAGTATCGCAAGAAAAGTTTGCAATAATTGATATATCATAATCAATTTTAATGGGTGCTCTTGATCATTTCTCCCATCTCTTTGACTGCTCTCATGGTAGCTCTAAACTCAAGAAACGCAAACAATTGCAGGTTTGTTTTCTCTCTCTTCTTTTGAGTTTCTTGTATTTTGCTTGATTTTATTTTTTATTTCTTTGTCTAAGGATGGTGCATGCTAAACCAATATTCTCTTGTAGAAGTAGTTTTTGATTTTTATGTATGATTTCATGGTGCTTTTGAAACTCCCGAACAAAACTCAGATCTTTTCTGTTGTTAATATTTTAATTTTGATAACTGAATTTTATGATAAAGATTTTGAGTAAAACAAATTCGTGACTTGTAACATAGGCTATCTTTTCTAATTAATTTTCGTAAAAATAAAGGCTCTTGTTTTTTTTCCTTATTCTATATGATCTACAAATTAGAAAAAATAACTTTTGATGTGAATTTTAGACACAAAAAAGAAGATCTAAACATAATTATTTCTTTATGTTATATAAGAGCTACATTACTAAATAGAAAGGGGGCATTTTGGTCTTTTTATGTACTATCACAAAAAATGACAAAAAAAAAAAAAAACATATAAATCTGAGTTATGATTCTCGTGATCAGACAGTGGAGATTAAAGTTCGAATAGACTGCGAAGGATGCGAACGCAAAGTGAAAAGAGCGGTGGAGGGGATGAAAGGTGTAAAACAAGTAGACGTCGAACGCAAAGCCAATAAGCTGACAGTCGTTGGATATGTAGATCCGTCAAAAGTGGTGGCCCGCGTGGCACATCGGACGGGTAAGAAGGCAGAGCTATGGCCATATGTGCCATATGACGTGGTTGAACACCCTTACGCTCCTGGGGTATACGACAAGAAAGCGCCGGCTGGGTACGTGCGAAGAGCAGAGGACCCGCAAGTGTCGCAGCTCGCACGTGCTAGCTCTACTGAAGTTCGATACACCACTGCTTTTAGTGATGAGAACCCACAAGCTTGCTCTATTATGTGATTAATTTAGGATTTAGATTACTCCTATTAATCATACTTAAGTGCTGTTAATTGGGTCTTAGGGCTCATAATTATAAATAGGCTTGCTGTTTTCTTCTTTTTTTCTTGTATGATTGAGTGTTTGTCTGTGCAATTATTTAGTTTTTTTTTTTTTTTAATGTATTTTTAGCTGTCTTTTTGAAAGAAAAAAACTTCGAAAAAGAAAAAAAAAATCAAATTATTTTGTGTAATCTAAGTTGCTGTGTGGGGTGTAGAATTTTGATATATCAGTAGAAACTGACAATTCTTTTGTCGATGAACTTGCATATACTACACTGTTTAGTGCATAATTTCAAGATAAAAAGCACAATGACCTGTAGCCAAAATTAGCCAAAGTGGGAGTGGATACAGTTTGTCAAAAACAAATGAAAATGCATAAAACAAAAGGTGAGAGGTAGACAGTGGGAAAAAGAAAAAAGAAGAAAATAATGTGTTGAAAATGGTGAAGAGTCATTATCGCACTTTTGACTGATGAGAGATGGATCATTAGAGAATTAGAAATACAGATGTTGGAGGGTGTGGTACATGTACGTTTGACAGAATCGTATTCTCCGAGTGGTCCATAGCTTTTATGGTTAGCACATGGAGAAATAAAAGAAAGGTTACTGTGCTATTCATTGTTCCGAAAACAATGGAATCTGGTCGTGCTATGAGTCATTGGAATGCTGCCTCCTTTTGGTACACTATTTTTTAAGAGAAAGAGATGAGTTTGAGCTTGCATTACTGGCATACGGTAGAGATGATCTAATGCACGTAGTTTGGGTCTTTATCCAATTGGTCAGAAAGCTCCTTGTGTCACGGGAAATATGCCTAAGGAGTTTTGACACCAAGGTGGATGGTTTGGAAGACATACATTCTTCCAAGCTCAACTATAGTATATAGGTATACTATAGAATATTCTAGAATAGGCTAGAATAAGCTAGAGTTGTGTGGAGTACTCTAACATGTTATGGAAGTGTGTAGAGTCCATGAGGGTTGTATGGGAAGCTTATGGAAATATCTAGACATGGGGTGTCTAGAACTCTCCATGGGAGGAGAGGAAGGGAAGCTTCCATAAGTGTGACATGGGAAGGTTCTAGAATATTCCCATAAGGAGGTGGAATAGTAAGGAGGTCGGAATAGTAACCCATCTTCACCTATAAATACCTCCACCCTCATTTGTAAATAAATAGAAAAGAGGAGTCTTAGGAGCCATCTAGCCAAGTGAGAGCTAAGTCTTGTAAAGCCATAGGAAGCATACTTTCTTGTAAGCCATTCTTGTATAGTGTAAAGAAAGGTTTCTCTATACATAACACTTGTGCTACCCCTTTCTGTTCTTAAGTATACATTTTGCTAGTGGGTGTACTAGCTTTCCAAAGCCAAGGCACGATCCTAAAATTGTGGTAAGGAGGCTTACTAGCATACTTGCGTGGGTTGGACGAGGTATTGCTAGGCCGCACGTGGGCGAGTGTTGGGGGTTAACAAAACTCACATGACAGTTGGTATCAGAGCTCTTGGTTGAGTTCGAGGATTTGGGTTGCCTTCTTTGGAGTGTGTGTTGGAGTGTTAGCACAAAAGAATGGCGGGTTCAGGTGAGCAAGCAACAAGCCAAGCACAAGGTGGTGCGAAGAAGGGTGGACGAGAGAAATCTCGTGACATGTTAACGGCCATGGAGGAAAGGTTGGTCAAGGTAGAGACCACCATGTCCGAGTGGAGGGACAAGCTCGAAGACATGGACCAACGCATCGTGGAGCTCGAGTCCAAGGGTGGTGACGAGGAGGAGCTTCGAGGGGAGATGCAAGGTGCCTTGAATGAGGTTGTGGACAAGTTGTCAAGGGAAGACAAAACCCTCAAGGCAATGTTGCAAGCTTACAAGGAGAAGGTCGAGAAGCTCGAGATGGAGCTTAGCTTGGTAAAGGCCGCGTTGGCGAGCGGTGGGGGAGTCCAAGCTACGACCACTCATAAAGTGGATGCTCCCAAGCCAAAAGCCTATGGTGGGGCGAGGAATGCGAGGGAGATAGATAACTTCCTATGGAGCTTGGAGAGGTACTTTGAGGCCGTAGGCATCGTGGACGAGAATGCCAAGGTGAGGTCTGTATCTCTCTATTTAAATGATGTGGCTACCGTGTGGTGGAGGAGAAGGTGCAAGGACGTCAAGAGGGGGACGTGCACCATCGCCACATGGGAAGACTTCAAGAGGGAGTTAAAAGCCCAATTCTACCCCAAGGATGCGGAGAATTAAGCGAGGGCCAAGCTTCGTCGTCTTCAACACAAGGAGGGGTACATACGAGAGTATGTCAAGGAGTTCTCCCGAGTTGATGTTGGAGATACTTGACCTGGGAGAGAAGGAGGCATTATTCAACTTCCTCGATGGATTGTCCCATTGGGCCAAGCAAGAGTTGGAGCGACGGGATGTCAAAGACCTTGCTACCGCGATGGCCATTGCTGAAAGCTTAATAGAGTTCAAGAAGAGGGACTCGAAAGACAAAGGCAAGAAGGTCGTGTACGATAGCAATGGTGGGGGAGACAATAGGGAGTCTTCCGACCATGACGAAGAGCGCTCCCGCCCAAGGTATAAGGGACGAAGCAAGTGGAGGACGGATGACAAAGAAGGGTCATCCAAACCATGGCGCAAGGAGGACAAGGGTGAGTCTTCTAAGCCAAAAATTGCTTGCTTCATTTGTAATGGGCCACATCGAGCATATGAGTGCCCCAAGCGAGGGAAGCTTGCGGCTTTGGTAAGAATGGAGGAGGGGGAGAAGCAACGTGAGGGTGAGCTTGCTAGCATCAATCTCCTTCCTTCCATTCAACCCAAGAGTGGAGAGCAACATAGTGGCCGAATGTTGATCAAGACTAAGGTGCGGGGACAAAACCTTAGAAGCCATGATCGACTCTGGTGCCGATGCAATCTATATGGCAAAGGAACTTGCCGACGAGATAGGCATGCCATATAGGAAGTTAAGTGGCTTTGCCAAAGGGGTGGACGACAAGATGTTCAAGATCGAGGGGAAGGCTCGTGGAGTGGATGTCGAGATTGGTCCGTGGCATGGCAAACTTGACATTTTAGTAGCTCCACTTGGAAGAAGGAAGTTCTACTTGGGGATGGACTTCCTAAACATGGTGAAAGCTATTTTGGTTCCTTATGCTAACACCATGTACTTTATGGAGGATGGCCAAATGCTGCCCGTACCCATCAAGAGGGAGAAGTGTCAAGACAAGGGGATCTTCGACATACAAGTCTCCAAGGGTGAATCTCGAGAGGGGCAAGGTGAGAAGGGTGCAAAGAGGCCTACACATCGAGGGAACAAGTGCAAGGGTAGGCAAAGGAGGCCTACTTCACCACCAAAAGGTAAGGTGGATAACGAGTTCAAGACCATCCACAAGGGTAATATGGGTGGCACAAAGGCGTCAAGGGGTACGCCAAGGAAGGAAGATGTTCGCAAGGGTACGCGAAGGACTTCCCAAAGGAGTAAGGAGTACGTCGACGAGCACGATCCAAGGGGAGGATCGAATGGGGCAACCATGAGAGGACGAAAGGGTCGTGACCAAGACAAGGGAGCCTTGGAAGATCATGGGAGGCGCAAGTCTACTACTCAAGCAACGCGAGTCAAGCGCGAGGGTCTTGACATGGAGGCGACAAAGGAGCTGCTTCGAGGGTTGAAGAAGCTTGTGAAGCTCTTGGAATCGCCAAAGCCTCGTGAGTGACGAGGACGTCGCTAGGTTTGGTGGGGGAGAATGTCATGGGAAATATGCCTAAGGAGTTTTGACACCAAGGTGGGTGGTTTGGAAGGCATACATTCTCCCAAGCTCAACTATAGTATATAGGTATACTATAGAATATTCTAGAATAGGCTAGAATAAGCTAGAGTTGTGTGGAGTACTCTAGCATGTTATGGAAGTGTGTAGAGAGTCCATGAGGGTTGTATGGGAAGCTTATGGAAATATCTAGACATGGGGTGTCTAGAACTCTCCATGGGAGGAGAGGAAGGGAAGCTTCCATAAGTGTGACATGGGAAGGTTCTAGAATATTCCCATGAGGAGGTGGAATAGTAAGGAGGTGGGAATAGTAACCCATCCTCACCTATAAATACCTCCACCCTCATTTGTAAATAGATAGAAAAGAGGAGTCTTAGGAGCCATCTAGCCAAGTGAGAGCTAAGTCTTGTAAAGCCATAGGAAGCATACTTTCTTGTAAGCCATTCTTGTATAGTGTAAAGAAAGGTTTCTCTATACATAACACTTGTGCTACCCCTTTTTGTTCTTAAGTATACATTTTGCTAGTGGGTGTACTAGCTTTCCAAAGCCAAGGCACGATCCTAAAATTATGGGTAAGGAAGCTTACTAGCATACTTGCGTGGGTTGGACGAGGTATTGCTAGGTCGCACGTGGGCGAGTGTTGGGGGTTAACAAAACTCATGTGACACTTGGGCTTTGCTTGGATGGGGTGTAAGGGAAAAGTAATTAAAGAAAATGTATGAAAAGGAAAGGGAGGCAAGTATACATAGTTGTTCTTCTCTTTGTTTTGGAATTAAAAAAGGGGGAAAGGTAATTCATATTTTTTTGATTGGGAGGAAGAGTAAGTGAAAAAATATTAAACAATAAACATACAAAAATATTCTTTTTCATTCATATAACTAATACATGACATTAATATGCAAGATACAAGATTTATGTCATACATATAAAAACAAAAAATTATATAAAATATTTATATTATAGTAATAATGTCATAAAACTCACTAACATCATTTGGTCTATGAGTCCAAAAATATTTTGTGCACTACAAAATTAAGATTTTAGTTCACAATTCACAGGTATAGAACTTAATTGTAAAAGAGTCGAAGCATTGGAAATGGAACCCTCGTCGTCGGCTAAAAACCATGATCCTAATTCCATTAGGATTTTCTCTTCCGACGCCATTGATTCTTATATATGCCATGTTGCTCCCTTTTTCGCAAAACCTCATACTCAGACTATGGTTGATCCCCCTTCTGTTTCTACAGATTTGTTACAGCCTGTGCAACTTGATATTCCTACGAAGACTTATGCTTTGTCGTTATAGAACCTCCTGTTGTCGTTATAGAACCTCCTATTGTCTGTCCACTGTGTCCTTCCATACTCAGTTCATACCAGGTCATGAAAATCAATTATGATTTGTATCATAAAACTCTTGCACTTTGTCGGCACTCTTTAATAGGATGAGTCATCATCAATAAGGGTGACTCTCTTTGGCAGTTAGCTAAATTAAAAGCTAACCTTTCTTCAATATGGAATACTTCTTCTTCATGGCGCCTGATTTCCCTTAGGCGTGGATTCTACCATATTTTTCTCAATTCTAAACATGACAAGGAAGTTGTTTGAAGTCGTGGATCCCTTTCTCTTAAACTTGGTGTTTTATGGATTTAGAGATGAATACCTGGTTTTGACCCATTTAAAGAAAAATCAACCAATACCTAATTATGGGTAAGATTTTATAGGCTACCATGGGGATTTTGGGACACACAAATACTTGCTATATTGCGTGACAAATTGGAGTTCCTATTTGGATCGATCATGCAACTTTGCATGGTGATTTCGATCACTTTGCAAGAGTGCTTGTTGATGTGGATTTGGTAAATCCATTACAACACTGTGAAGGAAATAATCTTTTTGATATAAATGTTCATTATGAAAACTTTCCTTTTTTTGTAGCTTATGTTAAGTGATTGGCCATAATGCTGGAAGTTGTCGACTTCAAAAAATTGAACAAAAACCTACCTCCTTGGTCCCTCCTAAGGACATTCATAAGGTTGTTCCCATACTCGAAAAGTTTGGAAACGGAAATCTCCTCCTCTTATGATTTATGATCAAGTTGCTTATCTATTAATAGATAATGCTAATAATGCTGCTCATAATAATTTACAAGAAGCAACTTCTTCCAATGCCAAGGATCATGATGATATTACTAATGTAAATGCTCTTGAATTGGTTTCTCAACATGCAATAAAGATTCCTACTACTTAGCAACATACTTCTTCGCCTCGCCAAGATCGAGCGTCATATGAATTGGATAAGATAGGAAAGCAAAATCGGGCAGATCTTTTAGAACATGAGGGATCTGAAACTGAATGGCAAACAATAAAGAAGAAAAAAAATCCTTAACCAAGCATATTAAATTGACAAGTCATAAACTTATCACTCGGGCAACTTCAAGAACTTCTCAATAAAGGCTCTCTACTGGAATTATAGAGGGCTTAGAAACAAAAGGACTAAACAGTTTCTCTTTAATTTATGCAAATCTCATTGTCCAGACATTTTATGCATTACAGAACCTAAAGGAGATTTTTCAAGTATCAATTTCAGATTTTGGTCTTCTATGGGTTTTTCTTTTGTTAGTGATAATTCTTGCTCTCTTTGGATTTTGGTTTCTACCTCTCTTGGTGCTGGTAATGTTTCTTTTTTTGCGAGTTTTGATTAGCAGATTACTATTAAATTTTTTATGAAATCTGCATAGCACTTTATCATTTGTGTTTATAGTAATGTCCTTACTTCTAGACATAGACATCTTTGGCATTCTCTTTCTCAACTTGTGATAGTAATTAGTATGTACTTGGTGATTTTAATTCTTATTTTGGTGCTTATTTAAAATTGGGGGGATGAATGCCTTCATCTCATTCTTGCCTTGAATTTTTGAATGTAATGAATTTATATAATCTTACTTGTTTAGATACTAAAGGTTTCTTTTATACTTGGACTAACAATAGGTCTGGTGAGAATAGAATTAACATCTATCTAGATCGGGCACTTTGCAATAATCATGCTCTTGACTTTTAGAGGTATATTGAGTGTTTTGCTTTTGCACATCATCAATCAGACCACAACCTAATTCTGTTAAATTTTTGCCATTTGTAATCTTCTGGTAGTAGTTCTTTTCGATTTCACTCTATATGGGTTCAACATTCTTCTTTTCACTCGGATGTCAAAAATTTTTGGAATTCCATTTCTTTATCAAGTAACCTGATGTTGATTCTCATGAAGAAACTTAAGTCTCTCAAAGTTTTCCTTTACAATTAGAATAAGAATATTTTTAGCAATGTGGATTCTAATATTGCTTTGGCAAAAGCTAAGTTAACTAATATCCAAGAAGATATAGCAGTTAATGGATTTTCTAAAGACCTCAACTCCAGGGAACTGGAAGCTCATCATAATATAGAACTTCACCTTGATAGCAAACATTGCTTACTTCGGGACCAATGTTGTATCAAGTGGTTGTAAGAGGGGGCGCAAAATTCTTTCACAATTTGCTTACCTAGCGTCATCCTCAATTTGGAATACACAGTTTGATGATTGATGGCTCTTTTATCTCTGATGATGTTGTTATCCAAACTCACATTATTGATTATTTTTCCAATCTTTTCTCTACTCATATAACTCAACGAAATTTTTCCTCAATTCAAGATATCATTCATTCTTTGGTGAGGATGATAATAATTTTCTTTTACATGTGCCTTTGGATTTGGATATCAAAGATGCAGTTTTCTCTATGGATCCATACAGTGCTCTTGGACCTGATGGTTTCAATGGACTTTTTTACAAGTCTTATTTGGATTTTATTGGTACTGAGGTTTGCTTTATTGTTTGCCATTTTTTTTACTTCAGGTTCTATTTTTCATGGGCTAAACTCTAATTACATGATCTTGATTCCTAAGACAAAAGATGTTGACTTTGTTAATAAATTTCACCCCATTGTCTTAGGCAATTTTATTTTCAAGGTCATCACTAAAATTGTTGCTAATAGGCTAGCGATCATTGCTAAAAGATTATTGATCCTTATCAATTTGGTTTTGTTAAAGGCCAAAATATAGAAAATTATATAGCTGTTGCTTCAGAATATGTCAATCATCCAAATTCTCAGTGCTATGGTGGAAACATAGCCCTCAAAATAGATTTTCGTAAGGCATTCGACACTATGGATTGGGTTTTCATTCTCAAGGTTCTGGAATGTTTTAGGTTTTCCACCACTTTTTATTCTTGGATCTTCATTATTTTCCATTATGCTTGCCTTTCTATCCTTATTAATGGCTCTCTTAGAGGCTACTTTGGGTTCTCTAATGGTGTTAGGCAAGGTAATCCTTTATCTCTATTGCTTTTCTATTTGGCAGAGGATTTCTTGAATAGATGGCTTATTAAAGCTTTTGATGATCAATTTTTAAACCTAAGGCATGCCTCGGGTAAGGTTCTTTGTCCTTGTCACCTCTTATATGTAGATGATGTTTTGATTTTTTATCGAGCTTCTATTGTTAATATTCATCGTCTATTTTCTATCTTTGAGGAGTATGGCTCAATCTCGGGTCAAGGTGTTAATTAGAACAAATTTGAAATTTATTTTGGGAAGCATGTCTCTGGTTCTTGAATGAATTCTTTATGCTCTTTTGCTGGACTTCATCGAGGTTCCCTTCCTTTTACTTATCTTGGTGTCCCTTTATTTATTAAGGCTCCCAAGCGAAGATGGCTTCAAAATATTACAAATAGTCATACTTTATCAATGGTGGGTCGATTATCTTTGATTAATTTGGTAATTTATAGCTCTTTTTTACATTCATTTATGGTGTATAAATGGCCTATGAATTTACTAAAATTGTTAGAGAAGTCCATTCGCAACTTTCTTTGGATTGGGGATGTTAAAACTAAGAAGTTGGTTACTGTTAATTGGAATTCTTGTTGTGTTCCTTCATATGAGGGTGGTATTGGTCTTACAAAACTTTCTTGGCTAAATCAGGCTTTAGTAAGCAAGCTAGCTTGGTGTGTGACTTGTGATTAAAGTGTTTTTTTTTGCGGGATAGATTTCTTAATTCTTTCAAGCAACCTCGATCTACATTTATTTCTTCTTCTATATGGCCTTCAATTTGTAGCAGTTATATGGCTTTACATGATCATTGTCAATGGGTGGTTCATGCCAATTCATATCTTAGTTTTTAGTTTGACAATTGGTTGGGATATTATATTGTTGTCAAAGTTGGTATTCCTTCTTCATGTTTTAAGTTTCTCCATGCTTTAATTTTAGAATTTTTTATAAAGATCATTGGCATATTCCTCAGTCTTTTGACACACCTTATCCTTAGATTGTTGATGATATTAACCGTGTCATTTTTTTCTTCTACGGATTCTTTTATTTGTTGATTCTCTTCACCAGGTATAATCTCTTGCAAGATTGCTTATGATCATATCAGAATTGCTTTGCCCAAAGTTTTTTGGGGTAGAGATGTTTAGCACCATTATCTTCCTTATTCACGATCCTTTTTAACTTGGAGGATTTTACATGGTAAACTTCCTACCATGGAGATATTGCAGGGAGGATTTTACATGGTAAACTTCCTACCATGGAGATATTGCAGCAAAAAGGTTTCCAATTAACATCCCGTTATTGCTTTTGTAATTCAGCAGAAGAGTCTTTAGATCATGTCCTTACCAAGTGCTCTTATGCTACTTCGGTTTGGTTTACTCTCAGGAGTCTCTTTGAAGTCTCAATTGATCTCTTGAGTGGTTTCTCTCATCTTTTCAAATCTACCATGAAGCTTTCTTTTTCATCTCAGGTTTCGGTTCTCTAGAGAATGGGGGGTTTATGCTGCTATCCAATATATTTGGAATGTTATAAATAAATTATTATTTCATGAAGATACTATTTCTTTTTTACGCTCCATTCGTCTCATTTGTTAATCTATCAAAGCAATAAAATTGTTCAAGTCTGGTTATATGAATAACACTCAAGAGAAGCTTCATATCCTTAAACGCCTTCATGTTTTTGGTATTCCCAGATGCCTTCCAACTGCAATTCCTATCATTTGGTTACATCCTCCATCGGGATGGACCAAAATCAATACTGATGGTTCAGCTCTAGGTTTGCCTAGTCGTGCTTTTATGGGTGAGGTTTTAAGAGATAATTATGGCTCAGCTCTTCTTTCCTTTGCTGCTTCGGTTGGTAATCTTTTTACTTTTGAAGTAGAGCTTTTGGCAGTTTTAATGGCTATTAATAAAGCCTTCGAGCTTCAGCTTTCCCTAATCTGGTTAGAATCTTATTCCATTTTTGTTATTAACTTGATTCTGTCACGTCGCATTTCAGTTTCTTAGAGAATTCATACGCAGTGGCAATGTCGCATTAATCAGTTATCTTCCATGCAGTTCCATGTTAGTCACATTTTTAGAGAGGGTAACAAAGTAGCCAACATATTAGCTTTTATTAGTCTGAATTTGTTGGATAGCAAGTGGTGGTCTTTCTTATCCGTCTTCTTATCATGAGCTTATGCTTCATGATGCAGTTAGCTTAGAGTCTTATCGTTTTTGCTAGTTTTTCTCTTTGGTTTATCTAGTTTTTATAGGTTGTATTCTTTTACATTTGTTCATTCTTTAATTTCTAATAAAGGGTGGTTTTATAGTGTGTGATGAAAAATAAACACAATAAGATTAATAATAATGAAATAAAAAAATAGAACTAATTTATTATAATAAAAAAAACCAGAAAAATTTAATAAAAATTTAAATTACAAACCTGATGACGTAGAGAGCAAATGGAGAAAGATGGAGAAAAAAAAGTATAGGTATATAAGAGCAAATGGAGTTGTCATCATATATAGGAGAAAGATGGAAAAAAAAAGTGTAGATATGGTTGGTGAGTGATAATAATAAGGGGTAGTATAGGATTTTAATATTTTACATAAAGGCAAAGTTGACATTAAAAATAGGATGTCATGTTATGTTATCCCATCCTTTCCCTTTCCTTACACCCTAAATGGGATGTAAGAAAAATGCACCATTGTGTTGTACGAATGGGTACACTCTACCCTCTCCTCCCCTTCATTAAAATACTCACTTTTCTTCCCAAACAAGAGTAATTGTTTCCCTTTCCTTCCCTTAACCACTCTTCCCTCTTTTGACCCCCATCCAAGCAGACCCTTAGAATTAGAACTTGGAACTGGTTATTTTTTTAAGGCTAACTCTAATCAACCACCAATTCCTAAGGAAAAATGAGAATTGGTGTTCCAAGTCCAACCCAACATCAAATACAAGTTTTGAGTATTAATGGGTATAACTACGTTACCGTTGTGCATAGACATAAAATGAGTTTGTTTTTTCTTTTTCTAATAAGTCAAAAAGCACAACCTTTTTGACCTTTTGTATATTTATATCAAACTTTAAAACTTGACAAAATTAGCTCAATTTCACATATTATTTGTAATTTTAGCACAATTTAATATATTATTGAAAAATTTAGCTCAGTTGTAATTTCATCATGAATTAATAAATAAAATACATATAAGACATTTGAGGTAAAGTAGCTAATTTTTATTATTATAGTCTCACATTCACATGAAGACTTAACATAGGTACAGAAAGATATGAATATAGTCTTTACAAATTAAATAATTTTTTCATTCCAATTTTATATTTTCTTAAATTATTGAAACTGAATTCTAACTAAATATTATAATTAGTATTTAGATGATATGGAAGTGAAATTCATAAAAATAGAGTTTAGTTACTTCACCATAGATGTCATATATTGATCAAATTGCAATTGTGCTACAATTGTAAATAATTTATCAAACTATATTAGATTTGCCAAGTTTTAAAGTTTGGTATAAATTTACAAAAGATTGAAAAGGTTGTAATTTTTGGCACCAATATGCCTTTCTATTATATTTATAACTTTTTATAATATTCAACTTTTTGTCCAAACTCTTATTATATATACATACTTTTTTTCAACAATTTAGTTAAAAATTTTATTTTATTTAAAATATTTTTCTTAAATGCAAAATATATCTAAATTAAAAATATATTTATAAAAGAAATAAATATAATATATATTAAAAATTATTAATAAACTTAAATAATTGTCCATTAAAAACAACATCCATTACAACTAACATTTTCATTTAAACATTAAAACTAGCATTAGATTGTGATTCTAAAATTAAACATTAAACATAATATTCATAGTTATAATATTTTAATAATCTAGTAAATCACTTCCAGATCCACCAATATCATGAAAATATTGGCCAAAATTATTAGGTGATGGTGGTACTTATTGTTGAACTCTTTTTCAAATAATTCTTTTATGTCCAGCTTAAGTAATGACACGAATTCTTGGATCATGTATAAAATTCAAGTCTTAGAACAAAAATTTATTTTTTTCTTTAAATTGTTAGAAGGCCAATTGGTAGCTTTACATTTTCAATTAATGTTGCCTATCCAAACTAAACCTTGTCAACATCTCTATAACCTTGTCATTTTATTCTTTAATGCTAATAATATTACTTGCAATGTGTTCATCCATTTTTCTCTTTTAATTTGGTTTTATTTTTTACCTTAATAGATCATGAAAAACTACTAACATTAGGATATTCTAAATTAATAAAAAAAATGGTGACTATATAAAATATTTTGGTATTAGAGACTCGGAAGGAGAATAGTATGATTCTGATTAAATATTGTTGAAGTTTTAGTTGGCTCAAAGTCATGGCTTCCCTCATATCACTCATAGTGGCGTAAGAACTCATTTGCTTTTGTTTAGAACCTTTTTTATTTTTCCCCCCCTTGGATTACCTAGTTTAGTCAAGTTGGAAAAGATTGTTTAGGTTTACTCATCTCACCTTTTTCTTCTCTCAAGAGTTTCGCTCCCTATAGAAAATTCTTCATATTATTGCTTAATGCGTAATTGGTCTTCAAATATCTCCTTTGGTGTCAATGGTCTAAAAGTATATGTTTTTCCATCTATAGTCAAGGAATATCTATTTTAAAAACTAGCAAGAGTTGTTTTCCTATCATATTGTCAAGGTCTATCCAACAATATATAGGCCACATGCATTTGTAAAACATCACATAACACTTTATCCTTAAACCTTCATTAAACCACTATCATTAAGCTATTGTAATTTGTATGGTTTTGGATGCTTGACAAGAGCCAAATTCAATTTCTCCACTAGCAATGAGCTTGCCATATTGGTACAACTTCCACTATTCATAATCTTTTTGCACAATTTTTTAAAAATCAAATAATGAGTATGGAATAAGATTTTCTTTTTGCTCCATATGATCATCATGTTTATTTTGTAAACTTAATATTTTTTGTACAACTAGATTATTACCCTTAACACATTCAACATCATTATTATCTTCTAAAGGTGGTATTTCATCATCACTCTCCTTTCACTTTTCGATTCAACATTATGATCCCCTCATGATCATAGGTTTTTTATTTGGACACTCCTTAACAACATGTCCATATTGTAAGCATTCAATTCCCTGATGCAATTGTGCATGCGTGCGACGAAAGCCCCTATGATGAAATTAATCGAGAAATTGATCTCTAGTGTCGATGTTTCGTGATTTAAAGGATTAAATTGTAATGTTTTAAAGTTTAAATGCAAGAATTATAAGTTTTAGGGTTTTAAATTGGAAAAAAATCAAGTTTTTAGAGGTTTTTTTTGGAAATTTGCTTTGGCATGTCAAATGTCAGTCGGCATTCAACCAAATGTCGATTGGCATTAGCCAAATGCCGATCAGCATTTGGCTAAATAATGGTTGGCATTACATTGATTGTTTTTCTTTTTTTTTTTCACAATTTTGATCTTTTTTTTCTTGTGTCTGATTGATTAATTGGATGTAATTAACACACGTGTCCTGCTCTTTGTGTTTAAAGAAGTCTCCAGAATTTGTTTAAAATGAACCCTATCCTATTTGTGTTTTCAAAAATCAAAAATCAAAATCCCAAATGCTGAACTTCCTAGTGTTGGGCAACCAAACCTTGCGTTCGCTCAAAAGAGGTTGGCTCCTTGGCTTTAAAAGCTGAGGGAGAAGTCTGTAGGGATGGGGGCCTTTCTTTTTTTTTTTTGGGAGAAAAATTATTATAAAAAAAGGCTTGAGATTGATTTTTATTGAACGTAGCAAAGATTTTTTTTTCTTTCTTTTTTGGAGCATGTAAAACCTAGTTTTTATAAGAGGCCAAAAACCTCAGTTGCTTACTTTTAATTTTTAAAACCCTAGAAAATCAAATAAAAATGCATTTTATTTTTAGTCTAGAGATCATGAAAAAGACATTATAGAGCCAATTCCAAATGGTGAAAATCACAGTCTGAGGGGCCATCTAACTGCATCTGCACAACATCCTTTTCACTTCTTTGCCTCTTCTTTTCTTTTAATTCAATCTCTTTGTTTTAATTATTGAGTTGATTACTAATTAAATTTTATTCTTTTGTCTTTTTTTTTGGCTTCTGTTCTTTGGTGCTCTGGGAATGAGGATTGATTATGGTGCAGTATTTGAACAGTAATCTTAAAGAATCCATGGAATGCCATGGATCAAAACGTGAAACCCCATAGAATTTAGGATTTTTTTATTTCTCTATGTTATTTGTTCATCTATTGGTTTTGTGTTGTAATTAATTTCCTTTTAATTCTTTACATTGGAGGTTGTAATAGCCCCAATAGTGGGAAAATAGTGGAATTCTAATTCTTTGCACTAAAAATTGATTAGTAATTTAGGTATGATTTGGTAAAATTCAATTAAAATCAATGATGGCAGTAGATTAAAGTTAGGGTTGTATGTAAATTAATTTAGGTTTTTTTTAGAAAATCATGTACAATTGTTTATTTGATATATTATTTATTTTGGTCTTGTTTTTGGGTTTATTTGATCCTTTTGGGCCCAAGCCCATGATTAGGTCCAATTTACTTAAAATAGGTTTATAAATGGTTTAGGTTAATTAATTAATTAAAACCAATGTAGGCCTATTTTAGGTTAATTAGATTTAGACCCATTTTAATTAATAAAATCAATTTAGATTTAGCCCAACCCAATAAAGCATTTTTGTTTCTTTTAAAATTAATTTAGACTTTAAGCCCATTTTCTAGTTAATTAAAATTTATTTAGCTTAGCCTATTTAATTTCATTACTTTTAAAATCAAAAGACTTAGGCCCACATTTCACTTAAAATAAAATCAAGTTAGACTTAGTCCCACTAATTCAACTTTTCCTTTAAAATTTTATAAACTTAATCTCATTTCCTTAGATAAGTTAAAAAAATAGAACTAGGTTCACTAAAATTGATAAAAATGTAGGTCCTTTGTTAGCCCACTTCACTTGTAAAGAAAATGTAGAATTAGTTAACTTCTAAATAAAATTAATTTAGTTTAGACTTAGGGACGTTACACCTTGTATGAATGCTTTTTTTTTTATATGTGATTTTATGATTAGTTACCTTAGGGTTAAATGGATGTTTAAATTAGGGTTTAATAAAATTACATGTAATTAGAGAATGAAGTAATAATTCATAAAGTAATCCTAAATGAACACGAGACTAAGAGAAGTTAGTATTCCGTTCTCAAAATTTCTTGGTTGTGGGTGCTAGTTTTCTTTTAGAGAATCGCGTACCATTAAAGCAATTTGTCCTAATTATTATCCTAGGTGGCGACTCCTCATCTCCACGGTATGTCTTTATGATATAGTAGTATGCTCCGGGCCCTGAGCCCAAACAGTGTCGTAGTTGCTAAAATCTTGGGGGTGCACTAAACCTCGCCGTCTACAATGACGACTTCATTGGGGATAAGAGATACTAATTCTACTTGTGTTCTTTAGGATCATTTTATTAATTATTATTTTATTCTTGCATTTATTTTTCATGTCCTTATTTACCCGATGGCATTGGTTTATGATTCCATAATTCCACTAGCTTCATGGGGTTGTAGATTGGCTAACCATCACTCTTAGACTTAACTCGGTTTAAGAGAGATTGTTAAACTCATCTGACCAGAGCCTATAACCCAAGTCCTAAAGGGGGTGGTCTTCTCTCGAGTTGGTAAAGGATGTCGGCCTCTTCTGACCTTGGCTTATGACTCAAGTCCATAATGGAGGGCATCTTGCTAAGGGAACCTTGACTTCTTACCGGACCTTAACCACATATAATGGCCTAGTAATTTCTCTTAGGATTTACCCAAATTTCTTGTATGTTTGTTTGCCATGAGGTATTTTTTTTAAAATCCCATGCCCATACTTTTGAAACCCACTTGGGGTGATAAAGGTCGGGCTAGACCTTTATACATAGCAATGCTATTTCTATGCCTTTACTGCTTTAAGAGAGAGATTTGGCATGCGGGTCGGTCCCTGATATCCCCTGTTCATATTAAGGCCAATACCAAAAATCCTAGGAAAAGAAACTCACCATTGAATACGTGTGTAGGAGGAATACGGTTGGAAGGTTTATGCTTGCATGTTGCCTGTTGATTGTTTCCTAATACTTGTTACATGCTATTTGCTTACTTGCTACTTGCTGCATAGCACGTGCATTATGCATACATGCACTTCATCCATCATACTAACACCTTGTTTTATAGCCATCATAGATTCATCTGGGTGTTCTCGTATTTGGGGATATAAAGTTGGTAGACTAAAAAGAGTAAGTCAAAATCCTAAAGCCCTAGCAAAAGAAATCGTTCATAGGCTAGATATACTAGAGAGAAGTCCTATCAACTCGCTCTATTTAGAAGCGAAACCAACCCAAACTGAGTCCATAGAAATAGAACAGTAACAAAGAGGGAACTGGACCTTAGAAGACATCAAAAGAGCTCTGATGGATGACATGAGGGCTATAATACAGGATGAACTGAGACAAACTCTATCTACACTAATGCCACTTACCGCTACTGTTATACCATTGCCTGCACTTGAACAACCACCTACTGCTACTGTTACCCCACCTGCCGTAGATGCTCCACCTACTGCCAATAATGCTAGGGGAAACCTATTGCTAGAAATCCACCTGTCGTTGATATGAAGGTGGAAGATATTGATAATTACCTAGTAGAAAAAGCCAAGAGAGAATCACTGGAACTGGTATAAGACTTTGATTCCAAGCAAATGCAAGCACTGACCTAGAAAATGTCTAAAATGGAAGAACTAATTAGGGGACAAGGCATGGGATACTCATTCAACTTCGATGATATACTGCAAATGGAGGGTGACACGCTGCCTGACAAATTCAAAATGCCTTAGCTATAGAAGTTTAATGGAACTGGAGATCCTAAAATTCATCTGAGTTTAATACACTATAATTATGAGCACTACTAAAGCCCCATTAGCAGTGATCACTAGGTTGTTTGTGTTATCTTTAGTGGGAATGGCTCTAAACTGGTATCACGGGTTAGAGAAATCTATCATGGCTGATTAGAAGGAGTTATGTACTACTTTTATGAAATAATATAAGTATAATACTAGATTGGATGTATCCATCTGGGATCTAGAATTAATTAAACAGAAATCCAATGAGCCTTTTTCTGATTTTTTAACTCGTTTTTATGAATAAAGCATTGTTAATGAAAAATAAGCTAGCTGAGAAGGATCATGTTAGGATGGTAGTCCCGAATGTGTCGTCTAATATGGTAGAGAGATTGCAAATGATGAACCCTAAAACATTCATAGACTTGTATGATGACGGTCTACAAGTAGAAGAGATTGAGAATGACAAGAAAAGAAGCTTTAAAGGCACTGAAACTAGAAAACTACCTAATTGGGGGCATATAATAGGGAAGTACTAGTCGAGCGGTAGAAGTATGTGCAGTTCAGCAAACCTAGGAGATTCTCCAACTTCAACCAACCATTCTCTAAAGTCCTAGAAAGACTAATCCAGAAAGGCCTACTTCGACCCTTAACCTTCTCCACACCACCTAACCCAAATGTCCAAGGTTATGATCTTAACAGTTATTGCAAGTTTCACCAAGTAGCCGACCACTCCACAGATACTTGTATTCACCTCAAACATCAAATCCAAAACCTAATAAACTCTGAAAAATCACAGACCTTAAAAAATCTAACTCTAATCCAAACACTAGTAACAACTCTTTCCCAGACTATTGAAATGTGCCACCACCAGCCACCATGATGATTAACTCTAGAGTTAGCAAAGAAGAAGTGCTAAACTCCTTTGAAAACCTAAACCCTATAGCCAATGGAGAATCTCTTGATGCTTCTAGGGGAGTTGAAGATCTGCTGGGACAACACTCTGGCAAGTTTGACTACAAAGGATTCTACTCTAAGCCACTCTCTGTTGATATCCCTGTTGAGTCAATAATGCCCTCAGGATAGGGTAATGAATTTGATAATGAGTTGATGGAAGAAGGAAAAGAATCTAAAACCCCCGAATAGCCCTCAAGAGGGGTTGGAGATTTGTTGGGGCAACCTTCGAGCAATTTTGACTATAGAGTGTTCTAATCTAAGCTAGCTTCAAGTAATATATCCTTGGAAGAGATTGTACCTATAATTTGGTATGAATTCAAAGATGATAAGGACTCCTTAGCTCCTGAATAGTCTCAGGAAGAGGTTTAAAGAATTATTAAGCCAACACATGGGCAAGCTTAATCTATAGAAGTTAAAAGGGAAAGAAACATGCATAGTTGAAGTGTGGAAAGATGGAAAAAGGGATCAAATTATTGGAGTTATAGACATTTGGTATGACTTTGATGAGGAGAATTCCACTAGCTTTGATATATGGAGCAATAACCCCAATGTAAACCATGTCACTAGAAGTGGAAAAAATTACAAGGTAGCCGAAAAGAAAATTGAGACAGTCATAAAAAGAGAAGAAATAAAAGATGCAGAGGTAGAGTAAGAGTTAAAAGAAGACCTGATCCTAGAATAGCTCAAAAAAGGTAAGATGAATGTGAGCATTTATGAAATATTGATACATTTAGGAAGTCATAGAAGAGCACTTGTTAAAGCTCTGTCGAATATGAATATTGAAACATCAGCTACACCTGAGGCCATGGTAGCAAAGGTTACAGAAAAGAAGTATGGGCTAATAACATTCTCAGATGATAATTTGCTTTTGGAGGGAAGAAATCATAATATGACAATATTTATCCTAGCTGAAGTAAAGGGAAAAGAACCAACTTTATGATGGTCGATGATGGTTCTGCTATCAATGTGTGTCCGTTAAAGATTCTACTTAATTTAGGTCTGAAAGCTGATGACCTGACAGGTTCAAACCTTATAATAAGGGCCTATGATGACAGCACCATGAATGTAGAAGGAACATTCTAACCCTTGGTTAAAATAAGACATGTGGAGTCAATTATGGAGTTTACTGTATTAAACATTCTTGTCACATACGCTTTGCTATTGGGTAGGCCGTGGTTCCATGTTCTGGGAGTAGTACCCTTGACTATGCACCAGAATATAAAATTCCCTCATAAAGGAGATGTTATGACTATAGAAGCTGGAACCAGTGCAGCTGTGGTAACTATACTAGAAAAGCAAAAGCAAGTATATGTTCCCCTTAGTTTCCAAGTTGCTGGAATATTCGATGGGATAGAAATGGATACTAGAGTTGTAAAAATAATGGAGAGCATGAATTATCAACCTATACGAGGGTTAGGAAAGAATGAGTAAGGAAGTCCCAAGCTCCTAGATTTCAAGACCCAGGATGACACAAAAGGATTGGGATGTACTGAGATAGGACTTACCAGTAGAAGGGCATGAAAGAAGGAGAAGGCAAAAAGAAATAAACCCTTAGGAAGAATTGTACCGTTGAGCGAGAACTTTATCAAGCTAGGGGAGAGCAAATACTATATGGGCACCAAGGAATCCATCAATGTGGTTGGAAAGGACATCCATAGATTTGAAATCTTAAAAGAATAGATTATGGAGAATCTAGTAGCAGGCAACAAGGAGGAAGTTATGAAGCAAGCAGCTGAGAGGATGGGTGATACTGTTGTTGAGGCGCTGTTGTGTCTGCCACCTGAAGAGGAGCCACCCTAGGATTTAGCCACCATTATTAGTGATAGCTTTACTAATGTTTTTTTATGAAGAAACTGATGTAATAATGTTTGGTCTTTATGAGGATAAAGATGTTATTTTTCTCATAGTCAATGATATGAATGTTGGTTTTGCTTACTTGTGTGATGTGCATCCTGATAGTTCTGTGCATTATAATTTTGATCGTTCATGGATGTTGACATTAATTCAATTCAATTTGATTCATTTAATATGGGCATAAATGATAATCCAAAGAACATTTCTATATTACATGATGTAACTGCTGAAGAGAGGGAAAATTTTGAGAGAATATTAATAAAAAGAAAGGTAGTATTTGCTTGGACTTATGAAGATATGCAGGTTTAGATAGGGAGATAGTAGAGCATCACATTCCAACTCATGTAGAAATTAAATTAGTTAAATAGAAATTGCACAGACTAAGAACAGAGTGGATTGAAAAGATAAAAGAGGAAATTGCTAAGGCAAATAGCAAGTCAATTTCCTAGAAGTAGTAGATTATCTCAATGGCTAGCAAACATAGTACCAGTTCCTAAGAAAGATGGTAAAGTGTGAATGGTGTGTAGATTTTAGGCATTTAAACAAAGCATGTCCAAAAGATGACTTCTTATTACCTCATATTGATGTAATAGTGGATAGCACGGCAACGAGTGCAATGTATTCTTTTATGGATGGATTCTCTAGGTACTATCAGATAATGGTGGAAGTTATAGACAAGATCAAGACAGTTTTTATCACAGAGTGGGGGGACATATTGCTATAAGGTGATGCCTTTCGGTCTAAAGAATGCAGGAGCAACTTATCAAAAGGCAACTACTGCTCTTTTCCATGACATGATGCATAAGGAGGTGGAAGTAATATGTGGATGACATGATGGTTAAGTCAAAAACAAAAGAAGGACACTTTGAAGCTCTAGACAAGTTCCTAGCTCGAATTGAGAGATACAATCTAAGGCTCAACGCAAAGAAGTGCATTTCCGGGGTTACTTCAGGAAAGTTGCTAGGACATATAGTGAGTAGCAGAGGAATTAAAGTGGATTCATATAAGGTGAAAGCTATCCTAGAAATGCCAACACCAAAGACAAAGAAAGAAGTGAGAGGATTCCTTGGCAGGTTACAGTATATTAGTAGGTTCATTGCAAAGCTTACTAATATTTTTGACCCTATCTTTAAGCTCTTAAGGAAAGATCAGTTGGTTAAATGGAATGATGATTGTCAGAAGGCCTTTAATAGGATTAAAGAATACCTCACCAATCCACTACTACTGAAACCACCAAGACAAGGTAAGTCATTGATCCTACATTTGGCTTTAGAAGAGAATACAATGGGGGCAATGTTAGCACAAGAGCGAATGGATGGAGTTGAGCATGCAGTGTATTACCTCAGCAAGAAGTTTCTACCATATGATGAAAAGTATGACCTGTTAGAGAAGACATGTCTAATAATGATCTAGGCAATAAGAAAATTGAGACATTACTTTCAGTTTTATCAGGTTTAGGCTATTTCAAAAATAGATCCTTTATGGTATCTGTTTCAAGCATCTGCTTTAATTGGAAAAATGTCTCGATAGTTGGTACTCCTTTGAATTTAACATAGAGTACATTACTACAAAGGTAATCAAGGGAAGAGCAGTAGTGGAATTCCCTAGCTCAAAATGCAGTAGAAGGCAATGAATAGAGGAATTTGGAGTTTCCAGATGAGAATTTAGCAGTTGTAGAACATCGAGAGTGAAAGCTTTATTTTGATGGAGCTATAAACAATAAAGGAGCTGGATTAGGAGTCATTCTTATTACGCTAGAAGGGGAAACCATACCAATGGCCAAAAAGTTAGATTTTAAGGTCACAAATAACATGGCTGAATACAAAGCATGTATCTATGGAGTGGAGGTAGCCATAGCAGCTGGAGTAAAAGAGTTATTGGTATATGGAGATTAAATGTTGATTATCAGTCAGGCTAATGAAAAATGGGAAGTAAAAGAGGAAAAATTGAAGCCTTACGTCTGTTATTTGAAAGCCTTAATAAGAACTTCAATAAGTGTCTCTTCATCCAATTATCAAGGGACGATATCAAATGGCAGATGCACTAGTGACACTTTCTTCGATATGGGATAGTACCACTGGATTGGCTATGAAACCTTTAGTAATCATGAAGTCAAGAGCTCCGTGTTATGGGGGTGAGCAGATTATGAATATTCAAATAGGGCCTAAAGAAAAGCCTTAGTTTTATGACATTCAGGGGTTCATTGAATAAGGAAAGTATCCAGATAAAGCGACCTCAAAAGAGAGATATTCTCTTCATGTTTTTGCATAAAATTATACAAGTCATAATGGAGTACTATACAAAAGAATGCCGAATAGAATGCAACTCATATGTCTCAAGAAGATGAAGCTAAAGAGGTGATGAAAGAAATCCATGTAGGAGCTTGTGGTTCTCACATGAATGGGATAATCCTCGTAAAGAAGATAATCAGACAAGGGTACTACTGGATGAGTATGGAAAAGGACTGCAACAGAGTAGTAAGACAGTGCCATCAGTGCCAGATTTATGGGAATCTTAACTACCTTCCTCCTACGATGCTAAATAACTTATCATCTCCCTGGTCCTTTACAATATGGGGGATTGATATTATACAAGAAATAAGGCTGACAACATCAAATGGGCATAAGTACATAGTGGTGGCGATTGATTACTTTTTGAGATAGGTAGAAGCGGAATCCTTCAACGCTCTGAAAGTAAAATAGATGGCACAGTTCATTGAGAAGAGTGTTATTTATAGATATGGGGGTTCCGCATTATATTGTGACAAATAATGGGGTTTAGTTTCAAGCAGAAACAATAGAGTTGTTACAGAAGAATGGGATTGAGCACTATAAATCTTCACCCTATCGTCCTCTGGCTAATGGAGCAGTGGAAGCCTCTAATAAAAATGTCAAGAAAATCCTCTCTAAAATGGTTAAGACTTACAAGGATTGGTCTAAATTTCATCCTTTTTCCTTGTGGGGATACAAGACTATAGCTAGAACTGCCACAGGCCAAACACCGTTCTCATTGGTGTACGGTTTGTGAAGTAGTTTTGCCTATAAAAACTAAAATCAAGTCCTTAAAAGTGGTCATGGAAGCTAAAACATCTAAGAGTGAATAGGCACGGAAGAGATATGATCACCTTGTATCTTTGGACGAGAAAAGGATGGATGATTTATTCCACACTCAGATATATTAGAGAAGGATAGCGAGATCATTCAATAAGAAGATTAAGCTTGGAAAGATCAAAGATGGTGACATGGTGTTAAAGCAGTCTAGCACAATGGTGTTTGATCTAAGAGGAAAATTTAGACCAAATTGGGAAGGACTGTATTTAGTCAAATTGGTTCTACCTAAAGGAGCTACTAAGATATTAAATCTAGAAGGTAATGAGTTTATGGAGCTTGTTAATCTGGATCGCCTTAAGAAATACTACTTGTAGAAAATGAATAAAAGTAGCATAAAGAGAATAAAGTCCGCTGACTAGAAAACTTGCAAAGGCTAGTCAGACAAAAGATAGGACATTCCCATTGTCCATAAAACCTGCAAAGGGCTAACAGGCAAAAATTAGGGAATAAATAAAAAAAGTAATCTCGCTGATTAGAAAACCCGAAGAGGGCTAGTCAGGTAAAAATTAAGGAAATAAAATGTGAGCAAAAAATATTCAGTTGGAAAATCTGAAAGGACTAGCTGATAACATAAGTTATATCATATGATGTTGCAAATGTACTCATTTTGGCCCTAATTAATGAATTTTATTGAAATAAAAGTTTTTTCTAACATCGCATGTGCTATCTAATTTATAATGCATAAGTGCTAAAAAGGAAAACATAACATGAAAGTCTGATTAGCTCTATAAGATGATTTTCAACTATGCCTTTGTTTCTTCTTCTGTGACTCTTCATGTAAAGCTTAAGTCCTCTTATATCTAGAAAATCCTAGGGGCTCAGTGGCTTGAATCATAACCCAAGTCTTGTAATTATCATCAGTGGTCTTATCAGCATCCAAAAGTATGTTCTTTTCAAGAGACCTATAAGGCCATAAGTTCCTGATCTTATCTAGAAAATCTTGTCTCAGGGGAAAACCTTCAAAATCAGTCGAGATAGTGACAATGAACTATGGGAAACTATACTGGTGATAAAGGCACAGAGGAGTGAAAAAGGAAGTGAAACACAGTGATCATACAGCTCAATGGTTATAAACTTCAGTCTCCATTAAGGGCAGACCCATGTGATCTCAAAATCTGTGATCCTTTTTAGCCAATAAACCCCTGGTCTATGGTGTGCTTGTCTTTCATCTTCAATGGGCGAGATTGCAACTGGTGAGGTTGATAGGATAAAGGATTGGCAAGAGTAGTAAGTAAGCTCAACTTCTCCTGCAGCCAAATCTAAAAAAAGTAAAAGACAAAATAATTAAAAGCCCACTAAGTTAAAAACCCGAAAGGGCGACTTAGGCAAAATTAGGGTAAGCCTGCTAAGTTGAAAACCCAAAAAGGGCGGCTTAGACAAAATTTAAGGCTAAAAAACAAAATAAAAATAAAAAATCCTGAGTTACATACCTGAAGAAGAAGTAAACTGCCCGAAAGATGGTGATGGATTTGGAAGTTATCTAATACAATGATAGCCTCAGTAAGAATAATTGGCATAGGGTCATATCTAGCTTCCACTTGTTCCAGAATACTTATAATCCTGGTATCGGCATCTTCATGGGAATAGGCCAAGAGGAATTGAGCATAAAGATAGAAAGAAACTATTTTGGTCCAAGCAGCACTGTTCTTATCTTTAGTCTCACATGCTGTAATTAAGGAAGATAGATGAATATCATTTGAGGGCATATCAAAGAAAGCTACAAGTTTATCTAGGAATTACATTCCTAAGTTAGGCAGAGCAATAACTATAGCAGAATCGAATGGATATCCAGAATAGCAAATTCTTTAATCATGGGACATAGTTCCTGACTATTGAACCTAAAAACATGATCTACAGAACTCTAGAAAGAGGTGGTAGCATGTAGAAAGTTGTCATTTATCTTCAGGTTTTTGAGAGATTTCAAAGGCTTGACATGAAAGGGTAGAAGCTTGTTCCAGTAATCACCATTGAGGTTCTTAAGAAACCTTTTCATCAGATGTAGAGAGGCTTGAGTCATGCTAAAAGAGAGAAAAGGTAAAAGAATAATGAAACAAGATCTTTTTAGTTATTTATATAGGAAAGAGTTTAAGGTTGAGTATAATTTAGATTTTCCTTTCTTGATAAACTTAAATGACGATAATAGATAATAAATATAGTGGATAATTAGATAATTGAAAAAGATAATAGAAATTAGATAAATATAAATGGATAGATAGATAAAGATGATGCTAAAAAAAAAACTAGGGGCATCTATTTATCCAAGTTTAATTCAGGAAAAGGAAAAATTTGAAATCCATTCAGGTCATCAAAGTACATAAGAATAGAGTAAAGTACAACATGGACAGTACAATAAAAGTTAGAATAAAAATAATCTGAATTAGTAATCCCGAGCTCCAAAATCAAGCCATGGGCTCCATTTTTTACTAGTATCATCACGATGATAGGTATCTGGAGGTCTAATAGAAGAAGGCCTAGTAACATGTGGATCAAAGCTCAAACTGGCCAACTGCTGTCGAAGCCTTTCAATCTCGTGCTCTAGATCACCGACATAACTCTGTCATGATTAGGAAAACATAATTACATGCATACATTATGTATTTTCTTAGTGTATATACTTACCCGCCAACTCTTTATGACCTGTATAGTGAATAATCTATGAGATGAGGCAAGTCTGTACAGGTACTCTGCCTATGTCTGGGGAACTTGTTTTGTAAAATTTTTTACTAATATTAGTATCAAGTGTACAGATTGATGTAGGAAATAAGTCAAATGGACTCACATGAGAAGTATTCGCTGGGGAAAAGCTAGGAAGCTGAGCATCGCTGAAATGCATCTGTTGCTCAATTAGAGTCTGAACAGTAGGAGCCTAGTAGAACATGGACCTATATGGGAGAGAAACACTAATAAAGATCACCAAGAGTAACACTAATAAAGGCCCTATCGCGGCTAGTCCCAATATGCTGAGCAGAATGTGTATGGCTAGGTCTGGACCTAGGACCTTCAAAATCAGGAGCAATATTAGCAACAAGAACAGTCTTAGACTCAGGAACAGTCTCAGTCTCCTCCTCCATCACCTCATCAACAAGAGAGCCAATCTCCTCGAGTTGAGAATAAAGAATGAATGAAGCATGAATTCCAAAAGGAATAGAAGAAATGATTATAAATTACCTCAGCACGGTCAATAGGAATTTGCTCTAGGAGATGCTCATAGATGAACCGTTGGTAATGTCATGATCATTCGAGAAAGGTTGAAGCATCATATCCCTGAAGTGCCTTTGTCAGCTCTGAACCTCTCAGATATGAGCTATGCAGCATCAAAGAAAGGGTATCAAAAGGAATGCAATGTCGAGAAGGTCCACGAGACCAGTGATAAACTCACTCTCCCAGATACCACATTTGACAACCATAGCCAGGAAGCAAAATCCTTATAGACTCAAGTCGTATTGCACTAGCCATGAAGTCATATCTCTAGACATTATCAGCTCTCGCCAACCAATCTAAATTAATCTGCAAAATCATGTTAATTAAGTTTTATTTTTAAATGACAAAACACTAATGAATTTGCTTTCTTATCAGGTACCACTTGATGGTATTCAGCTGATCATAATAGGTCTGAAGAGTGTTCTCGGCGCTGGCTAAACAGGAGGAGCCCCATCTATGCATTAAAGGGAGACTCCTATCAAAACTAATAGCATCAAAGCCCCTAATCAACCCAATCTCTATACTCCAAATTTAAAAGAAAAAGAAAAATAAATAAGCAATTCATACAGAAAGCAGGGATATTAATAAGTAATAAAAAGAAGATGTACATGTAAGGCGTGTTAAAAGCCACACATCGTGACAACACCTCTACAAACAGTATCCAGTCTATAGTAAAGAAAGGATAATGCAGCAGATCCCCAGTCAAGGGTAGCAACTCGACTTAAGTCACGAAGAGGGCCAACTAAAGCAATGCTGACCTCATGACCAGTCTCACAGAAAAGGGTCATGCCTAGTAGAATCAGGAGAAGACACCTCGCCTTCTGAGTAATCTGACGAGGGGTAGTAGCAGGAAGATGTCTGAATCCCTCGACCAGAGATGAAAAAATAACATTCTTTCGGTTCTTCCATATCGGAATGAACCCAATCAAGTCATACACATACCGACTCTATGGGTCTTCAGGCAAACTGCAATAGCTTATGTCAAAAGGAACAGGACTACCCCCAAAGGCAATCCCAGTAATGGTAGAAAAACTCATAGAAGAAACTGTTAGCTCGCCTACACTGGTGTGGAAAGTGTGGGTAGTATCCATCCACTGCTTGATCAAAGCAAATAAGGAGTAACGATAAGACTTGCCTTGAGCTGATGGAAGTGCAACAATGAATCGTCTAAACCTAGAAGCCCATATTAGCTGTATCACATTGTCTGATAACTTGTGAAATAATTCTCGAGTTATATGAAAACAGCTTGTGAATTTCATTGCTCATTGGATGAAATTCAAGGATTCAAAAAATAGAATAAATAGATAAATAAAATTTGGATTAATTAATTAATTGACATATTAATTAATTAAAAAATTAAAAAAATCAAAAAATTAGAAAGTCGATTGACATGGGCCAAATGCCAATCAACTTTGGCCTAATGCCGATTGGCATTAGCCAAAGTCGATTGGTGTAATACCCTATATTTTTTTTAATTTAAATAAAGTAATCATTGAATTTGCATTATTAGTAAAATAATTTTAAATTATATTAAATAATTGTTAATTAGCTAGTTATATTATTATTATGTAAGGGTTATGTAATTATCATTTAATAAATTATATTCCCTATAGTACTAACTATTATTTGAATATTTTATAAGTATAAATTATTTTATATTAATTTTGTTATTTTCAAGCCTAATATATGTAATATATATATTATTAGGGTTTATAATAAATATAAGTTTATTATAATAGTATGTGCATATATATATATATACATATATATACATGTGTGTGTATACATATATAGTATATACAATTAGGTTAAAATACATACACATACGTATATATATATATATATATATATATATATATATATATATATATATATATATATATATATATATATATATATATATATATATATAAACATAAACACAAAACCCCAACATCATCAGCCCCTCCTCACTCTGTCCGTCACCAACACCGCCTCTTCTCTCACTGTGCTGCCTCCCTCACTGCTTGAAAACCACTATCGTCGTTGTGGACTAAGCTCCCAGGTTGTTGCTGCTGCTACCCTTCTTCTTCCTCGCCAGGCAACACCTTCTCTTCCTCACGCAGTAGCCCTGCACCTCCAGTCCTGCCCAACTTCGGTCCTCCTCTGTCTGTGCTATTTCCCTGTTGCGTCGAGCTACCTCCATCGTCCCCATTCCTGGTGGGCAGCAAGTCCTCTTCTTCCTCCTCCAACTGCCTTGTCAGACAGTGAGTAACCCTCACTCATTTTCTTCGTTTCCTCTCAAATTTTATTGATGTTTTCGGTAGATCCTAGGACTTGTGTAGTTGTTTATTGTTTGTTGAGGTTAGTTTTGATTTTCTTGGAAATTTTGGTGGATTATTAAATTTATACAGAATTATGTTGAAATTATTTGATATTTATTTGGTTTTAATTGATTTTTATTTGAGTTCAATTAGTAATTAGGGTAATTAAGGTTAATTATTTTTAGTGTATTGATTTTATTTAAGATTTTAGAAATTATTGTATTAATTGTGAATTTTGGGTATTTAATTAATATTTTGTTAATTTCAAAATTTATTGTTAAAAAAATTATGAAATTTTGATAATTGGTATTATTATTAATTGTTATTAATTTTAGAACTTAATTTATGATTTTTTTGATTTTTATACTATTTCTATAATTATTTTTAAGTTTATGTCAAATGAGGATAATTAGGTCAAATTTATATTTTTGGAAGAAATCATTAGTTAATTTTATGTTTTTATTGATATTAAGAAATTTGATGTTGATAAATGATTTTAGATGTTTGTATAATTTTTCAAGGAATTTTTTTTAGTATTAATAGTGTATTATATAAGTTTGCATATTCTAGGGGTAGAAACATAATTTTTGTTAAATATAGTTAAATAATAAATTGTGGTTAGTTTTAATAATAATTAAGGAATTTGAAAGGATTTTTACAAATTATCTACTAATTTAGACTAATTAACACCAATTTTCAAAAATTAATTTTAAATAATACATTAGGTATTATTTTGAATATTTTGTGTATTTTTCTATTATATGGATAAATATGTAATTTTATGCTAATTATAATTAAAATATATTTTAATTAGTGTTATTAATATTTAAGAGGTTTAGAGGATTTTTATATAAATTAATGGGTAATTTTCATTAAGTAATGTTAATTTTGAATATTGTTTCCAAATATTATATGTATATATATATATATATATATATAAGTTTGTGAAGTTTTGTTTTTAAGCTTTAATGAGAGATGATTTTCTGAACTATGGATATTTATGTATGTGATGTGTATTTTTGGGGAAATAAATGATTTAATTTTTGTGATGTTTTGTTGAGTTGTGATCTCGGTCGGGGCTAAGTGTAGTTCTGGAAGCCCGACTCGAGTGTGAATGTCTGCGATTATTAGAAGTGCATTTTTATGCAAATATGGCTCTACCTATGGTAGAGAGATGTCCATTTTACAGAGGAGACTCTGTCGAAATTTTGGTAGATTTTCTCGTGAAACATGATATTTTCAGTAAATTTCCATCATTAATTAGGCTTTTTCCTATCTATAGAGTTTTATCTGGTCTTCCTCGAGTCGGCCTAGAATTTCACTATTTTTGTTGATTTTCAACTTCAATTCCATAGACATGTTTTTAAAAGAGGTCTGTTATTTATTTTTCTAGAGCATATCGGAGCGGAAGCTGTTGGATCGAGGCAGACGTGCGGTCGTCAACCTTCTTGTTCATCTTGTAAGTTGATAAAATGATGTGTGTGTGTGTTTTATTTAAAGAATGCGTGCACTCATATTTTTAATATTTATTATGTGATTTATTTAACTTAATGTTGTTATTTATGGTTTAAACGCATTTTATCTATTTAAAAATCGATTTTGAGAAATTTTGGTTGAACGGGCTACCTGGTGGGTTTCCCTAGGACCGTGTGCACATGGTAGAGATTGAGAGATGGATCTAATTTATGTATGATTGGTGGATGTAAACTGGGATGGGTGCCTCGGTGGAAGCCTTTGCTCTCGGGGATCGCCAATTATTGGAAAGTTAATAATGGATTGGGATGGGTGCCTCGGTTGATGTCTTAGCTCTCAGGGATCGCCAGTGCCATGTATTTAGATTAAGTGGATGATTGCGACTTGGTGCCTCGGTTGATGCCTTTGCTCTCGGGGACCGACAATCTAGTTGGAATAAGTGGGCCCAGTTGGCCATTTAAAAATTTGGGTTTAGGGTTCTATTGAGATTTTTCAAAACCTATATCTATACATTATAAAATTATTTTCACTATAAATATATGGTTTTAAAAAGATTTTTCAAATTGTACAACTCTTTTTATTGACTTACTCAGTGAGGTCTGATTCCCCTTAATTTATTTTTTTTCAGGAGATTAGGAGTTCGACCTCAGCCAGCCTCCACGCCAGATTTCTTCATCACCGACTATACTGTGTAGGTCATTGTAAGCTGTACTGATGTAGTAACTTTAGAAAACTATAGTAGTAACTATGCTAAGAATTTATATGATTTAAGTTTGATTTATGATATATGACGATGGAGAATATTTTATTATGCACTCGATTTTGTTTATTTTTAGAGAAAATCAGTTTGATAATGTGTTCTGTTATAAAACAAAATTTCACATTGGGAGGTTTTATTTTTCTTTTCTTTATGGCTTACTACGGGTTTCAGGGGCCTTATGCCTACCCATTCCTAAGTGCCGGTCACGTGCCCTCGAGTTCGGGTCGTGACAAAGTTGGTATCAGAGCATAAGTTCGATTAATTGTCTATGTCTGTCTTTCTGTGTAACTACTGCAGTAATAGGGTTGATAATTGTCTTTGAGATGTTCTTGCTTCTAATTCCGCGTTGTGTTAAATACTCTTACCTTGTTCTGAATTCAAATTTCTTTGTCTTTTCAGAATGAGGTGTGTGTGAACAAACCCCATTGTCGATTCGACTTTTGGACTTGATGAGCAGTCTGTGCATGAGGAGGCTCTTCCTCCTGCTCCACATCGTAGGGACAGAGGTAGAGGTAGAGGTCGAGCTAGGGTAATTACAGCTGAGATTCCTGATTAGCAGCCAGTTGGACCTGAAGCTCCAGCCATAGACGCCATAGCCTTTGCAGTTGGGCTAGCAGGAATTAATCAGGGTCTTGCAACATTGAATCAGGCGATGCCCCTGGTACAGTAGATACTACAGCAGAGGAATCAGGGGATGACATATACTGATGCAGCACTTCTCTACTCCCGGATCGATAGAGTTTCTTTTGATGGTACAGGTGATGCTTATATTTCATTAATGCAATTGAGGCACGTACCAAGATGGGACACACGGACTATCAACGGATAATGATTGTAGAGTTGTCAATTCAAGCGGCAACTCAAGATTGGTTTATATAGTCGAATCAGTCGTCCATGCATGAGTTGACTTAGCCAGAGTTTAAGGATCACTTCCTGAGATTCTTCTATCCTCCAGCCACCAGAGATGCCTACAGGTGGCAGTTGTTCAACATCACTAGAGGGGATAGGTTAGTGGAGGACTACACTAAGGAGTTTATAGGTTATCCCGACATACAGAGGATATAAGGAGGGACCCTTACAGAGCAATAGAGCTATATGCCACTGGTTTGGGACCCACTTTTATTGGTATGTGTACCGAGGACCGTACCCTAGAGAGTGTGATTGAGGAGGCCCGTTTGATTGAGAGGCGACATATCCACCAGGGCACCATGTTGGATCCCTATATGGTTGATGGTAATGGATATGGTGCAGCTCCCGGGTATCAGCAGCCATCATTTCACATTGGTAGTTCAAGTTAGCAGGCTGCGGGTACTTCACAGCAGGGTGGTAGGATGTCCAGGACTCACCGAGTTGGTCGACATGGTTATGCGACAAATAGGAGAAGTGGTAGAGGTTATAGATTTAGTACTGGAGTCAGCAGCAGTAGTAGTGGGCAGAGCTCCGGACAGAGTAGTTCTAGGTCTGGGGCTAGTGCATGTGCTAGTTGTGGACGATTCCATCAGGGCCCGTGTCATTTGTTGTCGAGCACTTGCTTCAGATGTGGACAAGTTGGTCATCTTGCCAAAGCTTGTCCTCACTCCAGATACCAGCCACGGTACGCTCAGGGTTCGTCTTCATCAGTGGCACAACCCTACTATCCGATGCCCCAATAGTATAGAGCACCAGTACAGCCACAACAAAGACCGCCATAGCTTATGGGCCAGTAGGGTCGAGGTTTAGTTAGTAGGCCTAGTGGTCGTGGGTTTGTACAACCTTCGACATCTCAGCAAGCAGGTCGTGGCCAGGCTCGAGTGTTCACTTTGACACCGCAGGATGCTCATAATTCTAATGCAGTGGTAACAGGTATTCTCTCAGTCTGTGCATATGATGCTAGAGTATTGTTTGACCCCGGCGCTTCGCATTCATTCATTTCTCATGTGTTTGCTTCGAGAATCGAGTGGCAACCTTCCAAGTTGTCCTTTCCTCTATTTGTATCGACTCTTCTTAATGACGAGTTGGAGACAAATATTTTCTTTCCTTCATGTCTGGTTTCAGTTGATGGTAGAGAATTATTGGCGGACTTGGTGTTGCTTGATGTGTTAGAATTCGATGTCATTTTAGGTATGGATTGGTTGTCGAGGTATTATGCTTCGGTGAATTATCGAGAGAAAGAAATGGTGTTCAGAATTCCAAATGAAGAAGAGTTCTGTTTTAAAAGTGAAAAGAGCTCCATGCCTCGTAATCTTATTTCTGCCATTACAGCCCGAAAGATGCTTAAAAGGGGTTGTCAAGGTTACTTGGCAGTAGTAAGAGATGTTGAGATAGAGAAGGGGGCAATTGAATAGGTGCCAGTGGTGTGTGAATTTCTAGATGTTTTTCCTGAAGAATTACTGGGATTACTACCAAACAGAGAGATAGAGTTCTGCATTGATGTCATACCTGGTACAGATCCTATTTCTATGCCACCCTACAGAATGGCACCAGCTGAATTACAGGAGCTGAAGGAGCAGTTACAGGAGTTGCTTGATAAGGATTTCATAAGACCCAATACATCGCCTTGGGGTGCTTCGGTGTTGTTTGTGAAGAAGAAGGATGGTAGCCGTCGACTCTATATTGATTATAGGCAGTTGAATAAGGTCACCATCAAGAACAAGTATCCACTTCCAAGGATTGATGACCTATTTGATCAGCTTCAAGGTGCTACATGCTTCTCTAAGATAGACTTAAGATCTGGGTATCACTAGTTGAGGATCAGAAGAGGTGATGAGCCCAAGACAACATTTCGGACGAGATATGGCCATTATGAGTTCTTAGTAATGTCCTTTGGGTTAATTAATGCTCCAGCAGCCTTTATGGACTTAATGAATCAGGTGTTCAGGCCATACTTGGACCGATTTGTAATAGTCTTCATTGATGATATCTTCGTTTATTCCAAGAGTGAAGCTGAGCATGTTATGCATCTGAGAAGGGTGCTTCAGACTTTAAGGGAGCACAAGTTGTATGCCAAGTTTTTAAAGTGCGAGTTATGGTTGAATCAAGTGGCATTTTTAGGCCACATGATTTCTAAGGATGGTATACAAGTGGACCCTAAAAAGATAGAAGCTATCACAGAGTGGCCGAGGCCGACTACAGTCAGAGAAGTATGGAGTTTCCTGGGTCTAGCAGGCTACTACAGGAGATTTGTGAAGGACTTCTTTAAAATTGCCGCACCTTTGATAAGGCTGACCCAGAAGAGTGCTAAGTTAGTATGGACAGATAGATGCGAAGAGCACTTCCAATTATTGAAGGATTTGTTGACGTCAGCCCAATTTTGACCTTACCTTCTGGAAATGAAGGGTATACGATGTATTGTGATGCTTCCAGAGTAGGATTGGGCCGTGTGTTGATGCAAAATGGCCAAGTAATTGCTTATGCTTCGAGGCAGTTGAAGAAGCACGAGCAAAACTATCCTACTCATGACTTGGAGATAGCAGTCGTTGTGTTTGCTTTGAAAATATGGAGGCATTACTTATATGGGGTGACATGTGAGATCTACACTGATCATAAGAGCTTGAAATATATCTTCTAGCAGAGGGACTTGAACTTAAGACAGAGAAGATGGATGGAACTTCTTAAGGATTATGATTGTTCCATTTTATACCATCCAGGCAAGACAAATGTTATTGCGGATGCCTTGAGTAGGAAATCAGCAGGTAGTCTTGCCCACATCAGCACAGAAAGGAGGCCCATTATCAAGGAGTTGCACGGGTTAATTGAACAAGGGTTGCAGTTGAAAGTTACCTGAAAGTGCCTTTTAGCTCAATTCAGGGTACGATCAGTATACTTGGATCGAGTTAAGGCAGCTCAGAATAGAGACCCACAGTTGTAGAGGATTATGTATGAAGTGCAATAAGGGCAGTCCAAAGACTTTGTGGTTGATAAAGAAAGTGTATTGCGGTTGGGCATTAGAATTTGTGTGTCAGATGTTGATGACTTGAGGAAGGAAATTATAGAAGAGGCACATTTTTCTGCTTATAGTATTCATCCAGGTTCTACTAAGATGTATCATGACTTGAAAGATACATATTGGTGGAATGGAATGAAGGGGGATATTGCAAAGTTTGTGTCTAGATGTCTGACTTGTCAGCAAGTGAAGCTTGAACATCAGAGACCCTCGGGATTGTTGCAACCTATACCAATTCTTGAATGGAAATGGGACATGATAGCTATGGACTTTGTGACCGGACTACCTTGGACTACAGGAGGTCATGACGCTATTTAAGTGATTGTTGATAGGCTAATTAAGTCAGCACACTTTCTACCAATAAAGAAGATGTACTCTACTGATAGACTGGCGAGACTTTATGTCAATAGAATTATTTGTCTACCTAGAGTACCAGTGAGTATAGTGTCAGAAAGAGGAGCCATATTTACCTCAGTCTTTTGGCAAGAATTACAAAAGGCCTTGGGCACTTGATTGGATTTCAGTACGGCCTTCCATTCTTAGACAAATGGTCAGTCAGAGAGAACCATCCAGATGTTAGAAGATATGCTGAGGATGTGTGTGATGGATTTTGGAGGACAGTGGGATTCGCACTTGCCATTGATTGAGTTTGCTTACAATAATAGCTATCATGCTAGCATTGAGATGGCTCCGTATGAGGCACTGTATGGTAGGAAGTGCATATCACCATTATGTTGGGAGATTGGTGAAAGACAGTTAACAAGTCTAAAGTTGGTACAGGTGACTTCAGAGAAAGTCCCTATTATACAACAGAGATTGAAGACAACCTTCAGCAGACAGAAGAGCTATGCTGACCCTAGGAAGAAGGATGTATCCTTTATGGTTGGAGACATGGTGTTCCTGAAGGTGTCTCCAATGAAAGGAATCATGAGATTTGGCAAGAAGGGTAAACTAGCTCTTAGATACATTGGATCGTTTGAGATTCGGTCTAGAGTGGGTGAAGTGGTGTATAGGCTAGTGTTACCACCAGAACAGTCGAGAATCCATCCTATATTTCATGTGTCTATGCTAAGGAAATACGTTCTTGATCCATCTCATATGTTGCAACCTCAAGCTGTAGAGCTTAGCGACGATCTGACCTATGAGGAGTACCCAGTGGCGATTGTGGATCGCCAAATCCGACAATTGCGGACTAAAGAGATACCGATGGTGAAGGTGCTATGGAGTAACCATTCTGCTGAAGATTGCACCTGGGAAATTGAAGCCGAGATGCGAGTTTCTTTCCCGTATATCTTTTCTTCTTAAGCCTTGTAATTCTTCTTTCTTTCTTGAATTCGAGGATGAATTCTTATAAGAGGGGGAGACTGTAATATCCTATATTTTTTTTAATTTAAATAAAGTAATCATTGAATTTGCATTATTAGTAAAATAATTTTAAATTATATTAAATAATTGTTAATTAGTTAGTTATATTATTATTATGTTAGGGTTATGTAATTATCATTTTAATAAATTATATTCCCTATAGTACTGACTATTATTTGACTATTTTATAAGTATAAATTATTTTATATTAATCTTGTTATTTTCAGGCCTAATATATGTAATATATATGTTATTAGGGTTTATAATAAATATAAGTTTATTATAATAGTATGTGCATATATATATATATATATATACATACATACATACATAAACATAAAACCCCAGCATCATCAGCCCCTCCTCACTCTATTCGTCACCAATACCGCCTCTCCTCTCACTGTGCCGCCTCCTTCACCGCCTGAAAACCACCATCTCCACTGTGGACTGAGCTCCCAGGTTGTTGTTGCTGCTTCCCTTCTTCTTCCTTACTAGGCAGCACCTTCTCTTCCTCGCGTAGCAGCCCTGCACCTCCAGTCCTGCCCAGCTTCGGTCCTCCTCTGTTTGTGCTGTTTCCCTGCTGTGTCGAGCTGCCTCCATCGTCCCCATTTCCGGTGGCAGTAAGTCCTCTTCTTCCTCTTCCAACTGCCTTACCGGACAGTGAGTAACCCTCACTCATTTTCTTCTTTACCTCTCAAATTTTGTTGATGTTTTCGGTAGATTCTAGGACTTGTGTAGTTGTTTATTGTTTGTTGAGGTTAGTTTTGATTTTCTTGGGAATTTTGGTGGATTATTAAATTTATACAGAATTATGTTGAAATTATTTGATATTTATTTGGTTTTAATTGATTTTTATTTGAGTTCAATTAGTAATTAGGGTAATTAAGGTTAATTATTTTTAGTGTATTGATTTTATTTAAGATTTTAGAAATTATTGTATTAATTGTGAATTTTGTGAATTTTGGGTATTTAATTAATATTTTGTTAATTTCAAAATTTATTGTTAAAAAAATTATGAAATTTTGATAATTTGTATTATTATTAAATGTTATTAATTTTAGAACTTAATTTATGGTTTTTGTGATTTTTATACTATTTCTATAATTATTTTTAAGTTTATGTCAAATGAGGATAATTAGGTCAAATTTATATTTTTGGAAGAAATCATTAGTTAATTTTATGTTTTTATTGATATTAAGAAATTTGATGTTGAGAAATGATTTTAGATGTTTGTATAATTTTTCAAGGAATTTTTTTTAGTATTAATAGTGTATTATATAAGTTTGTATATTATAGGGGTAGAAACGTAATTTTTGTTAAATATAGTTAAATAATAAATTGTGATTAGTTTTAATAATAATTAAGGAATTTGAAAGGATTTTTACAAATTATCTACTAATTTAGACTAATTAACACCACTTTTCAAAAATTAATTTTAAATAATACATTAGGTATTATTTTGAATATTATGTGTATTTTTCTATTATATGGATAAATATGTAATTTTATGCTAATTATAATTAAAATATATTTTATAATTAGTTTTATTAATATTTAAGAGGTTTAGAGGATTTTTATATAAATTAATGGGTAATTTTCATTAAGTAATGTTAATTTTGAATATTGTTTCCAAATATTATATGTATATATATATATGTTTGTGAAATTTTGTTTTTAAGTTTTAATGAGAGATGATTTTCTGAACTATGGATATTTATCTATGTGATGTGTATTTTTGGGGAAATAAATGATTTAATTTTTGTGATGTTTTATTGAGTTGTGGTCTTGGTCGGGGCTAAGTGTAGTTCTGGAAGCCCGACTCGAGTGTGAATGTCTGCGATTATTAGAAGTGCGTTTTTATGCAGATATGGCTCTACCTATGGTAGAGAGATGTCCATTTTATAGAGGAGACTCTGTCAAAATTTTGGTAGATTTTCTCGTGAAACATGATATTTTCAGTAAATTTCTACCGTTAATTAGGTTTTTTCCTGTCTATAGAGTCTTATCCGGTCTTCCTTGAGTCGGCCTAGAATTTCACTATTTTTGTTGATTTTCGACTTCAATTCCATAGACATGTTTTTAAAAGAGGTATGTTATTTATTTTTCTAGAGTATATCGGAGAGGAAGCTGTTGGATCGAGGTAGACGCGCGGTCGTCAGCCTTCTCGTTCATCTTGTAAGTTGATAAAATGATCTGTGCGTTTGTTTTATTTAAAGAATGTGTGCACTCATATTTTTAATATTTATTATATGATTTATTTAACTTAATGTTGTTATTTATGGTTTAAACGCATTTTATCTATTTAAAAATCAGTTTTGAGAAATTTTGATAGAACGGGCTACTTGGGGGTTTCACCAAGACCGTGTGCACATGGTAGAGATTGAGATATGGATCCGATTTATGTATGATTGGTGGATGTAAACTGGGACGGGTGCCTCAGTGGAAGCCTTTGCTCTCGGGGACCGCCAACTATTGGAAAGTTAATTATGGACTAGGATGGGTGCCTCGGTTGATGCCTTAGCTCTCGGGGACCGCTAGTGCCATGTATTTGGATTAAGTGGATGACTGCGACTTAGTGCCTTGGTTGATGCCTTTGCTCTCGGGGACTGGCAGTTTAGTTGGAATAAGTGGGCCCAGTTGGCCATTTAAAAATTTGGATTTAGGGTTCTACTGAGATTTTTCAAAAGCTATATCTATACATTATAAAATTATTTTCACTATAAATATATGGTTTTAAAAAGGGTTTTCAAACCATACAACTCTTTTTATTGACTTACTCAGTGAGGTCTGATTCCCCTCATTTTATTTTTTTTCAAGAGATTGGGAGTTCGACCTCAGCCAGCCTCCACGCCCGATTTCTTCATCACCAACTATACTATGTAGGTCATTGCAAGCTGTACTGATGTAGTAACTTTAAAAAACTGCAGTAGTAACTATATTAAGAATTTATATGATTTAAGTTTGATTTATGATATATGACAATGGAGAATATTTTATTATGCACTCGATTATGTTTATTTTTAGAAAAAATCAGTTTGATAATGTGTTCTGTTATAAAAAAAATTTCACATTGGGAGGTTTTAGTTTTCTTTTCTTTAAGGCTTACTATGGGTTTCGGAGGCCTTATGCCTACCCATTCCTTAGTGCCGGTCACGTGCCCTCAGTTTCGGGTCGTGACAATTGACATTTGATCAAATGTTGATTGGGCTTTGTGTACAGACCAAATTTGGCCTTCTGACACTTTTTTTTGCTTGTTTGATCAGTTATAGAGTATACCCAGGGCCAAATCTTATATGACAGGAGTTTTCATGCATTTTTTTATAAATTTCTAATATAGTTTGAATAATGTGCATACTAGTTCGCATTTTAAAATTTATTCTGACTACTAACTTTACAGACAGTTTTTTATAGGAATAAGCAGAAATGAGGAAATGTTACCTCATTACCAACATCTGTACACTTATGGAGGTGTAGGCAAGTCAAAGGAAGAACGGAAGAGCCTTCTCGAAGTCTGTGGTGGTTTTAAGGAAAATAGAGGGGTTGAATGGTTGGGTCTACTAGAATGTCTACTCTCTTACGTACTCGGTGTTGCGAGTCAGCCATAGGATCTGACAAATTACAAATCGAACATTAGATGATCAAGAAATCAAGAAATTAAAATCAATGCAAAGAAGGGAAATGAAAAGGAAAGAAAATGAAGAAAGAATGAGGAATGAATAAGATATGCAAAAGAAAAGTAATAAATAAAATGAAAAATATCCATTTTAGTCCCTTGGATATGCTTGCATTTAAATTCAAGTTATTTTTTTGTAATCCAGTCCATAATTACATTATAATTAGGAACTAGTTCCTAATTAATTCATCAAAATTCAGATCATTAATCATTAATTGCATACATTTATCTATATTTATTTTAAATTCTCTATCAAGTACAGAATACAGAATATAAATATAGAATTCAATTTTTGTATTTTACATGCATCGTTTAGATTAAGAATCTCAAAATTCATTTTTGTTATATGCTACACGAAAGTAGTAACAGGAATTTCAAGTTATTTTGGTATGCGCTACACGGTAGTCATAACATGAATTTTAAATTCAATATGTTATGTGCTACATAGTAGTCATAGCATCAGTATTTCAAATCACCAGACACTACACAGTAGTTATGGTGTTGCCACTAGATGTTCCATAGGAACTATAACGTGTTTTTTTCTAAATCACAATCGCTAAATGTCCCATAGGGAATATAGCGAGAGTCATTGCATATTTCATTAAACGTCCCACAGGGAATATAATGAAATTCATAATCACTAAACATCCCATAGGGAATATAGCGAGAGTCATTGCATATTTCGTTAAACGTCCCACAGGGAATATAATAAAATTCATAATCGCTAAACGTCCTATAGGGAATATAGCGAGAGTCATTGCATATTTCGTTAAACGTCCCACAGGGAATATAATAAAATTCATAATCGCTAAATGTCCCACAGGGAATATAGCGAAAACCATTGCATATTTAGTTAAATTTCCTATAGGGAGTATAACAAAATTCATAATCGCTAAACATTCCACAGGGAATATAGCGAGAGTCATTACATATTTCGTTAAACGTCTCACAAGGAATATAACGAAATTCATAATTGCCAAACGTCCCATAGGAAATATAGCAAAAACCATTGCATATTTCGTTAAATGTCCCATAGAGAATATAAAAAAATTCATAAATGCTAAATGTCCTATAGGGAATATAGCAAGATTCGTTGCATATGTTTCACTAAACTATCCACAAGAAATATGGTGAAGCATAAAATATAACATCCTATTTAAAATTACATAAGTAATTTAAGTACAGATCTAGCAGTTAGGATACAATTAAGTATCCTGATTCTTTCTTCCAAAATTGGGTGCTTCTATTACTTTACCGCAATTTGTCAAGCAAATAACGACAAATGGGGACAACTGTAAGCACCCAATTCCGTGATGCAATTATGTATGCGTGCGATGAAAGCCCCTTTGATGAAATTAATTAAGAAATTGATCTTTAGTGTCGATGTTTCATGATTTAAAGGATGAAATTATAACATTTTAAAGTTTAAATGCAAGAATTATAAGGTTTAGGGTTTAAATTGGAAAAAATCAAGTTTTTGAAGGTTTTTTTTTTTAAATTTGCTTTGGCATGTCAAATGCCAGTTGGCATTCAGCCAAATTCCAGTCGGCATTCGACATTTGGCCTAATGCCGATCAACATTTGGCCAAATGCCAATCGGCATTTCGCTAAATACTAGTAGGTATTATGCTCATTTGTTCTTTTTTTCGCAATTTTGGTCTTTTTTTCTTATGTCTGATTAGTTAATTAGACGTAATTAACACATGTGTCCCACTCTGTGTGTTCAAAGAATTCTCTAGACTTTGTTTAAAATGAATCCTATCCTATTTATGTTTTCAAAAATCAAAAAATCAAAAAATCAAAATCCCAAACGTTAAACTTCCTGGTACTGCGCAACCAAACCCTATGTTTGTGTAGAAGAGGTTGGCTCTCTGGCTTTAAAAGCCAAGGGAGAAGTCTGCAGGAATGGGGGCCTTTCTTTTTTTTGGGAGAAAAAATTATTATCAAAAAGGGTTGAGATTAATTTTTATTGAACGTAGCAAAGATTTTTTTTTCTTTCTTTTTTGGAGCCTGTAAAACCTAGTTCTTTACAGGAGGCCAAAAATCTCAGTTGCTCACTTTTGATTTTTAAAACCCTAGAAAACCAAATAAAACTGAGTTCTATTTTTAGTCCAGAGATCATGAAAAAGACATAACAGAGCCAATTCCAAATGGTGAAAATCACAGTCTGAGGGGCCATTTAACTGCATCTGCACAACATCCTTTTCACTTATTTGCCTCTTCTTTTCTTTTAATTAAATCTCTTTGTTTTAATTATTGAGTTGATTACTAATTAAATTTTGCTCTTTTGTCTTTGTTTTTGGCTTCTATTCTTTAGTGCTCTAGGAATGAGGATTGGTTATAGTGCAATATTTGAATAGTAATCTTGAAGAATCCCCATAATGTCATGGATCAAAACTTGTGAAACCCCAAAAAATTTAGGTTTTTTTTTATTTCTCTGTGTTATTTGTTCATCTATTGTTTCTGGGTTGTAATTAATTTCCTTTTAATTCTCTACATTGTAGGTTGTTATAGCCCCAATAGTGGGAAAATAGTGGAATTCTAATTCTTTGCACTAAAAATTGATTAGTAATTTAGGTATAATTTGATAAAATTTAATTAAAATCAATGATGGCAGTAGATTAAAGTTAGAGTTGTATGTAAATTAATTTAGGGTTTTTTTAGAAAATCATGTACAATTGTTTATTTGATATATTATTTATTTTGGATCTTGTTTTTGGGTTTATTTGATCATTTTGGGCCCAAGCCCACGATTAGGTCCAATTAATTTAAAATAGGTTTATAAATGGTTTAGGTTAATTAATTAATTAAAACCAATATAGGCCTATTTTAGGTTAATTAGATTTAGGCCCATTTTAATTAATAAAATCAATTTAGATTTAGCTCATCCCAATAAAGCATTTTTATTTCTTTTAAAATTAATTTATACTTTAAGCCCATTTTCTAATTAATTAAAATTTATTTAGATTTAGCTTAGCCCATTTAATTTCATTACTTTTAAAATAAGTAGCCTTAGACCCACATTTCACTTAAAATAAAATTAAGTTAGACTTAGACCTATTAATTCAAATTTTCCTTTAAAATTTTATAGACTTAAGCCCATCAAAGAAGTTATAGATTCAGTTAAATCTCCTTTGCTTCCTTTTTCCTCCTTTAGTCCTTTTGCCACTGAACCACTAAAAGGTAATTCTTAATACTTATTGAGCCACTGCATTTGTAAAGAACTCAGACCAAACATGTTCATCTGTTATGCTTAAACCAATTCATTGTAAAAAGCTATTTGAAGTTCAGCTCTTCTCTCAATCATTGGCTTCTCTTAATCAATGGCAGGCAACTCAATTGGTTCCTGAGATCCACTATGCATCTTCTTTGATTCTTACCCATATAAGTGGTCTACTCTACCTTAAGGTATACTCAAATGTAATTTTGATGGGGCTTTTTTTTACGAATGAAAGGAAACTTAGGTATGGGTTGGTGGTTCATTCATCAAATGGCAGCTGGGTTGTAGGGGTTCTGGTTTATTTTCTGGTTTTGCAGACCCCATTCTTGGCTGAAGTGTTGAGTGGTCAAGAGGCTTTAAGCTAGTGGCTATAATTGCTATGTGGTTTCAACTGATTGAGTAATCAAATGATTCAGCAAGAGAGGTGGATCCACATGCCATGTAACACCATTTAATGGGATGTTACTTTTTTTAACGGCTATTAACATATGGTCATAATCGGGCCACTTTTAAAACATTAAAGTCCATTTGGGAAGAAAAAAAAAATATCCAAATTAGGATTTGGCATAAAGTTAGGGGTCCAATTTGACCATTTTCCCTAAATAATAATAATAATAATAATAACGTTGCACTAAGACTCTACTAAAATTATAGTTTTTATAATAAAACAAATGCATGGACTTTATTAAAAGAAAAAATTATCAATATTTTTTATTAATAAAGTTACCCACTTTATATGACAGATTTAGTCACCCACTTTATACGATGATAAAGTAGATAACTTCATATAAAAAATATCTTTTTTATTATATAAATATAATGAAAATGACATTTTTACTTCAAGAATAAAATAAAAATTGCAATTTTCATACTAAAACAAATAAAAGGATGCAAATATAATATTTTGGTAATAAAAAATACAAATTTTATAAAATAGACTTCTCTACAATAATATTTATTCAAAAATGCAATTTTTATCATAAAAAATGGAATTTATTAATAAAATGAAAAATTGTTAAGAAAAATTAAAACTTCAAGGGTGATTGAAAATGGGTATGTTCTAAAACATCCAAAAATACAATATTCACATAGATTTGTCAAATAGGCAAATTACACACTTCTAAATCCACATCATTTAATCCACACCACTAAAATCACAACTTCAACATAAACTTAATATAAAAAATAATCAAAACTTCAACATAAACATAATATCAAAAATAAATAAAAATGCATGAAATGCAAATGAAAATGAAATGAGATAATGAATGCTAAAAAAATATAAAAAGAAGAAAAAGAAGGTGTAGGAGTAGAGATTTAAAGAAAATTAAAATAAAATAAATAATAATAAAAACTATAATAAATAATTAATAAAATAAAGAAAATAAGAAGAAGAGAAAAATAATAAATTAATAAAAATAAAATTTTTATAAAATAAAATAAAAATGCAAAATTTATGAAAATAATTATTTGGCTCCTTGGAAATTACCCTTGATGCATGCTTTGACAAAGTAGAAGTCGGGTTTGGATTTTGGGTACTAAAATCCAAAAATAAATAATAATAAAAAGTGGGTTTGAATGTGTAGGGGATTAGGTCTTTACGAGTCAGTCACCCTTTTTGGATTAAAACAATAGCATTTTTGTGGTTTTAGTCTAAAACAGGTAAAAAGATGCCTAATAAAAATGTCCAGTATTAAAATAATCTCTAAAAATTCACTAAAAAGTCCTTCAGAGTTAGAAAAATGATGAATTTATAGAAATCTAGACCCACCGAGCTAATCCACGCTGATGAACAGTTAATCCACACGTGTGGATTAATGAGTCATGTCGATTTTTTAAAACCCATGTGCGGTCATCAACCTATAGTGTTCTCTGGTCATTTTTCAAATATTTAAGTTCTTTTGGGCCCACTAAGTCTGGTTTTGCAAGCTTTTCAGGGTTCTGGAGGTTTTTCGAGTGTTCATATGTGATTCAGACTTGAAATTGATGAACCGTAAAAACTTTAATTTAGCTCATTAAGGCCTTAGTTCAAGGTTTTTGAGTCTTGATTTCACACTTAAGGCTCAGTTTTCAAAGTAGATCCATTACTTAGACGTTTTAAAAGAGGTTTGGTATTTTGAGCCTTCGGTTTAATAACTTAGGTTCAGGTGTTCGATTCACTGATTTGGTTGCCCGATTAAGGGTTTTGGGGTTTACTACTTTGGAAGTATACTATGGATAACCTTTGAGAGGTTATCCTTTATCTTGTCGTTAGAAGAATTTTGTCATCGGACCACTTTGGAGGACTGCTGACAACTAGGTGTTAACATTATCACTCACTAACTCTCTCAAGAGTTTTAAGTACAAGAATTAATTACAAGAAAAATTTATGTAAGTTTAGAATACACAATGAATTCTCTTAAAGAAAAATAGTTCAACAACTCTCTAACCTTCATAAATAACTTATGAGAGTTGAATTTATAGCAGAACTTCAGAAATTAGATATTAGAGATCTACAATTTCATGTTCATCACCTCCATCTTCATTAAAAGTTCATTTTCTTTTTTCAGGATTTTTGACGGTCATAATTGTAAAGGTGAAAAATATAGCCATTGCTTTTGACAATTTGTCCATTACTGAAGCGCCACCTTACTTGTGATCCTCCTTCAGACTATCAAGGCTATTGGACTCCAACTCCTCTTGTGTGTTTAAAGTTCACAATCCATCTAACCTTGATCACGATCGGGATATTAAAGTGATCACGATAGTGGTAGTCCTCCTCATGATTGTGATGTACTCGTGAAGAGTACTGGATCTCGAAGTCACTTGGCTTTAAGAGGACTTTTGGCTCGTGATGCCTAATCATGGTCATGTGGTTGCCCATGAGAAGTATAAAACTTTTGAGAGATTTGAGTTTCTTGTCCCTTTGAGACTCGTCATGATGCTCACAATCGTGATCGTGCTTTTGAGCATCCTTACAACCTGAATTTGGCTATTTTTTTTTATCTCCATTGCTTTACCAATTAAGTTTGAGTTTGTTCCTAACTTATAATCACATTTGAATATACATATTATCAATTCAAAATTGGTTGTTAAGGCTAAATCCAAGGGTGATTAGACATTGATCACATAAATAATCAACAAAGATGGTTCATTCGTTGATAAAAAATCATAAAACATCAATGTAAGTTTTTTTTAATTATTGATGAATTAGTCATTTTATTATTTAATGTATTTTTTATATAAGGTATTTTTTGTGTAACTATAGGATGAAATGGAGAAAATAGTTACTTCTGTTTCTCAATAGCATAAAGAGAATGCAAAGCTTCTACAGATTAATATAAGTGAATTATTCTTACAAGTAGCTCGTGGACAAAAGAAACAATGAGTGTATGGTCTTAGATTACAAGCAAAGACATTTTATTCGGGAGCATTGTCTAGCTTATGTAGCCTTTGCTTGAAATATGATTGAGACAATTAAAAGAGAAGCATAAGAAGTTGTGACAAGAGCGTGAGGAGATATCTAAATAGCAGGAGGATATTGCCCAAAAGTAAAAGGAGATGTTTAAATAATAAAAGAAAATGTGCTAGGAAATGCAGCTGTTAATGTCGATATTGAGAGGTCAATAAAATAACATTGAACATCTGCTTAACCCAACATCTTGGGTGAAAACTATTTTATTTATATAATTATAATTATAAATTCTTAAATACTATTGTATGATTTATATATTTTTAAATTTTAATATTTTGTGATTTTTTTTCTATTTGCTAATGGAAATCCAATAACAACACCACTACCATCACCACCAATAATAATAATAATAAAATTCATTACAAATCAAATAGAGATAAAAAAATCCATTACAAATTAGTATCGGAAAGGTTGTTACTAATCGGTTAACAAAAAAATTTAATAGGTTGTTTTCTTCCATTACAAAATATTTGTAACCATTAAAAATAATAGAAAGTTTCTATTGCGAATTCTATTTTGTAACGGATTTTGTTATTACAAAACATGATTTTTTTTGTAGTCAAATATTATCAATAATTTTTATTTTTAACAAATATTTTTTATTCCAATATTTTAATAATTATTTTTATTAATTTATATATTATAATTATAAATTTCAAATAATATATGTCAATATATTATTGACAGTAGAATGGCTCTCAATTCTTAATAATAAATAAATAAAAAGAACATTATCATTAGAAAGACAACAAAATAACAAGGGCTAATTTGTCTCTATAACAAACCGTATACGTGGAAATAAAAGGATCTTATCATTAGAAATAGGTTTTTTTGCCATTGATAATGTACTTTTTCTAACTAAAAGAGAAAATAGAAGAATCAGAATAAAACTTAGCTCACAACAATCACAATAAAATGAACAACACCAAGTTATTAGCTTTATTATTTTGGATCAACAATGCATTGTTTCAAGTTCATGGCTTGCTCCCATTACATCATCCCTTGCAGTTGAATTTTTAATTGATATAAGGCATAATTGGTAAATGTATAGATTAAACTACCATCGAATTGAATTACATTATTATATTAAAGACTTGGTAAATCCTCATTTTACTTTCCATATTGTTTCAATTTATGTTTATGCAAGATAAAAGAAAGATAAAAGAAAGTTTTTTTTTTTTTTTAAAAAAAGGAAAGAATTTGAATGAAGAAAAAAAATATAGAATATTGGAGGCAATATTCTCTATGCAAAAGAATGTTTAGCCACATTCCTTTTTTTTTTTTTTTTTTTTTTCTAAATGTTCTTTATCATATTATCTCTATTATATTGTTGGGTAGCATAATTGATTAAATGGCAAATGATTTTTCAAAGACTTCTTAAATTTTAAAAAATTATGTGGCTCTCATTTTAAGAGTTATTGATTTCCAATTTCTCCAAAAAAAATCCACTAAAATTATATAATTTTAGAATTTATTTATTTTTTTCAAAATGATTTAATTAATTTTAAAATTTTCTCTTTTGTACTTTTTCTCTAAAATTTATTTTGAATATATTTAGAAAAAAATTAAATATTACATAATTTTGGTAATTTTTTTAAATGGTACTTAATAACTAATAAAATCAGTGCTACATAATTTCATAAAATGTTTTTAAATATTATTTAAACTTTTGATCAGGTTATTTTAATGTGTTATATGAGTGACAATATAATAAAAAGAAGACAATAGAGAAGCTAAAAAAGAAAAATATGATGAGCATTTTTCTTATTTATGAATTGTATAAATTTATTTTTAAAAATATTATTAATCTAAAGTTATTTTGTGATTTTATATTAAAATAACAAAATTTTATATATTTTTAATTATAGATTATTGAATTAAATAAATATCATTTATTTGGAAATGACCAACTAAGGAGCAAGACTGGCAAGTTTTAAATGGTCGAATACCCTTTTCACCCCTAAACTTTTACAATTTGACCTATTGTACCTTCCAACTATCATTTTGTTAATAAGATACATCAGAACCTCTATTTTGGACTCTTAACACTCCTCCCTAAGCATGGGGCAGCACGTTGGAGGATTACACGCTGACAGGGAATAATTATCTGACTCATATGAACAACATCAGCTAATAGATTTTAACTACAATTAAATGATGGTGAAATTATAAGTAACCCTAAGGTAAAAATAAATCCTAAAATTCAATAATATGAAATCCTCAAATTGAAATCCTAAACCTTAAAATTCGAAATTGAATATTTCAAAAAAGGAAAAGATGCATCTCTGTCTAGGAATCCTGCCTTTTCTCTTTACAGATAACATCTTTTCGACCCTTCAAACTGAAAAAGCCATAGATTCATTTGAGAAGGTCATTGATGTGATGAATCTTTGGATTTAAGCAACCACCGAAAGAGACAAAGAGGAGGTTGTAATCTCTGATAGATATCACTCCAAAAGTGAAAATGAATTTTGGATTTTGAGGAAACATTGTAGGTTTCAATGTTGGTATTTTCATTATTTAAATAAAAAAAGCTAAGGTTTTTATATTATATTGTAGCTGTTGAAGTAAAAGACATGGTGACAGGAATGGGATCAAAGTATAAAATTGTTTCCCCTTGTGTTTCATCCCAAGTCATTTGTTTATTTAATTTGGATTGAAGTATAATATTATGGTCCCTTATGTTTCACTAGGATTAATTATATATTTTATTAATGCAAAATGGAGGGCAAAATAATTAGAGTTAAATGGCATCATAGTAGGTTAATAATTAGACATCTAAGGTAAAAGTATGTTGGTATATATTAGTTGAATCATATTGAGAATGATAAGTTAAGCATGTCAGAGTTGTGGTTTTACTCTAGGAAGTTCGAGTATCATACTATGGAGGGCATTTTATGGAATTTGAAAGGCATTTTATGTGCACATGCCATCTATGCTATGTTCAGTAAAAATTTGGACCCTAATGCATTTATCAATCATTGGATAAAATAGAAACATACCTCAAGTGTTATCGCGTTGTTATGCAACTAGTTATAGAAATGAGATTATGGCCCGAAATATACTACCCCACAATTGAACCTCTTGAGATAAGAAAAAAGGCTAGCAGGCCTAAGACAAATAGAAGGAAAGATAAAGATGAACTAAAGCAAGGCGAGTTTGGTAAGCTGTCAAAAGAAAAGGTGTAAAGATGACATGCTCATTATGCAAGACACAAGGCCATAACAAGCAAGGATGTCCAACTAAGGGGCAACCACATAGCATGGCCAGCATTTTGCTCCTAATTACTTAAATTCAATTTATAGTTGTATTTACAAAATTTAATTTTTTGTAGCAGAATATTGTACCAGCAGAGGCAACTCGACAAGGTAGTGGCAATGCACAAAATGTTTATTTGTACTTTCTTAACTTCATAGTTTCTCTTAACATATATTCACATATTCACTTTATGTTTTTAGAATATTAATCATGCAGCAACTGATTCTGGAAAAAGAAGTGAAAGGGTAGTTGAGATTCTAATCAATTATGCTTTAACTGGTTCACATGTAAGCTCTATAGCAAATTATTCTTCAGTTGGTTCATAAGTATGCAATGCTTCACTTGCAATATTCTAATGTTTGTAGTCAGTTTACATGTCTACTTTTATATATGCAGAACATTAATAATGCAGCATCTTATTTTGGATAAAGAAGTGAGAAGGTAGTTGTAACGTTTGTCCATAATTTTTTATTTCTTTAGTTTTATTATTTTATTTTGGTGAATATAAATTATAACTTGTGGCTTTTGAAATTTAGCAAAATAATGGAAATGCACAATAGTAGAGTTTAAAGTTTCTAAAAGCAAGTATTAGTGATACACATATTGCAAACAAGAGATATGCCACCCCTACACAATCATCATAAGCTAAGGGGGCCAAATTTTCAGGATAATGGATCAATAGTTGAGAATGTAAGGCTTTGGATTAATGTTTTGGTTGTATATTCTTTGTGTTATGAAATTGGTGATGTTTTGATGTTTTTACTTTCTTTTTTTGTTGAGTATATGACACTTGTTGTTAGAGTAACTTAGACACAAGCAAACATTAAATGCTCAACAACTGTAACGAGAGATTTGGGATTCAAGCTTCCAGGTTTAAGGTGGAATACAAAAAATACTGTCACAATTGATAAGCACAACAACAAAGGGATAAATAGAGAAAGAACAAGCTGAACCCCATAAGATCTACCCTCACAAAGTTCCTAAACATAGTCCATCCAAAATGGTTCAAAAAATGTTAATTTGGAAATTTTGGTGGTTGTTAGTGTTATTTTTTTTTTAATGTCTTTTGGTCATAGAGTAACATTACGAACTCAACTAAGAAACATTATGAACTCAACTATTTTTTATAGCAAAATGCTATATTATGGAGCAAAATGCTCTATCATATAACCAAATGCTACGTTTTATTAAATTTTATGAAGTCAAGTAGCAAATTCACAATTATATTAATCTTTATCTTTTCTGTGATTCTCAAGTTTCTATCTCAAGAATTGTCAGGAATGCTACTAACATTGCTACGAATACATGTTGCACCTGTTGCTATTATAATAGCATCAACTGCTGCTACACAACACCAACTGATGGTGCTTGTCAATACCAAACATTGCTACAACGGTACCATATGCCATCAACTTATTACAAACAAGTACATCAACATCTACTTCTACTTCTACTTGTAAACTGAATAATGTGATTTCTATCAATAATAAGTACTTGTGAAATGAAGAATCTGATTTTTATTAACAACTAAATATCAATTTTTGCATAGATACAAAAACAGTGCACTTTACAAGTTCATGTAGCACTCTAGTGCTATTACATTAAACCCATTCGCACTAATACTCATACTAAAATCATACACTTCTAAATTCATTTTTTATTTCCTAAAATTAATACAAAGGCAAATACAATTAACATAATCAGCACAGTTTTTTTTTTTTTTTCATCTTCTACCTTCTCATTCCTTGCCCCTCTCTATTTCACTTTCTTTATCCTTCTCAATAAACCGAAAATTATATGTCTTGATTGATCATCAAGAGGTGGTTCAATCCACATGAAGAAATTACATGCTCCAACACCCTACAAACATATAAAACTGTAAAATCCTTCAAATGTTTATAACCCTAACCACTCATATAATTTCAAAAACTCATTGTAATTAACTCACCCCATTATCACCCACAGAATCTACGTCAAGGATTTCTTATTGTTCATAAAGTCTTCATATTCGCAACATCCCCACAACAAAACATCCGAACAACAATCTCTCCTGCATGCCTACAATTTCCATGAGTTAAGAATAACAATACAAATTCGAAGCCTAGTCAAGTGTTATGCAAGAACACTTGCATGCAAAAAAAAAAAAAAAAAAAGATCTGTTTTGAATATTGGTAGAGGAGAAGAATGAGTTCTTGAGAGAAAAGAAAAGAAAACTAGACAAATACCCTAAACTTGGTTCACTTTGTCCACATTAAGCTTCATTTTCTTTGTCACACGCTAGCTCTTGTCTTCAAATAGGCGCAATGATATGCTGTCAATCCAAATGTTAAATAAAACCAAAGATGCTATGCTTAAGAGTTTTATGGATCCAAAATAGATGTTCGGATGCATCATAACCCAAAAAACAAAAAAAAGGAAAATTGAGAGGTGAAATATGTCAAATTGTAGAAGTTTAGAGGTGAAAAGATGTATTCGGCACTTTTCAAACTATCTTTCTTCTAGTCCCAAAATAAACAAATAAATAAATAAATAGCTTTCTTCAGTCTTAAAGCCCCCACTTTTTGGCGGGAAATAATACCGCTCAACAAAACCCCAAAAACAAAGGATCAGAAAGATAGATAGCATTAGTAAACCCCAAAACCACAGATTTCCCTCTTAATTTCATACCCACTTCACAGGACTAAAGATTACCAATGGCGGCGGCGGCAGCAGAAGAAGAAGAGCGACAACAACCCCCTCCAGAACAATTAGATGAAGAATTCTCCGTATGGAAAAAGAACACGCCTTTCCTCTATGACCTCGTCATTTCTCACCCACTCGAATGGCCATCTCTTACTGTCCACTGGGTGCCTCTCGCCGTTCCGTTACCTCACCTCACTGATCCTTCTTTCGCCGTACACAAGCTCGTCCTTGGGACCCACACATCCGATGATTTCCCTAACTTCCTCATGATTGCTGATGCCGTCCTGCCAATTCGCGGTACTGAGCCTAAGCTTGATGGCAAATCTGAGGATTCTGTGATGCCTAAGGTGGTTTTTTAAGAGTTTCGTTTAGTGCCTGTTAGCTGTTTGATAAAATTACTAGATAATGATGTTAGGCAATCCAATCCCTTTTAAGTTTATAGTTGAAAATTAAAATATGTTGCGATTTTTGTCTTGCTTTTTTTTTTTTTTTTTGCGTGTCAATATGAAGTATTTGATAGAATTACTAGTTGATGATTTTAGGTAATTTATGGTTTTATTGTTTCTATTAAGTTCATGACTTGAAAATTAAAATATATTGCATGTGTTTAATGTTTTCTTTTTCTTGTTGCGTATTAAGTGTTTGATAAATTTACTGGCTGAACATTGTAGTTGCTTGCATTGGCAGGTGGAAATATCTCAGAAGATACTTGTTGATGGAGAAGTTAATAGGGCACGTTGTATGCCACAAAACCCAAATATTATTGCTGCAAAAACAAGTGGTTATGATGTGTATGTGTTTGATTCTGTGAAACAGGCTGGTAAGCAACAAAAGGATGTCTCTGATCCTGATTTAACTTTGAAAGGTCATGAAAAAGAAGGGTATGGCTTGTCTTGGAGTCCCTTTAAGCAGGGTTACCTTGTGAGTGGTTCACATGACCATAAAATATGTTTGTGGGATATGTCTGCGGCTGGTGAAGATAAAGTTTTAGATGCAATGCATGTCTATGAGGTTACTTTTGGGACTTTGTGTTTCTCTTTCATACCATGGTATCAATCTTTTTTACTGTGATGCATTAGATGGTTAATTAAATTGTTGGTGTTGGGATTTTTTATTCAGGCTCACGAAAGTGTAGTTGAAGATGTTTCATGGCACTTGAAGAATGAGAATCTATTTGGTTCTGTTGGAGATGACTGTCTGTTAATGATCTGGGACTTGCGCACAAATCAAACCCAGCATTCTGTTAAAGCACATGAGAGAGAGGTGAACCAATGTTGAAACATTTTAACAATATATTTTAAAAAAACTTATTTGTGATAATAGCTGATTGCTAATCTGATGTTCTTTTCATATGTTTTCACTGTCAGTACATCTGAAAACTGGTTTGAGTTTGTCACTGGTCCACTTTCGATTGAATTTTCTCCTAGAATGTTTCCTCTACCCATTTGGTGCACGCGTGTTACTGGCTAGCAAATTTTTTTACATGCATTGTATTTGTTTGGATGTTAGTATATAAGCAAGACATATTTTAATATTTCTCTATGTCTAGAGGCTTCCTTATATTTGAAACTGCTTTGATGTTAAATGAAGGTTGATTAGGAAAATCTAATATTAAGAATATCTATCAGGATGTTCTAGCATTGCTAATAAGAACAGTAGAAGCATTGATGGAAGTCCTGTGTTATTGCCTACTTGTTTGAAGAGGATAGGAGCTAGGAAGGACAAATACCAGATGAGTGAAGTTCTGAATTTATTTGATCTTTTGCTTTTGCCTGTACTTGGCTACTCTTTTGGTGCTTGTGCGTGCATTGTGCTTGATATCTAAATTTGTGGAGTTGGACATCTATTTAACTAACTGTATGTGTTTGTTTGATTCTTGAGTTTCTGTTGATACTGATCTCATTGTGGACTGTGAAGTACATAAAGCAGAAATATGAAGAAAAATGCAATATCTGATTATGCTTTTGAAAATGAATCTGTGTAACTTTCTAATTCTATGAGCATTATCTCAACAATGGAAAAACTTCTCGTTTTACTTGTAAACCTGTACTAGATTACTTGTAGCAGTATCTTGCAATCTGTGCTTGTGGTATCATCTTAGTTATCTCCAGATGATTACCTGTTAATGACATTTTGGTTCCCTTTTTCCAGGTTAACTATCTATCTTTCAATCCCTACAATGAATGGATTCTTGCTACAGCATCTTCAGATGCTACTGTCGGTCTGTTTGATATGCGGAAGCTGAGTTCACCGCTGCATGTCCTAAGTGGTCACACGTATGTTCTTTACCTCTCACATGGGTTTTAGGATTTAGGACCATGACCAGATACTGTTATTCAGCATTCTGAAAGTGGATGCAATTTGCAAATGCATTAAACTAAAACTGATTTAATTATAATTTTTTTTTCTGGATGTTTGATATATGCTATTTGTTTGAGCTTTTCTCACCCTGCAAATTAGAAAAGCACAATGTTCACTAGGCTTGCTGAAAATCGATGTTCTAAACATGTAGGTGATTCTTTTATCCCTTTTTTTCCCTCTTACTAACATGATGGCTGCCATTGTTTGTTTATGTGCATTCCTTGTTTAAGTTATGAAATGAATGTTTATATTGCTTGGGTTGCTGGCATATTGCATTTTGTATACCGAAATTTGATTCCTGTTTTGACCATATTACATTGACAACTTGTCTTAGTTTTGAAGTTCTGTAGATAGTTATGTTGCGGCTGTGGTTGTATCATGATATCAGGCATTATAGAAATTGGATCATGCAGTGTTGTAGCTATAATAGTATAAAATAACAGTAAAAAATGTTGTGTAAACAGTTAAATCGTCCGCTTCACCTGTGGCTTTCAAGTAAGCCTCTTAAGTTAAGTGGCCCAAAATGGGACAGCAGGCAGAAAAGCAATTACACATGGACCACTATTGAAAACCATTCTTGCATCTGTTGCTTCATGCCTGTTAATCTCGTGTATTATTTTTATTGATTGAAGATGGCTCTTTTATTATTTGGCCTATTGGTGGAAAAGTCCAAACGTTTATGGCATTTTGCAATTTTATCCAAACTTTTTAATTTTGGCAAAAATGTCCCCATTACACCAATTATTGGTAATTTTAGCACAAATAGATATTTGGTCAAAATCAAATAAAAGATGCTGATGTGACATCTATAAAATGTCAAATTTACCGTTTGTATTATAAAATCTATAAGATTCTATTGGTATAAAAAAATTAGAATGTTTATGATTTTGGCAATTTTATCCAATTTTTAAATTAAAAAAATGTTTTAAATTAAGATTACTTAATTAAAGTTAAATAAAAAGTGTTGACGTGATAATTGAAAAACTAAATTCTCATGTGATAAATTTTTAAATTTATTAATTATTATTGTTTTAATAAACTATTAAAAGTAATATATATGCGTTTGTATGTGTTTTTAATTTTTTATTATTATGTCTTCGTTTTTTATTTAATTTAATTTTCTTAGTAGTAAATTTATTTGTTTTTATTACGTCTGTGTTTTTATCTGTTATCATGCATATCTTAAGGATTTCTTTTTTTTGTTTTTCAGAGAAGAAGTCTTCCAAGTGGAATGGGATCCTAATCATGAAACAGTGCTGGCATCTACGGCTGGTGACAGAAGATTGAATGTTTGGGACCTAAACAGGTATATTTAATTTCAGGCATTTATGGATGTCTCCATAGAATGACTCTTTTCTTTTTCCTTTAATAATATTATAAACTTTTTCTTCCATTATTTTTATTGTCACTGATTACCAATATGAAAGGGAAATAGTTGATATTCTAGTTGTCAACCTATGAGTACTGGAATAATAGGCTGTGGTTTAGGTAGTAGCCTGAAGAACTGTTCAAATTTAATTTGTGACATTGCAACTTGTCAATGCTTAAAGCACAGGATGAAGGTTCTATCCTTAAAGCACTGCTGTCTGTCCAAGCCTACTTTTTGGAATTTTTCTGCCAATAATGTCTCAGACATTGTAGATTATTGTTACTAAAACAGTTATAATATGAACCCCTCAATACTGTTTTCAGATCGTCATATGAATGCCATACTAATCTTTCACCTTATTATCATTAAAAATTACAAAATTATTGCCTGCCAAAGCTGCGTTTATATCTTGATGCTGTGATTAAAATTTTGCAAAATTGATTTGCTGTAATCGTATGCACTTTTTGTTCTTGTTGATCTGACTGGTAAATGTATTTTCCTAAGGAAGTGAAAATTTGTAAATAGTTCCTGTTAGTAATATTGACTGAAATTTTGCAATGTTGGTTCATGGCAACTGTCTGTGTACTTTTAGTTCACTCGTGAGTATTTTAGCAGCTCACAATTTTGCCTTAAAGGAACATGGGAATTTGGTATAAAGTTATTACATGTCTTATAATCTGTTCAGGATTGGGGATGAGCAGTTAGAGTTGGATGCTGAAGATGGCCCTCCGGAACTACTTTTCTCTCATGGAGGTCACAAGGCAAAGATCTCAGATTTTTCATGGAACAAGAATGAGCCCTGGGTCATTTCAAGTGTGGCTGAAGACAACACTCTTCAGGTGTGGCACATGGATGAGGGCATTTATCGCGATGATGATGATATGCTTGCTGCTGATGACAACCTGTAGAAATGCAGTTCCAAGATGAGCCAAATGCTAACCGTTACTTTTTTATTTTTTGGCTTTAACCATGATTATGTTTTCTTTTTTTTTTTTTTTTTCCGGCAAACATGATCATATAAACTTTTCGGTTATTGCACTATAAGTAATTTTTATAACTTGTGGGCAACTGTGGTCATCTGTACAAAGAATGGAAAAAGAAAATATTACTAGCATTAAGCTTGGTATATTAAACGAGGCATTTCCAGCAATGATTGGTTAAAATGAAAGCAACGCGCATTCTCCCAGAAGCATCCATTGTGAGCTGTAAATGTGGGATCGATTTGGCTAGGTTCGTGCTATATTCTGTAACTTTGTTAAGATTAACTGATCACCAGATGAAAGAAAAAACTGCACCACGGTCTCTCTTACAACTTAAATCATGTACACTGTTCTAATATTCACTTTGGGTATGGTTATGGTTAGCACGCGCCTACGATAATTCCCTGAAATAACCCAATCTCTTGTAAAAGAGCCTAAATTAAAGCTCTAACAAAGTACATTTTGTTTTGCTTTGCTACAACCGTAGTCATCAGAAAATGTTTATAAAGTTAAGAATTTAGGATCTCCATATCAATGTTAAAAAATACAAACCAAGCAAAAACAGTCACTTAACATTTAGAGGACAATACCAATAACCTTTGTAATGGCAACAGTCACTAGACTTACTGGCAGGCTACATGACCTTTGTTATCTGCAGGTTAAAAAGGTTCCCATGTACTTACAACACCCCTTTGGTATCCTACCTTCATTCTCTGCAAACTACAAAACAATTTGCAACATAATTTTTTCAATTTCCCTTTTACTTTAAACATTTGGAACAGGTCAATGAGCTAGCCAGCAGAAATTCATTCAGGAAAAATGACCAAATAGGAGAACGAACAAATGCCATTAAAAAAATCGCTTGCGTATCTTGTAGTTTCTTCCCAATCATAGCTGCTGGCAAGGTCCCAGGACCTACTAACAACAATCTCTGTCTGGTTCACTAATGAAACATCAATGATGGGGCCCCTCTCTAAATTCTGTAATTCAGCAAATGAAGAATTTCATTTTTGCTTAGAAGATCTTCATAAATGAACCCATCCAAACTTTTGAAAGTACCGTGCAAGAAAAAAATATTCAAAAAAAAAAAAAACAAAGAAAAAACTAGCCAAGTCCCAAACAAGGTCATAAAGCAATGACATGCGCTTTACGAACATAGCAATTTTAATGCACAAGTATAGAGGACAGTGAGAGAACTAAAACTTTGTAATATCAGGATGCGCTTCTTATAAGACCATAATGTTGGTCTCCAGCTCTGATCATAAACTCTGCTAGCTACAGATCCATTAAATTTCTCTTTTACAAAGCATATTTCAGACTGAAGACTACACAATAACCACCCCACTGCTAAAGCTTAGTTTGGTATGGATAATCCACAAAAGCACTACGGATTGAATGCCTACGTAATCCACAAAAGCACTACGGATTAAATGCCTAAGTAAAGAAAAAGAAAAATGAAGAAGGAAAAAAAAAAAAAAAAACTAACCAAACCCAACAAAGCAACCTGCAGAAGTAGATTCAGGAGGTCAACAGCAGCATTTATTTCAAGATCCTATGTACCCAGATGAACAAGGAGAACAACATTTAGGACAGCTCTTCAATTTCCAGTTGCAGCACGAGCCCCTCCTAATGAATCAAAACACAAAAATCAGCCTCAGAAATTGCAGAAATCCCAAAAGGAGGCTCAAAGTAACTGAGAATGAGGACTCCTTGAGTGAAATAAGTGTAAAACCAAAAGCTCCATGTCAAAAAATTCTATGGATGCATCTCATAGATATTTTCATTGTCTACTTCCTCTCAATAAACCAAGAAAATCCTTTTCATCTAATGCAAATTACACAGAATAGACTTTTCCTATTTACATAATTTACAACCTGTTTCCAACAAGTCTTTTTTTTTTTACTTTTATTGTACCTGTGTATAGTACATATAAAGATCCTAAAATATAAATAAATATACAATTAGACTCTTAAGTTATGACAAACTACTTTTGAGGGCTATATGAGTGTTTGTCAAGGATAGTCTTACTTAAGCTTAATATCCACATCTCTGGACCAATAAATTATTTAGCATCAGCACCAGCAGCAAATATTGTGCTATAAATATCTCAAAAGAATTTACCCAAACAGAAAACACCAAACAGTTAAGGATGGGGCCTGTAATGCACAAACACGATACAACCTTCCTCAATTTTTCCCTTAAAACAGAGAAAACAATAAGTAATCCCAAGGACTCATTAGACACAAAATACAGGCCTGCAGTTACAATTTATAACAATCTTAACCATGTTTATGGAAACTAATATACTGAATTAAATAATGTATAAGCAGTCCAGCTATCAGAAATATTTAATGCCAGTTTTCTACCATGTCCTGATACATTTCTTTTAATCAACTCCTATAATTTAAATTATGTCCTAATACACTTTTTTTCAATCAAATCCTAACATTGTTTAAAAAATTGACAATCTGTTGATCTTTAAAAAAAAAAAGTCCTAAACTTAATAGTTAGTTGGAATCTTCATAATTAATTATATGCATATATGTAAGACTTTTTCCAAACTAGCCTCTAGTTAAACAAAAATAATAACTTTCATGAAGGAAAAAACAAGGAGGAAAAAAAAAACAATGAAGAAGCATAAAAGAACCTCCCTTTACTTTCCCAGCAATCAAATGGAGCTTTATATAGCAAGAATACCACAGATGAATAGCATTTTCCAAGTCTTATTATTTGTTAACCATTTAACAAGGTTAATTATTTTGCTAAGTAGAATTACTGATTAGGAAAAGTTGCAGCCATGTGGCATCTATAAAATTCTTGTCCCTCAACAATTTATGACTAACAGTACAAGTTTTAAAAAGCATCATACTTTTCTGAAACACAAATGAATTATTAGCACTTGTAACAAGAGCATCATACTGATCTGCATTACTTAGACCAAAAAGCTCCAGGCTCTTGATGTTAACAACATTTCCATGTTCTCATGTTCATATGGGCACTTAGTCGCTTACTGTTGACCTATTGCTGCTGATTTCCTAATTTACAAAATTCACACTTGTACTAATCATGGAATAGCAATAGCAAGAAATCTAAAATATACAAAGCCATATTGATTGGAATCCACAATATAATTAAGGTGAAAATGATACATACTTGCAGTCTTATCTTTCCTCTTACTGGTGCTGGAAGAATTTCCGCTGCCACTGCCATTTGTCAATAAATTCCCAAGTCCACAGCTAGGAAGCTCCTTTACTCCTGAGTTCTGATTTGCCAGGCATTGCAGATTGTCAAAATCACAGCCATTAAAACCTTGCTCATTTAAGACCATACTATCCCCAGGTTTTCCATCCATCCTTGGATGCACGCAATAAACCTGATCATTGCAATGCATATTACAGGGATTCATTACATAAGCACCAGAATAATTTGGATTGGACAGGTTCACATCATTAGCTGATTTCTGATATGGAAAAGATCCAATCTCCCCTTCAATCCTACCCCGTATGTCAACAAGCAAACACTTGAGCCTTGCAACCTCAGCTTCTAATCCAGCTTGTCCCTGCAGCCTCTTCAGCAATTGCTGATTCAAGGCCCTCAATTTCACAACTTCATCCTCCAAAGATGCAGCCCTTGCTTTCTTCTTCTCTCTGTATTTCCGAACAGCCTCTCTATTGCCTAAAGGGCGTTTCTTCGACTTGTTTTCAGTTGATTCAGCCGTATCATCAGTCCCAGCCTTGTCATCAGAAGGTGCAGATACAATTTTGGTGTGCACATGAAAGCAAGTGTGTGTGTGGGAATAATCTGGTCCGGGAGGGTTACAAGTGTGTGTATGAGTACAAGCATGAGTATCCTTGAGTAATTCATCAAAAAAACTATCCATTGAACAATTGCTTGGCATTTCACCCATGTTTGTACTGGGAAATACTTCTTGGTGCGAGAAATCTACCTCACCGTCATCCATTAAAGCAAAACAAAGAGACCGATATGCAAAATAAAAAAAAAATGGAGATAAATTGAAGATTTTGAGGTAGACCCTGATGGCACTTCAAGTCAAATTCTGGGTGGCAACTATACTCAGATGGGAAAATGTGCCTCCAGTGCTTATAAGCTGCAAACAGTTAACATACAATAAATCAGTTTAAAACCCAAAAGCAAAATAAATAAATAAATTTCTAGCAATTCAATCACCCCCTAAAAAGCTGATAAAACACACAGATTACCCCCAAAAAAGAATCAAAACAAAATTAAAATCTGGGAATTAAGAGCCTATTTTGACAAAATGAAGATTATGTGGCAAAAAAAAAAAAAAAAACAGAGAGGAAAGAATCAAGATAGAATCCAAAAAAGATCATCAACTTATAATTGAAACCCTAGAAAACATCAAGTGGTGTTCACATGTTATTGCTTTAAAAAAGACAAAAAGAAAAGAAAGAACTTTTAAAAGGAACCCATAAGGATAAGAAGTGGTATGAACACAAAAGGAAGTGAAAATAAGCCTACCAGAAACGAGCGATGGTTGATTCTTCTTCGGAGACAGATTCCACGAAAGAATAGAAGAGAGGGCCACAAAAGTCCTCTGTCTTTCAATTTATAGGTACTTGGGGACATTTAAGAAATTTTAATAGGAATTATATAGTACGTCTCCTACTACACTCAAAACCATGCCCCACCGTCCACCTAGTTCATTCTGGCCGTCAATTTCATAGAATTCTAAGTTTTTATTATCTTTTATAATTTTTTAATTTTGGCCTAAATATGATAATTTTAGTAGAAATATTTATTTCGTCAAAATTAAATAAAAATGTTGATGTACTATCTTATAAAACATCTAATGTACCTTTTCTTAAATTACTAAATTTATAATGGTATCTTTTACGGTTATTTTGTTTGTAAAAAATTATTAAAATTTACAAAAAAGATAAAAATTTTACTTTATTTTTTGTAAAATAATAATATTTTTCATAAATATAAGAATTAAAAGTTTTTGTTATAACTTGATATATATTTTTTTGTTAAATTTTTACTTTGTATAAAATTCATTTATTTTTTATGGAATTAGTTGTTGTGATTATTATTTTTTTTATAAATATTATTGCCACTTTTTCAATTGAAAATTTCTTTTAAGATTGGTATTTTTGTAAGGAAAAAATCTTAATTTAGAAAAATTTTTTATTCATAAAAAATGTGATTTTTTTTTATGAAATAACATTATATTTCCTAAGTGTAAGAATCAATATTTTTTTTATTATAATTTGATATATTTTCATAACCTTTTACTATTTTTTTTAATTTTAAATAATTTTATGTAAAAGTTGTTAAATTAATTTCGATTTTTACAATTATAAAAACTATAAAAATTAATTTAATAAGAAGTCATTTTATTTTTTACAATGCAACAATTTAATGTAAAATATTTCAAGTTATAATAGAAAAATATTTTAATTTTTATATTTACAGAAAATGATATTATTTTAAAAAAAAATAAAAAAATTTCACATTTTTAGTAAATTTAAAAAAATTTTCTTAAACAAAGTAATATACTTTGTTTTAAAACAAAGTAAGCATAGAAAGCACCTAATAATTTTAGCACAAATATTTATTTCGTCAAAATAAAATAAAAATATTGATATACTATCTTATAAAATATCTAGTCTACCTTTTTTGTAAATTACTAAATTTATAATGGTTTATTTGAGGGTCAAATGATCAATATACTCCTTGAATTTGTATCAAAGGATCAAAAGATGAATAATCAAAAAATCTTTTCAACTTGTATGTTTGGGACAAATAGACTAAATTTTTAACTTTTTCAACAAATATTCTCAAAACTTCTATTTAAAGAGTAAATACCAAATAAGCTCCTTAAATTTTAACTTTCTCTTATTTGAGTGTATTGTAAATCCTAGAAGCAGGAAGTGAATCATATGTTTTTAATAAAATATAATATTTTTAAATGAAAATTAAAAAAAAAAAGTTTATACATTCTTCTTACCATCTTCATCACAGTTACCATCATTGCCTTCCTCTACAAACAAACTCATTTCATCTCCAACTCAAACAAAAAATACTTTTTAAAATCTCAAAAGTAAAATAAAGCCTAAATTAGATACAATGCTTCATCATTACCTTGAAATTTTTTTCTTTTTTCTTGTTGGAGCCTTAGAGGGAGGGTGTAGAGGTTTAATGGAAGATTGAAAACTTGAAGGGAAATTAAAAGAGGATTTTGAAAAGAATAAATATGAATAAGAACAAGAATAAGAAAGAAAAGTTTGACATAAGCAATTTAATGAGTTTAGATTATAACTAATCTTATGTCTCCACCTTGCTTATCATTAAATTAGGATTTTCCAATCCACTCTAATCTTATTTACCAAGACCGTTACAAGTGTTTTTCAAGATTTTAACATTAAACCTTTACACAATGAGTTTTCTAGGCTCACTCATAAACCTTTACAAGTGTTTTTCTTAAGGTTCACACCAAACTTATTTCCAAGTGTTTTTAAGGTTTACACTTAAACCTTTCCATAAGTGTTTTTAAGGTTAAAACACCTTTTATAGTTAAAGTGTTTATATGAGGCATAACACCAATCTAATATTGAATGAATCCTCACTACCCACTTTTTAGCCCTAAGAAAGAGTAGATAAAAGAATCCTATCAACTAAACACACACTGAACTCTCACAAGAAAAGTAAATACAAACTCAATAAAAGTTTATTTACAAGAAATGAATATATAAAAAGAAATGTGAAAGAAACTAAATTTGGTTCAATGAATTTTCATAATATATTTGCTCCATCAACTCTCTAACTTTTTAAATGAAGTCTTGAGCTTGTATTTGTAATGGAGGGTGCAAAACTAGCTATTGAAACTTTGATTTTTTTACCTCAATAAATCTCCAGCTTCATTTAATATTTCTTTTACTTTTGCAGCAATTTTGATGCTCACAATCTTGAGGGTTAAATATATAGTAGTTAGAACTTTGAAATAGTCATTACAGAAGTTACCAAGTCATTTTGTAATACTCATGATTATGAGCAGCCTCCTTACAATCGTGGTGAGGGTCCTCTTCATGACCGTGAGGGCTGACTATAAGCATCACTGAGCTCTTCATAACTCTGGCTCTTTGTCAAGTTCATGCCTGTGACCCTCCTCATGACTGTGACAGGATCGTGAGGGGTAATCAACCATCAAATGACTTTATTTGGACTTTAATTCCAGGCCTATTAATTGCACCTTTGAACCTAGCTTAAAAACTCACTTAAATATACAAATTAGTAACTAAAATTGATTGTTAAAATCAAAACCAAGGTTGATTTGAGATTGATCAGGCAAAGGGTTAATATTTCTTTCTTTTATAGTAAACTAAACTCTTTTATGTCTATAGAAGTTTTTTTTTAACTCGAAGGTCTTATTTTAATTATCTTACAAACATAAAAAATTATAATAGAAAAATATCGCAAATAAACACCACTATTTACCCTAATTAGTGTACAAAGGTGGCTTGTTGAAATCGATAGTAACTTTTATGAACTTATGTAAATTTTGACTTTGATTTTTAAAACATGTCTCCATGGACAACCTTGATATTTAAGTTGATGAGTGGTAGTTAATATGAACCCTAAAAGGGATCAAAAGTGCCTGAATATGAAGAATTTAAGCTAATTAGCTTAATTTCCTATTTTAAAATTACTTAGCTTGATATTGATGAATTTTGGAGTTATTCCTATTTTGGAGTCAATAAGGAAGATTTAAGAAGATTCTAGAAGATGTGAGAAGATTTAAGAACATTCCAAGTCAAAGTCAAAGTCAAATAGTCAAACAAGTCAAAGTCAAGGGTTAATGGTCAACATATGATATGGCATGTGACATGGCATGCTTTAATGCTTAGTTGTCATGAGTTGTCAATTTTGCGTAGTTGTCATGAATTGTAATGAGTTGTCAATTTTGACTTTTCAAAGATGAGTTGTCATTAGTTGTCCTATTTTGAAGGAAATCTCCTTAATTAAGGATTTTCCTATATAGGTATCTTTGGGAATAAGGAATAGAACCTTTTCCTTTAAGGATTAGGTTGTTTACATGCCTATATAAGGGCTAACCCTATGACATACAAATTGAAGCATTGAAATATTAAAAGTGAGGTTTTTCCTTAAACTTTGTTCTTTTGAAACTTTGCAAGTTTACTTGAATTGTTTCACTTCTACCTTTCATTACAATTACTAGGTTAGATTAAACTTAGAATTGTGTGATTGTTCATCTTATAATTGCTAAGTATCTTGCTTCAAATTAATAAGCAAGGGGTTTAGCTCCATCAACACAACCTATCATTGATGATCCTTGGGCAAGATTTTAAAGTTAGATGCGTGTTCTATCTCTGTTATAGGTAGGGTTCGTATCAGTAGTGGTAACAACTATAGCTTCCTCATGGGGAAGCTTAGCGATAATAGAGAAAATATGGAGTCTAGAGTGAAGTTCATCGGCCAAAGCATCATAGACTATGCGATGGTGGCTAACGAGTATTTGTATATGGAATTTAAGGGAAACAAGCTTTAAATTGAAATGGGTCTCAATATTGAAAGAGGCAAAATGATGAGTTATTAGGCATGATTCAAAAAGGAAAGATACAAAAGTGATGTCTATGGAGGAGGATGACGACCATAGTGGATGGTAATAAAGGTGCTATCTAAAAATTAAAAGAAACGAATTAGTTTTTTTTTCTTTAAATGGAAAAGATATAGTTTTAATTTGTTCAAGATAGGTTATATTTTGATACTTAATAATAATCTTTTATAATTGAAAAAGGAAGTAATAATAAATAAATCTTTTTAGGGATTGGATTTCACCCACATGAAATTAAGTGAAATTTAGGCTTATTTAGCTTTTGAATAGAAGTTTTGGGGTTATTTATTGAAAAGTTGAAATTCAACCTGTTGGGGCCAAAGATATAAGTTGAAAGGGTTATTTGATTATTAATTTAAGGATTAAATTGGTCAAATTTAAACTTTTTCTGTAAATAACTCAAAAAATTCTATTTAAAGACCATTTAAACCCAAAATTTTGTTGCATGCAATACAACTCTAATTAAAAAAGTGAATTTCATATTTTATTACTTTCTCCATCCACATGTCTATAAACAACAAAGGTAACTTTTTAGATTAAAAATAAATAAAACATAAAGTAAAAAATCCACCTTCGTTATTCCCTTTTCTCATCCCTATCATGCGCTTTTCACATCCATCACTATTGCCATGGCTATGACTGCCACTACCAAACTCTACAACCTCTAATGCAACAATAACAAATTCTTATATGAACCTACCACTTATATCCACCACCACCATCATCGTTTTATCCACCACTATAACTACTATCTCTTATTTATTTTGGACAATAAACAAATAAAATTTGCTTTTTTTTTCTACCTTGTAATACCACTATGGAAAGCCAAATCAGAAGTTTGATTTTTGTTTACTATTCATAGGCTTTTAGACGATTACTTTTGTTAAGAAGTCTTATTGATTTCTAATTGAAAAGGGATTCTATTTAATAACTTGAATTTTGAAAAAAAAAAAGGAAAAAGATCATAAGGAAAAGATAAATGGTAAAGATATAACATATAAAGTGGCACTAGAAAAATTAAGAAGTTTGGCAAAATATCAATTTTAGTCCCAAATGACCTCTAATCACTGTCAAATTTTAATTATAGATTCTTCTCATCATCCTTTACACATTGGTAATCCTCATTTCGTTGAAAATGGTGTAGAATTTCGTTGATTTGGCTCTAAAGTTTTGGCTTAAAATTTTCATAGTCAAACCACCACTTTTGGTGATAATTAGCCATTGTAACCACCACTATTATGCTCATCTTGCTTCCAAGAGTTTACAGAGGCCAACCACGCATCCCACTTATGTCATTTTGATTTTGATTTAAATTTATTTGGTAATTTTCTTTTTATTTTATGATCTCTTAATGTAGCAATTATTTGGTATGTTTAAAGGTATATTTGGATTCTAATTTTTGTTAGGAGTGTGTTGGTGTGATTGGTTTGTGTAAGTGATGTAATCATGGTGAGAATTTCAAAAAATTCCACTCATAGACGTAGTGAAATAGTGACCAACCCAAAAAATAGTTATTTTATTTTAATAAATAGTATAAATTATGGAGTTTAATTTTCATAACTAAAGCAAAGTCTAATCTTTTTACGGATTATGGAATAAAAATTTCAGAATTGTTTTAGCAGAATAATTCTATTTCTATTTAAATTAATTTAACTCATCATAATTAGTCATTTCAGCCTTAAATTGCATATTTAGAGTGTTTGCATGTCAATTTTGAGGATTCCTTGATTTTAGAGATTTTTCTAGAATTTTAAAAAATTATTAAGAATTTATTTATTATTTATTCATGAATTAGATATATTTATTATAAAGAATACCAAAGTGGGAACATTTGTGCGATTGGGTAGACGAGGATGCATTGGCTAGCTCGCTTCACTTGTAAGTTAATATTTTGAAATGTGTGTTTAGAATTTATGAATGATAGAGTAGCAAAATTAATGATATTTAAAAATGATTTATTTAAAAGATTTTTCACTTTTGATATTTAACATTATTTTAATATTTATGATTGTTATTTATATTTTGCTCATTGCGGTATTATCTTCATGCAATTAATGGTATCATTATTGTTATTGTTAATGTTAATATTGTTATTGTTGATGAAGTAAAAGTGTTTTTGTTGCCCTCTATATTATTATTTGGATGTGTGTGTGCATGTGCATGTGTGTGTGTGTGTGTATATATATATATAGTTTTGGAAAAGAATAGTAGAATTAGCTATTTGATGAGTGTTATCAAGACCGTGAATACACTGGTATTAATCTTTGAGTCAGACCCTTTCTAAGATATATTGGAATTGTGCTGCTTAGTTGATGCTTAACTCTCGGGCATAATTGAATTGTGATTTTCAATTGATGCATAGCTCTTAGACATATTATATTTTATGATTATAGTTATTTATTGGAATTAGTGACTCTGTGTGGCTTGGTAAATGGTTGGCTCTCAAGAACTAGCAGTCATTGTAATAAGAGGGTTGAATGGCTACTACATTTATAGTCTAAAGTTCTACCACAAATTTCCACCTGAACATATTTTGATTAACATTATTTTATACTTTATTTAATTATTGGATGTTTTGTGAAGTATGTTTAAAAGCAAAATAATTTAATGAGTTTTGGATATAACATGTGTATACATTTATATATCTATATATACTAATTTAAAGATTTATTGAGATTTAAAATATGATTTTATAAATTAATATATGCATAATATTTTTTTAATAATAAGAGGTTTTCAAATTAACATGCATTTAATATAAGCTTATTCAGTGAGGTTTGATTCCTCTTAACTATTTTTTCATGATCTTAGGAGTTGTAGAATTAGTTCACCTCATTTGGCCTCAATTTATTCTTTACCGGTCACTTTATGTAGGTTATCTTAATGCTACCATTGTATATGTGATGTATTTAAAAATCTACACACCACAACGATTTGGATGTTTTGCTTAAATTATATTTGAGATATAACATGGTTGAATGGTAATTTGGGATATATGTATAATCATGTACTATAATGTATTAAGTTTGAGTTGATGATGGTTATTAAGTTGAGTTTAAAGTAGTTATGATTGAATATATATTTAGGAGTGCATATTGCTTTTTTATAGGTTTTGGGTTTGATCCGGCACAAGGGAAACTTAGTCGATTTTTTAGGTTTTGGCCCACATGAAACAAGAGAAAGCCTAATGATGAAAAGCCCAAATGACGAGTCCATTGAAGTAATGGCCCAAAAAAAGAGTTCAAACCTAATGTTTTTAAATGGACATTTGGCCCATAATAATGATTAAAAAAAGCAAAAAAAAAAAAAAAGAGAAGAGGAAAAGTTTTTTTATAAGTTAGAGAAAGAATGAGGGGAGAGATTTTAGTGGGAAGTTAGCTAAAAAGAAGGGAAAATGAAGGAGAAGTTACAGAGAAAAAGGGGAGACATTTTTTGGAGAGAAAATTAAAAAGGGAGAAAGAAAGTAGAAATAAATAAGGCTCTTTAAAAAAACACAGGAGAAAAAAAGAGAGAGCTACTCTAAAAAAGAAAAAGAAGAATTTTTGGAAGAAAGGGGTTGTGAGTAGCGAGGTTTAGCACTCGCCCAAATGTTTGGCGACCATGGCACTGTGTGGACTCGAGGCCCACTAGGAAACATGAAATAGGTCATAAAGCCTACTCAAAGATGGAGTCGCCACCCAGATAAAAGTCGGGACACACTATACATCAACTAGATCCCACGAAGGTTCCCAGAAGCGGTTATTAGAGATCAGGTTCGGAAACTGGGTATGGGCTTTTGGAATGCCCGCCCAACCTTGTGGTTAGCCTCTGTTTGTGTTATGTGTTTTATTATCTTTAATTATTTAATTATTTCTTTATTACCATGCGAATTGCAATTTCTTTCGAACAATTGTCACATTTGAAAATTAAGCCCAAGTTTGCATATTAATTTCTTTTATGTATTTGGTCTCAACACCCACTATAAATAAAGTGAATAATAATAATTTACAACTGTACATTCGAATCAAATGGGGAAAGAGATTAAGGATTACAATACTTTTTTTAAATGAAAGTATAATAAACGAAAAATAAACAAAAGTAAACAAGCATCAAATTACATAAAAATATAATAAAAGATGAGAAAAGGGTTAGGTATTGAATCGAACAATCAGAATCGTTATGATCCCCTATAATACATCGAGATGTTAGCTTCCAAGACATATAAAATCATAAAGGAAGAGGTGATAAATTAATTTACAAAACCAAATTTATATAGGTGGCCTGTCAAAGTGGCATGAGGACCTGTCAAAGTGGCGATCACCTCTTAGCAGTGAGGTGATGCCTCTTTAAGAGGTGATCGCCTGATTAACAGGCTCAAACGACTCTTAAACTGACAAACTTCTACTTCAAGTAAGAATCTACTATTGCAAACAAGCTAGATGCATAACTACACCTAAAACTCAGTGAATCATGCTAAAGGCATGGCTTATTACAAACAATAAACACCAACAAATGGATACACAAACTAGTAAACAAATAAGCTAGAGGTCATGCAAGCAAGTAAAAGGATTATGCAAATTTTTGGCTCAAGCTTAAAAAAAATCAAGATAATTATTAAGGAATGAGCTTTCCAAATATGGTTGGCCTTAGAAATGAATATGGATGTTAATCTCCCCTTGAATGTAACCTTTTATCCTCCTTCTTTAAGAAAATCACCCTTGAACTTCACTTACTTTTCTCTCCTTTTAAGAATGTTTTTCTCGCCCTTTTTTTTTAGTGCCTTCTCCTTGAAAGTTCTCCCTGGTTTCTTTTTTTTTTTGCTAACAATTGCTAACCGTTTGCTCCTCTCTCTTTCTCCCTTTTAATCACCTCCCTAACCCATACCCCTATTACTCTCTTTCATCATTGCCTCCCTAGCCTTTTCCTCTTCCCAAAAACTTTTTTTTCATCTTAGAGGTTGAGTTGCAAATGAGGTGGGCCCACCAAGTTGACTGTCATAGTCACCTTTATATTTAATGCAAAGGCAAGTGACTGCTGTAGAGACGGTGCCTTTATGATGAGGCGATCACCTCTGCACTTGTTGTTATAGAGGCGATCGCCTCTACGTAGAGGCATTGCCTCTCTAGCCTGCCTTGCACTAGGCCTAATAGGCCAGGGCAGCTTGGGCTTAACTTGTAAGTGTTTTGGGTTCAGATTCGTGGGTTTCAAGCCTTTAGGCTCATTTTCAAAAAGATTTCGGGTTTCCCTCTTGTATTTAAATTTACATTTATTATCATCGGATTCTATTGCGGGCCGGTCAGACTGAGTATTTACAGTTCATTCCCTACTGTAGGCTTATCAAACCATGTGCTTACAGGGTTTTTTTTTTTTTTTTTTGATAAAAGAAGGAAGTGAATTTGTCAAGAAAATTAAAAGTGTCATTGCTTTGAAGGGAGTCATCTTTGTATAGGTGAGCTGAGGGAAAACTCATTTTCATTTACTCTTTTTATTATTTTTTATTTTTACAATATTTGGACAACAGTATTTTTATTTTATTTTTTTGTTTTCAGACTTTTGGCCACCCTTAACCTACTTTCTTTTATTTTTTTCCTTTGGTGCTGGCACTGTTGCCTTCGTTATTTTTTATTTGGCCTTGCTTTCTTCTTTGTCGTTTTTTTCTTCCTTTTTTGTTACTTATTTTAATTTTATCTTTTTCTTATTCAGTTTAATTTATTATTTTTGTTTATTATTGTATAATTATTATTTTACTTATTATTTTCTATCATTTTCTGTAATTTATATTATATCTCCTATTTTGTCTTTATTTTATTATATTTTCTTGTATTATTGTGATTAATATTTTGTTCTTTTCTCTCATTCATATTTTATTTACTATTATTGTGTTGTTTTTTTAGTTATTAATTTTCTTTTTGGTTATTATCTTTTTCTATGAAGTATTTTATTTATTTTTGTTTTTATTTTATTGTTAATTAATGATGGTTATATTAATCAGGATGTAAAGATTAAATCATTAATTGTTCTTTAATTAATTTAGTAAAGTTAGGTTATTTAAGGTTGTTAGATATTTTAGTTAACTTTAGTTTTTAATTTTAAACTCAAGAAATAATGTTAATAAATTTAGTAAATAAAATTTGTTAATATATTAATTGTTGTAGTAATTTAATTGATGGAATTTAGTTAGTTTGATTTTAATTTAATAATTTATATTTTCTTTATGTTTTATTTAAGTAATAAATAATTTCCTTTTAATGATTTTATTCCTTTTTTTAAATTATTGTGTTAGTGATTTTAGCTAGATTATCATTTTTGTAATATATTTGATTAATTGAATTAGAATTAGGAGATTTAAAATGTTATTAGCAATTATTTAGTTTTTAGTAAAACTAAATAAATATGGTTAAATTCTTAATTAATTTTAATATCAACTTGATTTTTATTTGATGTTTTATTAGATTTGATTGAACTTCATTTTATGAGTTTTGTTTGATTTATTTTTCAATTAATTTTGTGTTAGTCATAAACTAACTTCTTTATTTTCTTGTAGGCTTTTTATTTGGTGGATTAATTTTTTTTTTCAAGATTTAATAATTGAATAAGTGTTAATTTAGTTAGATTAAATTTTCATTTATATTTTTATGTGTGAATAATGGATGTAATCATTCATGCTTCCTCCTTTCTTTGCATGTGCATTTATCTTTATTTATATTCATATTTTTATTGTGTGTAGAAAGGGTTGTATTTATTTTTTCTCCCCCCATTTCTTTGCATGTTCATTTTATTATTTTATATTTAGATTTTGTTTATTTATTTATTTTGTTAATGTAGTTTGAATGTATAATGTAATGGTTGATGGATTTAATTGCATGGAATTGGACTAACAAATAATTTGGACTAAATTGTAATATTTGGAAATTGTTTGAAGGCAATTGCAACTTTGCATGTAAATAAAAGAAATAATTAAATAATTAAAAGTAATAAAATATAAAAAAATGGAGGCCAACTGCAAGGTTCGGTGGGTATTCCAAAAGTCAAGATCCAGTTTCTGAACTCAATCTCTGAGGATGGCTGCTAGGGGCCCTTAATGGGATCTAATTGTTGTAATTGTGTGTCTCGGGTTTCATTTGGGTGGCAACTCCCATCTTCGATTTGGGCTTTAAGCCTAGGTTGTATTTCTTAATGGGCCTTGAGCCCGCACAATATCGTGGTTGCTAAATATTTGAGCATGCACTGAACCCCATCGCCTACA